>JAAALK010000290.1:34801982-35151588 GCA_019279435.1 Zizania palustris
TGTCTAGAGTTATTCAGATGCGGATTTTGCTGGGTGTAGAATTGATAGGAAGAGTACCTCTGGTACTTGTCATTTTCTGGGTACTTCTTTGGTTTGCTGGTCTTCCCGCAAACAGTCTAGTGTTGCACAATCAACGGCTGAGGCCGAATATGTAGCTGCAGCTAGCTGTTGCTCTCAGATTTTGTGGATGGTTTCCACTTTGCGGGATTTCGGGTTAGATTATAAGAGTGTTCCACTTTTCTGTGATAACACTAGTGCTATTTGTATTGCAAACAACCCAGTTCAGCACTCCAGAACCAAACACATTGATGTACGGTATCATTTTCTCAGAGATCACAATGAGAAGGGTGATATTGAACTTCAATATGTTGATACCCAACACCAGCTTGCCGATATTTTTACAAAACCCCTCGATGCTTCTCGATTTGCTTACTTGCGTGGGGAACTTGGCATTTGTCACCCTTACGGCATTTTGTGAGGGGGAGCTGATTTTAATTGTCTTGCATATGCTCATTATGTGTGGAATTGCACTCACATCTTTTGCTATTATATGCCTGCTTTTAATTCAAAGAAATCATGACAGCTCAGCTCTATGAAATATGTCTGGAACATTGATAGTGCATGATGTTTTATCTTCTAAAATCAAAACTTGCTCACCGCACAATCTTGTATCTAGCTTGTTTAGGCTGGACTGCTTTTAGCTATCTTTATCTACTTGACAGCAAGACACTGTTCCTTGGATGCTAAAATTTGCAACTTGAAAAATTGTGTTCCTTATTCATGGATATTCATCAAAATATTTCATTCATCTGAATCAAAATCAAAAATCCATGATTTGCCTGGTTTCAATGAAAGATCCAGGAGGGTTTGTTTGTCGCACTACTCTATTCTAGACTGCTTACCATTGCACTTTGGTCTGAACTGGGATAGTGTAGTGTATGCCAAAATCACCGCCTTAAGCTTCAGATGGCTTTCATGCCTAGGCTTGGCTTGATTGGAAAGTATAAGGTGGACAAACAAATAACCCCTGGCATTAAGAAAAAGAACAACAAAATTAATTGATCATCAAGTTTGCTTTGACAGCTCCTTTTGAACAAGACTTGTCTGTCTAGGGTAGAATTTGTTAGCTTTGCGCAGTCCTTGCCTTCTCTTGGCTAGCTGCAGTGATTAAGTGGTGATGCTTTTACTTCAAAATGACAAAATCACATGCCATCATCTTGCTTCACAGATTGTTAAATTGAGCTGAGCACATGATCATTTGTGTTAATTTTGACATATTTTTGCATTATATGTCCTTGCAATTCTATTCATTTCGAAGCTTTGCATCTTTTGAATGCTCCTTGATGCTTGCATTGCCAAAGGGGGAGAGCTTTGCGATGTTCTCTACCGTAAGAAGCATAATTTCTTCAAGGGGAGAGATTTTTGACATAAAGGGGGAGAAAAATTTGCAACTCAGGGGGAGTTCTTATCAAGGGGAGATTTGCCAAAGGGGCTTTTTTACTCTTTTACAAAAGAAAAAAAAATTCTTTTATCAAGTGACATGCTTTGGCTCTTTTCTGAGTTTTTATGGTCACTTGTGTGCTGAAAGTTTTTAAATTTTATTGATATTGGATTTGGTTGTCAATGCACTCATCAAGGGGGAGATTGAGAAACCAAGGGTGGTTTCGGTGTTGTGATGAGTGATTGACAGGCTTTTACCCTCTGTTCGAAGGGTACCTCCGGAGGGGCTTCGGAGGTGGTACCTCCGAAGGGTGTTCGGAGGTGTTTGCTTGCTGCAGCTGTGCAGCGGAGTGTGCCTGTCGGAGGGGTCCGGCAGTACACGATGACAGGGTTCGTACCGATGGCTTCGGTACTTTGGGCGTTACACCGGAGTGTGTACCGGAGGTTGCTAACCCGGAGAGGTCTCCGGAGTGCTGGATACACTTGTTTGCTTGTCGGTGGTGCGCAGGGACTTCGGAGGCGACGGACAGGGTTCGAGCCAGGTGAACTTGGGTCAAGCGGGTGGTTTGATGCCAAGGGAGCGGGGAGCTCCGTCACGGTGGCTGCGAAGGTGGTCCGGGTCGGTCCTCGGGTCGAGGCGTGCCAGGTGAAGGCAGAGAGTGCGGAGTGTGGCTCCGGCTGAAGGTACTCTGAGACAAAGTCCTCGGAGGTGAGGCACTTCGAAGGTACTCCGAATGGAGTGACTTCGGAGCTGGTGGACCAAGTCCTCTGCGGAGGCAAGGAGTTCGAAGTGTGCTCCGGAGGGAGACACTCGAAAGTACCCGACGAAGGTCTCAGAAGTCGAGGCGCATCGAAGGCATGGTCCGGGTGAGGCTCGTCGTGGAGTGTGCTCGGGAGAGGCACTGCGACGGAGTGCTCGTGGAATGCTTCATGCGGAGGCCTTGGACGAAGGAGGGACTTCGAAGGGTGGTACTCCGAAGGTGGGGCTTCGGAGTGAGGATGACTTGTGGTGCTTCGGCCATGCATGGCTTCGGTACACGGACGGACGGTGTTCAAGCTGGGAGTAGCTGCGAAGCCGTGGTGATCCACTCTGGAGGTGGTGGTGCGAAGGCCCAAGGGGCTTTGACGGCTTCGGCTCAAAACCGTCACTGTATCGAAGGACTTCTTCGGCGGAGCGAAGGCCAACAGGCTGCAGGCTTCTCGCCGAAGCTACCGCACCCTCTGGTGCGAAGGGAGGTTCCAGAAGTCAACACTGTAAAGGCTGACACTGTCTGTTCTGAAAAAGGCTGACACTGTCCCCTCTGCAGCTGACAGAGAAGCCTCCAAAATAAAGGTGGACTACCTTTTGTACCCCTTAGTTCTGTAGAGACAAAATGGATGTAAACCCTAGGGGTAAAGTAGTCACTTCCTTAGGATGAAGCCGTGGGCTATAAATATGGGAGCTCGGTAGGTAACATTTAACACTTTGAGCATTTACTGTTGAGCTCCTGTAGACAGACCTCGCTGTATTCATTCTGAGTTCAATTTATTTCAGTGTTCCTTGTTCAAGCAGCGAAGCCCTGCTTCTTTGTGCTTTTGCTTGAGCTCGCGTTGCATACCTCGTTAGCTTATAGTTCACCGAAGCCTGTCTTGGCGAAGGGTGTTTTTATCGCGAAGTGTGCTTTACAGTGTGCTGTCGCTCTGTGTAACACGAGGCAAGACCTCGCTGCTTACTAGCGAAGCCCTGTTCTTTCCCGTAGTGCTTCTTGTGTCGAAGCCCTTAGCGTAGTCCATTTGCGTGTGCGTGTAGACCTTCGGGTACGAAGCCCAGCACCCGTTGCTGTCGCCAAGTACTTGGTCGAAGTCCTCAGAGGGCTGTCCACTCTTGCGAAGGGTGAAGTGCGAAGTTTGCTCAAAGCACCCTGTGTGCGGAGCCTGCACTGACTTAGCAGAGTTGGTTTTCGAGGGTTGTAAGTGGAGCGAAGTCTTCCTGACTTCGAACATTTGCCTCTCCGAAGCCTGTGTTCGAAGGTGTCGAAGTACCTCCGAACCAGACCTTCGAAGGCTGTGTTCGAAGCCTGTTCCGCAGAAGACAGAACAGAACCGAAGGCTAAATTTTTAGCCCGAAATTTTAAAAGCTCCCATTCACCCCCCCTCTGGTCGCCGTTTCCGGTCCAACAAAATGTCAGCCAACTGATGATGGGTATCAACATGAACAAGGTCAATGACACCTTTCTCATATTGATCCCGCAAAAAGTGAAAGCGCACATCAATGTGTTTGGTTTTTGAATGGAGACATGGGTTTTTCCCTACACTAATAGCACTCGTGCTGTCGCAAAACAAGGGAACTCTGGTAGGAAAGAACAACCCAAAATCTCGCAGAGTGGAAATCATCCAAACCAATTGTGAGCAGCAGCTAGCAGCAGCTACATACTCAGCCTCAGTGGTCGAATGAGCAACTCCAGATTGCTTTCGGGAAGACCAAGAGACAAGAGAAGAACCAAGAAACTGGCAAGTACCGGAAGTCGACTTGCGATCCAACCGGCACCCACCAAAGTCAGTGTCCGTAAAGCCAGATAAATCAAGAGATGACGATGCTGAATAGTAAAGACCAAGATCAGGCGCATAGGTAAGATACCTGAAGATACGCTTGACAGCTTGCCGATGAGACGCGCGTGGTGAAGACTGGAAGCGCGCGCACAGTCCCACGGCGAACTGTATGTCTGGCCTCGTCGCCGTCAAGTACAGCAGCGAACCGATCATCCCTCGAAACTCTCTCTCGTTGACCTTGACGCTGCTCTCGTCCTTGTCCAGGCCCCCAGATGTACCCATTGGGGTCATCTGCGGCTTCAGCTCTCCACCAAAGTCGAATTTCTTCAACATGTCCCGAGTGTACTTACCCTGGTGGATGAAGGTGCCGTCCTTGGTCTGCTTGATCTGAAGCCCTAGAAAGTACTTGAGCTCACCCATGAGGCTCATCTCAAACTCACTGTGCATATGCTCAGAAAACTTGGACACAAGATCATTAGTAGTACCGCCAAAGATAATATCGTCCACGTAAATCTGAGCGACTAAGAAATCTGAAGCATCTCTGAGCAAGAAGAGAGTCTTATCCACAGAACCCATCACAAAGCCCTTCCCCAACAAAAACTGCTTTAACCGGTCATACCAAGCCCTGGGGGCTTGCTTTAACCCGTATAAAGCTTTCTGTAGCTTAAAAACATGTCGAGGAAACTTAGGGTTCTCAAAATCGGGGGGCTGCCTAACATAAACCTCCTCCTCTATGTACCCGTTCAGAAAAACACTCTTGACATCCATTTGAAAAGGCTTAAAACCCTTCGAAGCGGCAAAAGCTAAAAGAATGCGAATGGACTCAAGACGGGCAACAGGAGCGAAGGTTTCTTCAAAATCAATACCTTCCTTCTGGCAAAAACCATGGGCAACTAGTCGAGCTTTGTTGCGCACCACAACCCCATCTTCACCTTGCTTGTTCTTGAACACCCACTTGGTGCCTATGGGGTTGCATCCGGGTGGCAGCTCAACTAGTGTCCAAACCCGATTGCGGACAAAATTCTCAAGCTCTTCTTGCAGGGCATTAATCCAGTTCGAGTCAGAAAGAGCATGAGAAATGTCTCTAGGCTCAAAAGATGCAACAAAAGCAGATTCAGCAAACACAGCAAGAGAGTCAACAGAAGAGCGCAAAGTTCTTGTAGACACATCACCGATGATGAGCTCTGAGGGGTGATTACACTGAACTGCTCGGGATCCCTGGTGATCTGAAGTCACCTCTCTGGAGTCAGCAGCTGGCACCTCTGGACTCGACTGAGGGGGCTCGATCGAAGTGGAAGAAGTGATCAGAGGTCCGCCCTCGTCCTCAGTCGAAGTCTCAGAAGGTGTGGGCTCTGCAGGAGGTGTAGAAGGCCCACCCTCATCAGCAGCTGGAGTATCCTCATCTTCCTCGAAGATGTACTCTCCGAGCTCACCATCACCAGAAAGCTCAAAAGAAGTATTCAAAGAAGGCAAGGACTCATCAAAAGAAACCTCGCAAGTCTCGACAAGCTGCTGAGATTCGAGGTTCCAAACACGGAAACCTCGAGAATGCAAAGCGTAACCAAGAAAAACACCATCCCAGCAACGAGACTCAAACTTGTCCAAATGCCCTCCCTTCTTGAGCACAAAGCACTTGCAGCCAAACGCTCGCAAGTGGCTCACCTTGGGCTTTCTGCCAAACCGCAACTCATATGAGGTCTTACCTAGGTAAGCTCTAAGAAAAATGCGGTTGGCCAGATAGCAAGCCGTGTTCATGGATTCAGCCCAAAAGCGCCTAGGAGTCCTGTGCTCATCGAGCATCGTCCTGGCCATCTCGACTAGCGTGCGGTTCTTTCGTTCCACAACGCCGTTCTGTGGGGGAATGTAAGGAGTAGAAAACTGATGGTCAAGACCCTGATCACTACAGAAGCTGACGAACCGAGAGTTCTTGAACTCAGAGCCGTTGTCGGAGCGAATTGCTCGCATACGACCATTGTTCTCATTCTCCAGCTTCAAAATCAGGTCATGAACAAAATGAAAAGTTTCATCCTTAGACTCTAAAAAGAAAACCCACGAGAATCGAGAAAAGTCGTCAACAATCACAAGTGCGTACCACTTCCCACCGACTGAGCGTACCCGAGCTGGACCGACAGTGTCCATGTGTAATAGCTCGCCCGGATACGAAGTCATCACCTGAGTCACAGGTGCGTGAGAAGCGGCAACCATTTTCCCGTGACGACAGGGATGACAAACTAGATCTTTCTCCATTTTAAGCTTGGGCAATCCTCGGATGAGGTCCATAGAGCTTAACCTGACTAGCAGATCAAAACTCAAATGACCTAACCTCCTATGCCACTTCCAGAGCTCAGAAGAAGATCCAGCAATCAAACAGCGAGAAGGGCCAAAAGAACTAGAGAAGTCAATTCGAAAAACTTTACCAAAAGGTAAGATCTGGAAAATCAAAGACCCTCTAGAATCAAACACAGAAGAATTGCCCTTCTTAAAACGCACCTCCAAACCATCCTCAAGAAGTTGCGAAACAGAAATCAAATTGAAGTTCAAGTTTCCAACCAAAGCAACGTTCTTCATAGAAAAATGGTCTGAAATGCGAATTGAGCCAATGCCACTTACTTTCCCTTGACCACTGTTCCCGAAGGTGATGTATTCTTTGGAGCTCGGGGGAGTGAGACTGGAGAACCATCTGCGATGTCCCGTCATGTGGCGAGAGCATCCTGAGTCCATTATCCAAACGTCCTCTAGTCCCCGATCCTGCACAATCAATGGTTGTAAGTGGGAGCAAATGGTCCGGCACCGGGTTTAGCAAAAGAGCTAAACCAGTGTCGAGCCATCTGCTCAAAAGACGGAAAGCAAAAATCATCAGAAAAGTTTGGACCAAAACGCGGCTCAAAGCGCGGTCCTTGGTTCTGCCTAAAGCCTCGGCCACGAGGTCCAGTACCGTAGCCAAAACGACCTGGAACTCTGCCGGAACGACCACCACCAACTGGAGTACGATCAAGAAAGTCGTCTCCTCTACCACCACCTACACGACGCGGCCTGGCCTCCAGCCTCTCCCCGCGTCGAGGAACACGCAGTCTACCACCCTGCTGGTAGAACTGCTCCTGACCACCACGAGCTCTCTCTGCTCTCTCAACCCGCTTCCTCTTGAAGCAAAACTCTGCAAGATGCCCGTCTCTCTGACAATACTCACAATGATAGGTGGGCTTCTTGGGATGTGGTTGAGGCTTAGGGTTCTTGGGCTTAGTGGTGATTGGTGTTGTCTTCTTGGGCTGAGAGGGTCCAGGAAGAGAGTCTAGAGAAGTGTGGAGGAGTTTGGGCTTTGGAACCCAGATGGGTTTCTTGGGTGGAGCTTTGGGTGGTTCATGGATCACTCCATCCTTGGGCTGACAAGCCTGGGAAGACTCAATGGAATGGGTCTTGGGATATCTCTGCTCAGGAGTCATTTTGCTCCACTCTACTGCTCGGCTTATGGCACTCTCAAAGTCAGCCTTGGTGTAGGTGTAACCTACCCCAAACCCATCCTGCCTCTTGAACTGCTGGATCATCATGCCGAGCTGTGGCTCTCTAGCACTGATCCAACTCAAGATAGACCGGAGGTAAAAGTTCTCATTCTGAGAATCAACTAGCTCCTCTCTCAAGGATGCTAGTACCTCCACCTGAGACAAGCAGGTCTCACACTCACTATCTACCTGGACAGACTTCTCGGCTTTTAGCTTAATCAACTCAAGTCTAAGAGACAGACAGTTCTCACAGACAGTGGGTGGAACTGACAATGTCTCAAGCTCTAGCCTAGTCTGCGCAAGCTCAGCTCTCATTCTCTCCAAATCACCCAGATGCTCATCGCCCTTGGCTTTCAGCTCAGCTAAACTAGCAAGATGAGATGGGCAATCAGCACAGGGTACGACGACAATGGCTTGAGCATCTTTCAGCTCCAGCTGAGTGCTTTCAAGCTCAGTGGCCAAAGCGTCTCTCTCATCAACCCTTTCTGTGTACCTGGACTTAGGAGTCGAAAGGTCACACAGAAGCACCTCACACTTTGGGCACTCACTGCTATCACCCAAGCAAGGGGAAGAAGATAGACTCTCAATCCTGCCGTTGGCTACGGCAAGCTCACTCTCTAACTCATCTATCCTCTTCTTGGCCCCCCTAAGCAGTTTTTCCCGATACTTTAACTCCTGACGATTGCTCTCAAGTAAATCAACAATTTCGTGTTCATAGGATGATACCTTGTTGTCGTCATCGTCGGAGTCATCGGAGGAGCTCTTTTCTTCCTTATCCCCAAGAGCCATTGAGCAGAAGCTCTTGCGGGATCTTCGACGCTGATGTGAGCGGATCTTCGGTCTGTCCCCGAAGGCCATGACGCAAAGGCCCACTGGATCGTCCTTGTCCTTCCCCTTCCTGATGATGATCTCCTCATCGCTTGAGCTCGATGAAGAGGAAGAAGACGTGGACCGCTTGGAGTAGCTCTTCTCCATCTCAGCGAAGAAGGCCTTGTCGCGCTTCTTGTTCTCTCGCCGGTAGTCCTTCAGGGCCTTTCTGAAGAATCTGGTCTTTGGCTTGCCCTTGTTGAAGGAGGAGCTGTCGTGCTTGCCGGAGTCGTGGAAGCAACCACCGGTGCCCTTCTTGTGGCCATTGCGCTTGGGGCAGTCGGCGATGAAGTGTCCTGGATCACCACACTCAAAGCATCCGGTCTTTGTGCCGTGTCTTTTGAACATCCTTTTGTCATAAACACGACGCACCCGGTTGTTAAACAGACACAAATCATCATCTCCCAAAGACTCAAGCTGGTCCTCAGTGATAGACATCAAAGAGAACCCAGCACAGCTCACAGAAGAGGGATCAACAGAAGGTGTAGCAAGAGCCAGAGATTTTGATCCAGAGCTAGTGAGATTTGATCTCAACTGGATATCCACCTCGGTGGCCTTCAGCTTGCTAAACAACTCAGAAATGGTCAAGGTATCATAAGATGTACTCTCAACGATAGAGGATACCTTGATCTCCCAGATCTTTGGGTCCAAGGTTTGGAGAACCTTGAGCGCCTGCTCATGATCTGAGACTAACTGAGCACCATCAGCCTTGTTGTCCCGAAGCTTGTTTATGATCGATTGAAAACGACCAAACAACGCTTCAACAGATTCACCCGGCTTTTGTGTGAAGTTCTCATATTCACGCCGGTAGGTCTGATAGAGCCGAGCCTTGACCTGGGCTGTTCCCTCATGGTGTGCCTTGAGGGTAGCCCAGATCTCTCTCGCAGTGGAGAGATGGCTCACACGCTCAAACTCAGTGGGACCTAAACCAGAAAACAGAATGTTCACAGCTTTACTATTGTTCAGATGCTGGGCAATGATACCAGGAGTACCTTGCTCAGCAACTGGCAATACAACAAACGTAGCGTGAACGCAAATGTCCCAGATGTCCGAGCTTTGGCTTATGAGATAGGCTCGCATGCGAGTCTTCCAATAATTATAGCCATAAGCTTCCAAGGACGGGACCTTGCCAGGAGAAGTCATGATCACTACTGGGGTTTAGAACCGGTTAAGGTATGGAAAAACCCTAACCAAGCTCTGATACCACTTGTAGGACCGAAAGTAGCGACCAGAGGGGGGGTGAATGGGCGCCTAAAAAAATTCTTTCGAATCAATGGCCTGCTCCCAACACCCAACGCACCTCGACAAACAAAAACCTCTGAAGCAAACAGATCGCAGGTACTTAAAATAATCTAGCCTAAAAACAACCGGTGTCCTAATCGAAAAGACACCACCATAGTGCTTAAAGGCAGATTCAACAGATTAATTAACTCACAGGCATTAAATCAGACCAACACACATAAAGATGGTAAACTGTGATGTTCTAACCTAAATAAAACAGTGCACAGATTAAAACACCAGAATCAATATCATCTATTTAATCAAAATAGCAGATGAACCAACATATAATGACAACACAAAGATTAAATCAACAGATGAATTGTATTCATGAAAAATACTTCTTAGCAGTATGTCATCACATGCAATCGGATGTTTCGGAAGATATTGAAATAGTACTATCAGTACGTGAAACAAGGCAACCCATGAATATTTTATTAGCACGCAAATCGAGAAACATAATTAGAACTAATCATGATTTGGTTGAAGCTTCTCGGTTCGTACGACTTTGATGATGTTCCTCGGAATGTGTGCCCGTGCAAGAAATCCAACCGAAACTCTCTCTGGATTCTTTCTCCGTGCCAAAGCAGTGAATCTTTGCTGCTGTAATTAAGTGCTGTGCAGACAAACGCATGCGATCCCGTGCAACAAAAATGTTGTGCGATGTGCTGCTGGCAGGAGCTTAATGCAAGCCTCACGCTACGCGCTATCGCTAGCTTCTAGGCATGGCTGGCGCTGCTAGATGCTTGTAGCTGCGCTACTGCTAGGCCCTAACCTCTGCTTAGCACTGCTGCTTGTTGCGGCTAGACTGCGTAGAAGCAAGTTTCTAAAACTACAGCGAAGAGGGAAAAGAAACAACGGCGAAAGCAAACAGAGAATCACGCGATGGTTAAAACAAAAACAAGATGGCAGAGACAGACAAACCAGATGAATCGCGACGAACAGAGATGCCGGCGGCGGAAAAACGAAGAACACCAAGGAAAAAGTGACCCAATATTTGGTAAAGTGTTTTCTCAAAAGGGTAACCCTAACCCTAGGATATTGGGGCCTATTTATAGGCAGCCCATTAAATGGAAAAATGCAGAAATACCCCTAGGCTTCTTTACAGACGCTAAAGAAAAATGGAAAAGACCGAAATGCCCTTAGGGTTTTTTACAGACTCGACTGACAGACTGTGGGCCTAAAGGCAAAATAGTAAAAACCTAAATAAAGATAACTTGTCCTGATGCGGAGCTTTCGTAGCAGCTACGGCTTCGCCTCAGGACGGTCATATCCGAAATCAACGGTCGTCAGTTTTGCGCCGAAACTGACAAAGCGTCCACCGTCTTCGCACCGGGTACCCGGATTGGGCCGGCCCGATTCCGCAGCTCCCTCAGCCCGGCAATCACTCGCCGCCCGTGTACCTGAGTCAATCCCGGTCAACAGCCCAGTGGATCCTCTGCTGCTCCTAGCCCATGTACCCGGATTGGGCCAGCACGACTTCGCGGCCCCTCTGCCCGACAGTCGCTCGCTGCCCGTGTACCTGAGTCACACGCGGCCCATGATGCAGCAGATCATCTCTCTCTTTTCAGTCCTCTTTGACTATCGTTGACAATGACTCATCACATCTGGAGCCATGAGGCCCACGCTATTCAGCATGGCTCCTCAATAGTGCCTACCCCTCATAAACTTCCAGCTTCCGAGTGGACGCACTGGAACCGTGGAGTTGACCGAGAGGGAAGTGTCATTAATTTGAATCATATTTTCGGGCTTTGAACCATTGGTTCGAAGTTTCCGACGTGGGGGCTGACATAATCCAGAGTCCAAGCCACCGGCTTGTAGGCATCCATAAAAGAGCCCAAAACCACATCATACGGAGTCCAAGCCATCGGCTGGTAGACATCCGTAAAAAGAGTCCAAGGAGACCAAATCATGCGGAGTCCAAGCCATCGGCTGGTAGACATCCGTAAAAAGAGTCCAAGGAGACCAAATCATGTGGAGTCCAAGCCACCAGCTTGTAGACATCCGTAAAAAGAGTCCAAAGAGACCAATGCGAACTCCAAACCACTGGTTTGACAGAATTCGCAAAAAAGAGCCGAAGGAGGCCAAAACAAAACAGAGTTTGAGCCATGAGCTTCGAATGTCTGTTAAGAAAGTCCAAAGTGACAAATTCTCTAAGACACTAAAGTGTCCGGAAAGTTATCTCAAGTGATTTCTTTCAAAAACATAAGGTACTAAGTTGCCAATCTTCAGACTACAAATAGTCGAAGACATTTTATAAGATTTTAGTCGATCTTTAAATTACTGAGGGGCTCCGAACCCCCAAAATTGTACTCCTAAGTTTTTCTTTGCGCCTAACCATCTTTGAATACAGTTCGAAGTTGCTTACGCCCAAAGAGGGGCTAATAAATAGGGAGACAATTTTAAATCGATATTTATTATTCGAACAAATATGATTACATCATGAAAAATTGGTATCTATACCAAGAAGGAATCGAAGACCTCTTCGATCTCTAGAGCTAGGGTTGGAACGACTAGTTCCAGTGCCGGGAGTTCTAACAACTTTGCATTTAACTCTTCTGCCTCCCTTCGAAGCTCTAAAATCATTTAGTTCTTGTTGAAGCTCGGCCCAAGTTCGAAGCCGTTCGGGGCTCCTTTCCCAGCTTCCAAGTTCTTCAGGTTTTTTACTTTGAGCTTCATCTTCGTCTTCGGACCATATAATGTCTTCAGAAGATGAAGTTTCCACGTTAACTTTTTTTCTTCCTCTTTAATGCAAGATAATATATCTTTGCTTATTTCGGACATAATCATTCTGGAACTATCTCTAGGAATTAGAAATCGAGGGCGCTTGTGAAGTTTTAAGATTTCGAAGGTAGCCCATAATAAGCGAAGTTCATCATTAACATCTAACACTTCGACATCTTCCATATGAGGCAAAGCCTAAAACATGATAAACAAATCTTCATTCATAAATGTACAAAAGCGTAGTGCTTTACATAGTTGAAAATCCTAAGGTAATTCTAAACTTGCGGGTTTGGAGGAGGCTGACTGCTCGAAGCTTGGGACCGAGCCTGCTTCTGGCGTTGTCCTTCGTCAATCCAGGCCTTGATCGCAGAACGACCTTCGACTCTCCATGAAGTTTGAAAGGCTTGCCAAGCAGCGGCCACACCTTCGGAGGGAGTGAGAAGTTGGTCGTCGTCGAAGGTAATGGGACCCTCTCCTGCGCTCGGAGTTATTGATCGGCCCAAATCTTCGTAGTAATGAAGTATGCCGACAGCAGCCACTTGTCCGGAGATTTCTCCGTACCGAATGCCTGCTGTCTTCATTTGCTTCGCTACTCCTTGGATCCTCTTCAGTCGGCGCAGCAAAGAGATGTTGTCATCCGAAGGAAGCGTCCCAGTAGTACCGAAATACTCCAGAACGCCTAGCAATTGGTCCATGACCTCTGAAGCTACCTTCTCTGACTTCAGCTTATCTTCAGTCAATGCATCCTTCGTCGAAGTTAGCTCTTCTACTACTCTAGAGAGCCTAGCAGCCTTCGTAGCCAAAGAATTCTTTTGATTCAGTAGCTGGCTAGCTTCTTCTCGGAATCTAACAAGCTCGGCCCCCGCAGTAGCGTTCTCCGCCCGCATCTTTTCAATTTCTGCTCGAAGCACAATTTTTTCTGCTTCGAGCTCCTTGTTCGCAGCCTCCAAGCCTTGTCTGGCCCTGCGCTCCGTTGAAACCATGTTGTCCATGTGGGTCACTCGACCTTCGGAGATAGTCAGATTTCGTTGAAGAGTTGCATTTTCCTCTCGAAGGCGAATGTTTCCACGTTCATTGGAGATGTTCGCAGCTCGGGCCAAGACTATTTGCTGCGAAAAGAAAAAACCAAGGTGAGAAATTATTTGTATATAAATTTGATTCTGTTTTGCAGATACTTCGTACCTGGTATGCTGCGCGTTCCATGGTAGCGTTAAGCTCCGAACTCTCCGCCTCGCTCAAGATAGCCACCAAGTCTGTCTCCCCGACTTCGCGACTAGCTCGATCCAAAGGCTCGAGCAAAGTCCGAAGCCCAGTTCTTCGCTCCAAGAAAGGAGCTAGAAGGGGGAGCATGCTTAAGGCTTGTTTGTCATCTTCGCTTGGCGAAGGCCCGGAGTGTTGAGATGTGGTCTTCAGAGCCCCTGTAGACTAGTCCCCCTCAATAGATTGTCTCTCGTCTGTTGACTCAGACGGAGTTGATCCTGAGCTCGGAGCAGGGAGGGGGTCCATCTTCCCTTTGCCTTTTCCAGGCCCCATTTGAGTGGCTCCTGGAATTGGCTCCGAAGTCGTCGAAGGTTTGTATCTTCGGGACGGACCTCTTCCATAGAAGTGGACTCTGGAAAAACAAAGGTATTATACATTGTATAATTTCGCAGAAAAAAAAGGATAAAAGAATTATTCGAAGTTTACCTTCGACATTTTGGCGGCGGGTAAGCATTGGGATGCTTGGCGGGTCGAAGGCAAGGTCTTCGTCGGAGTCAGCAGTCAAATCTTCGACTGTCAGAGCATTTTCCTGAACAGCTGTTGTTGCTTCACCCAGAATCGAAGCTGCAGTGACTTCAACTCCGCTCTCATCCATAGGGGCTCCATCTTGGACTCCCTCCTGAGGTAAATCTTCTAGAGCAGCCGGAGTCCTCTCTTGTTCAAGGTTGACTTGAGACTCCGGCACACTCGCAGCATCTTCAATATGTGCTTCTTGTTGAGCTGCATCCTCATCAATCAGCCTCACGAGCAACCTGCCTTCATCCTCTTGAGAATCGGAGATTGAAGCTTTTGGAATTGAAGGCGCAGGAATTCTTGGCTTTCGAGCTACCTTCTTTACCGGAGTCTTGGCAGAGCTCGAAGTTCCAGCTTCGGCTTTTCTCTTCTTAGGCCCTTTCTCCGAAGGCACCCAATCCACCAAAGGGGGCGGAACAATTTCGAGTAGCCCCCATACTCGGTTGGATCGTTCCCAACTACCAACCAATTTGATTCTCCATTCTTTCTCAGTCGGAGTTGGAACGCCCAAAATCTTCTCCGAAGCCCGTACGATTTGCTCCGAAGTTATAGGGGCTGAAGAAGCTAAAAAATGAGTTAAGTTTGTTAATTCTTCGAATAAATACACATAAAGTATGTTATTTTCGAAGTTACCTGCAGGACTAGAAGTTGAGGAAATTTTTCGAAGACCGCCTTCCGAATCTTCCTCGAAGATGATAGGCCAGTTGGTCATCAGAAGAGAAATTTGAAGCCCTAGGAATTCTTCGGCTAAGTCCCGCATGCTCAAACGGCGACTGATTTTTTGAAGCAAGCTCAAACGAGCTTCGAGTTGGCCTAGATCCGGGTGCACTAAGGCTTCCTTTCGGAAGTGGATTTCTTGCAGAGGTCCAGCTAGGAGGCTGCTCGCCCCAACTTCGGTGTAAAACCATCTTAAGATCCAATCAGTATATCATCTAGCATTAATGGCCTTGGCAGGAAACCGGAGAGCATATTCGTCCCGGAGTCTGAAGCTGATACTTCCGAAGGCCACTACTATCTTTTCACCTCCGGAGCCTACGAAGGTTTTCGGTTGACATGATGCTCTGTGTAGTGCTGCGAAGATCTCCGCTCTTCCTTCACAACCTTCGGCTCGCAGCGCCCATTCGAAGATGGCAAGACGTGTTATCGCATTCGGAGAGAGTTGGGGAAGAGTGACATGAAACAAGTCCAATACCTCCGCTAAAAAGTCGACTGCCGGAAGCCCCAACCAGCTTCGAAGAAAGCTTCGAAAACAACCACTTCTCCGGGTCTCGGTGATGGAATGATTTCCTTCCCAGGTTTGCGAATCATAACACCGGAACTGATCTTGCCTTCTACTACGGCCGCAAGTGATTCTCTTTTGCAGGTTGAAGGCCCTAGCTGATAAGATTGGTCCATGTACTTTGTTGACGCCGGGAAGAGGTCTTGATGGCCAACATTTTGGGGATTTTCCCCCATCGCCGCCATTGCTGCTGCTGCAGGTGTCGGAGCCGTCGCCGCCAATGTAGCGTCCGCTGCTGCTGCCGCAACTTGCTACCGAGTCAAGCTTGAAGCCGCTCCGGGACCTTTGAAGCTAGTTTTCGCCATTAGATCTTGTGGATTGCTTCGGAGGAAAAGTTAAGGCTAGGGCTCGAGAGTTGGTCTGTTTGCACGAAAGCGGTGGAAAGGTACAAGAAAGGGTCGGGCCCTCTATTTATAGCCCAGACCCCAATTTTTTACCGTTTGCTTATGCTGTTTCGCATTCTTGACCGTTACTTTATTCCAGAATTAACGCATTATGTAACTTCCGTCAGAAGGAAAAAGCCAACGGCTATTTTTTCCGAATCTAAAAAGACTTTCGGATTTCCCAAGTTAATTCTAAAATACTTCGAATGCAATTAATTTAGAAAATAATTTGAAGTTCGCATCTCTATACATTTCGGAGGTATATTAAGTCTGCTAATCTCTACACATGGATATGTTTCCTTGCGTATACTGCTTCCCTAACATCACAGATTTAACGGAGAAGCGTATTCGAGGGGCTACTGTTGGGGGAAAATATTCCATCTTCGAGATTATCGCAGCAACAAGATAAAGACTGGTGATTAAGATGAAGATGTCCGATATGTAATTTCGGAGATGCATCCAGTCAAGTTCGAAGTATGACGACGGGCTCTAGTTCGGAATACATCTTCGAACATGGACTCTTCCAGGAACCTCTTTGCCAGCTAAGATGGAAGACTTATCTTCTTTCTAATTAGATTAGTCTTTTACCATTTTAGCCCTATTAAGAGTACCGAATAGTTTCCACTATGTCGGTTGTAATAGAGGGGTAAAAAGGTCTTTTCCTTAATGTTTAGGCCTATAAATACCCCCCATTTTACCCTGTAATGAGGACCGAATACAAGTTATTCAATACACACTTTTAACTTATTCTAAGTTATTATCCTTTCGGAGGCTTGGAATAGTTTCCTTCGCAAACACTTCGTTTGTTAGTTTCTAATCTTCAGAAACCTATTAGCGTAATCTTTTACGCCAACAGTAATAGATAGTAGGTAGCTGTAACAAATGGATTAATCCTATGATGTTGACACAAAGTGTTAGTAAGATATTTTGTTAAAATTTTGGCATATTGTGGAGATGGATCTAATGAAGACAAGTTTGATTATGACTTATGTAAGCATGGTTGAAATGAATATAGTTGCAACCTTTGTTGTGTGTTATAAATCTAGGGTGCCAATGCAATAATTTAGTTAGTTATACTTTCCTATTTTAAGTGTAGTTCCAGTATTACATATGAATCAAAGTTCAATACTGCTTGCAATTGTCTATTATATTTGTAGTTGTATTGCGGTTGGGGAATTTTAAATATTCACAGTATACCTACCGTTGTGAAAGCAATTACTGCTGGCAAAGCTTTTGCCAATAGCCGAATAGGCACCAGTAGCTTTGAGCTTTCCCAGCGATATGTTTGCTTTTTATATTCACTTTCTGCAACAGTAGATCAGTTAGCATTCGTAGGTCATGGTGTAGTGTATGTCCTCTCAGTTTTAGAAACAATATGAGGAACAAGATGCTTATGATATGATCATAGGCCTCAAGGGCATGTTTCAGAACCAGGCAAGGGCTGAGAGATACAATGTGTCTAAAGCTTTATTTGGGAGTAGGCTGGCTGAAGGGAGCCCAATGAGTCCTCATGTGATCAGGATGATTTTTTATATTAAGACTCTAGAGAGACTCGGTTCTCCACTAGATCCATACTTGGCTATTTATGTGATTCTCCAGTCGTTCCCTTTGAGTTTTGAGTCGTTCATCATGAATTATAACATGGTTGAACTGGAGAAGACATTAGCTGAGTTGCATGGGATGCTCAAGACTACTGAGAAGAGTATCAGGAAATCTCCAAGTCATGTGATGATGGTTCAAAAGAAGAGCAAAAAGAGAAAGACGAAGGGCAAGGATAAGACTATAGATTCAAACTCTAGTGTGAAGCCTAAACTGTCTTGAAAGTCCAAGTCGGGTCCTACTGGCTCTGACGTGTGCCACCATTGCCACAAGCCTAGCATTGGAAGCGCAATTTCAAGGTGTATCTGGAAGAACAAGAAGGAAAGTGTGACTTCCTCTTCGGGTATTAATGTTATTGAAATTAATCTTGCTACTCGTCCAAATGATTCACGTGTATTTGATATCGGTTCGATGATTCATACTTGCAAATCATTGCAGGGGCTGAGTAGAACAAGAAAGTGTGCTAGTGGCGAGTTGTATGTCTGCGTCAGGAATGGTGCAAAAGTTATAGCGTTGACCGTCGGCGTTTATTCATTGTCGCTAACTTCAGGACTAGTTTTAGAGTTGAATAATTTTTATTTCATTCCCGCCTTAGGTAGAAACATTATCTCTTCTTCATATTTACAGAAGATGGTTTTGAATTTGTAATAAAGAACAAGTGTTGTTCAATATTTTTGAATAGCATGCTCTATGTTGTTTGTCCATTGGTGTATGGATTATATATTCTGAGTCTTGAAGATGCACACATTTATTACATTAGTACTAAGTAATAATAACTCAATGATTTAAATCCTACATATGTCTGGCATTGTCGTCTGGGTCATATAAATAAGAAGTTTGTGCATAAGCTCCATAGTGATGTATTTTTGGAGTCATTTGATTTTGAATCATATGACACATGCTAGTCTTGCTTACTTGGCAAAATAACAAAGACATCTTTCACTGGACAGAGTGAGAGAGAGTGATCTATTGGCTACAATACATATTGATGTTTGTGGACCAATGAGCCATGTTGCAAGAGGTGGTTTTCGATACTTCATCACTTTTACCGATGACTTTAGTAGATATGGTTATGTCTACTTGATGAGGCATGTGTGGGAGTCCTTCGGAAAATTAAAGGAGTTCCAAAATGAAGTACAAAATCATATAGGCAAGACAATTAAATTTCTATTATCTGATCGTGGAGGTGAATATTTGAGCTATGAGTTTAGTGATCATCTGAAGCAGTGTGGAATTGTTCCACAACTGACTCCACCCAGCACGCCCCAGTGGAATGGAGTGTCCGAGTGGAGAAACTGCACCTTGTTTGACATGGTTCGGTCTATGATGAGTCATGATGATATTCCATTATCCTTTTGGAGACTTGCTCGAGAAACTACCGGTTTCATGATAAATAGAGTTCCATCTAAGTCAGTAGAGAAGACGCCATGTGAGATGTGGTCTGAGAGGCGTCTCAATTTGTCTTTTCTAAAGATTTCGGGTTGTGAGGCGTATGTAAAACGTTTTACATCTGACAAGTGCTTCTTTGTGGGGTATCCTAGGGAAACCAAATGATACTATTTCTATAATAGAGAAGAGGGAAAAGTGTTTGTCGCTCAAAATGGTGTGTTCCTTGAGAAAGAGTTTCTTTCAAAAGGAGTTGGTGGAAGAACGGTGCATCGTGAAGAGGTTCTAGTGCCACTAGAAGGTGTTCCAGATCCCACTGAATCACAAAAGGATATGCAAGGTGTTGTAGAGCCCGTTGTACAGACACCAGCCCCATGAAGGTCTGGGAGGGTGAGTCACGTGCCGGAGCAGTTCGTGTTTTTGACCATTGGGCAGCGCGACATGTTGTTATTGCACAACGATGAGCCCAAGACTTATGTGGAAGCAGCGATGGGACCAGACTAAGAGAAATGGATTGGAGCCATTAGATCCGAATTAGAGTCCATGCGAGAAAACCAAGTTTGGAACTTGGTCGATCCACCCGATGATGTAAAAACTATTGATTGTAAATGGATTTTCAAGAAAAAGATAGACATTGATTGTGGGATCGAAATGGCGACTAGAGGGGGGTGAATAGACGTCTCAACAAATTCTCGTGAATTAGATGGCCTATTCAGATCACCCAACACACCTTCCTAAATTTCAGATTTAAATTTGAAACTCAGTACAAATGAGAGCAACAAAATCAGTTCAAATACAACATTCAGCCTTGTTCGGAGATTGAAGTGTCGAAGTACTTTGTCGACAATTGATATTCCGAACTACAGTGAGTAGATCGACAAGTGGATGATCGACAGAAGTAAATCGGTGTTTGAAACTCCGAAACAGACCAAAAATTCAGAAAACTTTTCTACACATTCACTTGACACCCTGAGCCAAAACTTGACACAAATGGTTGATCAATTCATCTCTAGTTGTCCAAGTTCATGTACAGTTTGAGATACTTCTAATTTGAAATGTGATACAGATTCAGGTTTCAGGATTTAGCAAATTCAGCCACAATAAAGATCCGCTGTATGTTCAAAATGAATTGAAGTCAGGTTCTGATGAAAACTTGATGATGAATAGTACCAGGTAAATTCAATTCAAAACACAAATTGAAGCTATACACTGACTTTAGTTCAGATTTGCAGATAATCAAGTCAGAGCCGATTTGTAAACTTATACACCTGAAGTGTAAACAGCTCCTTTGAGTGACATAACAGAAATTTCAACAAACTAGTTCAAGTTTGACATTGAACTCTAATTTACCTTAAAGAACTCAGGAGTAAGCCAGATCAATAATCAAAACAGAAATGCACTGATTAGAAAATGTGCTCAAACTAAAATCTGAAACCGAATTTGGATCAAGGACATAACAGGTTCTGGTAGATATTGATCTCAAATTCAGAATACAAACTTCTATTTGCAAAACATCATCTAATACATTCAGAATCTATTTGTAGTAGAATCACCAAATAACTTCAACAAAACAGTAGAACCAATCTTCAAGTGACTTTGCAATCAAAACAGATTTCAGAGCAAAAATCAGTACTTCAATGATATCTAGTCAAGATTTTCAGGTAATCAAGCCTCTCTATTAAGAAGTTGACTGAATGAAGATAATGAATTAAATCAGTACTAGATCAACAAGCCAAATGAAATTAATCAGTTCATAAACTGTTCAGGAGAAGATATAAAGAATCTGAAAACTATTGGATGATGAACAGTGTAACCACAGCAATAAATTCCAATCAATCCAGAATAGAGTACTGTAATTGACAATTCAAAATAGTACAATGTAGTTTTAGATTACAATTAGCTCTGAAAATTCAGTTTACTCTGATAAGTTTAGTTTCATAAAAATAAACTTCAAAGTGATCCAAACTGACACCAACTGAATTCAAGGAAATAAACCAATACTAGTACTAGGATTCAATTCTGAAACAGCAAGGATTTAAATAGTGAAAGGAACAACATCAATTAGTGCAGTTCAGAAAAGGTACTGTAGTACATCTAAAAAATGTCACACTCCAACTAAACTTAACCTTCAATATTAGCTAAGATTCAAATCAGATTCAGAAAGCTATTTTCAAGTTTGAACTTCAATAATTAATCCTTTTGAGTAAAAGCTTCAGATCTGAACATGAAATTTCTACAATCAGTACTAGTTAACTTAACAGAGAACAAACTCAGTCAAAACTTTCGGAGTTTCAGAAAATTACAAAGAAAAGGTACAAAGAAACTTTGGACTAACTTGGAATAAAGATTTCAGAGAGATATTTAAGCTTACTGTACTAAGACATATGAAGTAGCTCTTTAAACTCAGACTAAAAACAGTGCAAGAATAATAGAGGATTACCTGATTGAATAGCTAGCACATTTTCTTGAAAAATTTCTTGAATCACTTCTATTCACAAAAATTGCTTCACAACTGATCTTCATACACTTCACTCAGAAACTAACTCACATATAGCACCAGAGGGATTTAGAAACCATATAACTCACAAAAATTTCTAGAAGTGTAGGCACAAAACATGATTTCTAATCTGATACAGTATTCTAGAAGTACTACAAGAATTGCCGCAAAAACAAACTTCTGATTATCAAAACTTGAATAGAATCAAGGCTTCACAATCACTTGCATCATTGGAACAAGATCTGGTGATGGTGCAAAAGCCCCTTGAACATGAATAGTGTTGTAGAGCAGTATACAAGAACAACAAGAGAGAATATGGTTTCAGTAACTCAAATCATTAAAAGGAGATGAGGAAAAAACAGAACAACAATTCGATTAGAAGACAACAAAAACAAGATCAAAATTCCAGGTTTCTTGGATCACAAGCAAGAGAGAAAAACTCAGCCATAGGATATTTTTGTGTTGCAAAAAGTGGACAGCTAACCTTGGGTGAGGATGCCTTTTTATAGGCCCACCCAAGATGGCAGCTTTACATATAGACCCTTAAACTTTTCAGTTTTACACAAAAAGACTTGAGATATTTTCAGACTTGTGTAATCTGAAAATTATCCCTTATATTTATTACAAATTGACTCTACCCTTTTAATATATTTTCAGAATTGGAAAATTCTGAAAAATACTAAAAGTTCACACATTACTCTAAATTACTCAAAACAAAAAGACCCCTAATTATTGTATTTAAAACATTAGAGATGCGACGGTTTTCAGCAAAAAACCGACAAAGTCTCCCCGATCGTCGACAAGTGACGTCAATCCACGAACTCAACTGCCAGCAAGTCTCTCCCGCTCTCGATCCCCTCGAGCCGCCTGATCACTTGCACTAGCCTCCTTCGCTGACTTGACTGTCACCCTGTCTCGACCATCCGTCTGTCCATGTCTTGCTCTATCTCCTCGTGCACTCCTGAGATCATCTTCAACTTCACCCGACATCCTTGATCCGCTAGCATCAAGCTCCCCGCTCGACCCTTGATCACCCGCCACTGAAAGTTGGTTAGCATCTCCACCCTGCACACATGAGACAAGCCAAAACATGAAACGCGACACACACCGATCCCCTCGGCATCCACTCTCAATGACCACACATCGATCCCATCGATGCAATCAAACCATCACCAACTCATTCACTCGATCGCTCATCCTTGTCAATCTCATCATAACGACATAAACCATAGTGCGACCACACTTGGTTTCACAATCTCCCCCTTGATAAGTGCATTGACAGCCCCAAACAGAGACATGATGAAAGTTACAAGTTAAGCGCACAAGTGACCATAAAAACTCAGAAAGGAGCAAGACAAAACATGTCACTTGGTAAAGGGTCTCCCCCTCAGAACTCATGCAAAGTAAAGCATCTTTGTTGGTAAAAGCATCAAAGCATCATGAAAGCAGCATCAAAGCATCATGAAAGCCATTACTCCCCCTTAACCAAGTAATCATCCAAAAACCTCCAAAAGAATCATGTAAACCATTTCTCCCCCTTTGGCAATGCAAACATCAAGATGATAAAAAGCCGCAAAGAGGGGTGTGAGGGTAGAGTATAGATGCAAGCTTCTGAAATATGAGTAACTCCAATTACTGTACAAACAAGCATTTGCTTTGAATATTGTCTAAAAGTACTGTATGAAACACTCAGATGAATACCATCTAAACAAAAGGCATGAGCAAGAATTTTCAGTTTTTAGCAAATAAAAGCATCACCACTCAGACTAGCATACTAGACATGGCAAGGCATGAAATGCAAAAGCTAATCAAATACTAACCAGATAAGCTTATCCCACTACAAGGAGCTTCAGCAAACTTGACATGCAATTGATTCAAGCATTTTGATTTTTTGTTTTTTTATTTTAGTGTCAGGGGTTATTTGCATGTCAACCTTATGCTAACCGACCAAGCTAAGCCTAGGTTGAAACCATCAGAAGATTAAAGCAATGGTCACGACATACACTTCAATGCCCCAATTCATACCAAAGTGCTATGGTAAGCAGTCCAGAACAAAGTAGTGTGACAAAGAAAACCTACATGGATCTTTTCAATTTCAGCATAAAACAACATGAATATGAATCATTTTCATTTCATTTTCATTTTCAATTTTTTAATTTTCAACACAACATTTTTTATAAGATCAAGTTGCATATTAGCATCCAAGTGAAAAGGACATAGCTATCAGGTATGTAAAAGATAGCAAAAGCACTCAACCTATTCATGCTAGTTTCTAGACTAAGCAGTGATCATTTTTAAATTTTCATAAATAAAAGCCATGCTCATGAAAACTATCAGATGTATTCAAGCAAAGTATAATCAAAAGATGGGTAATGCATGTCCTGAAATCTCATTGCAAAAGCATGTCGTTCATCCTTGATACGATGAAAGCAAAATCCAACCAAATGACACACCCGATGACAGTAGGAGAAGTGATACACTCTCTTGGGTGTGTGAGCATAGGTCTCAGGTGCAAATCTCATAGTCTTCTTGGGTTTTTGCTGAGGAGTTTCCTTTGGTGGATGAAGGGCTTTCTTTGTAGGTTGAGTAGGATTCTCAGCTTTTTGAATGGTGTCTAACTGGGCTCTTTCTTTCTCAAGGGTTGTGGGTGGAGTGAACACAGTTTCACTCGGAGTGTTTGGAGTGGTTCTCTCATAGCCCAACCCTAGAGCTAACCCTGCCCTGTCAGCACACAATTTTGTTTTAGCAAAAAGCAAATCCATCCTACCCTTCCCTTCAGTGCATTTCTCAACCATGGAGAGAAGATAATCATTTTCACATTTTAGTTTTTTGACTTGCTCTCTAGCAAAACTGAGTTGGTCCTTAAGGGTGATTCAGGTGGAACACGCCAGTTGCACATCCTTAGAACACTTAGCACTCTCCAATCTAGCCTTAAGTTCATCAAAATGTCTATCTCTCAAATTAATGCTTTCAACAAGTAAAGGACAATTCATGCATTCGTTGATGACCGCAGGACTAGACTCCACCACCAAAAGCTGCTTTTCAGTAAATTCAAGTTTTTCAATAGTTTGAGCATGTGTAAAACACAGCTGAGCAAGTTCATTCATGACAACAAGGCATGACTCACATTCGACATCATCGGGCTTAGATTTCAAAATTGCAAGTTCAGTAGAAATTGTTTCAAGTATGAATTTTAGTTCTTTTTGTTCTTTAGCAGCAAGTTTAAGTAATCTATCCTGAGAACAGACAACATCATGCAATTCATCATTTTGAACAAGAATCTAATCATGGGATAGATGTACCTCAGAAGTGTCGAGCTCGTCGCTACTATCGTTGTTGTCGATCATGAAGCATAAGCCGGTGAGGTCCATTGTCTTCTTCTCCTTCTTCTCCTTCTTCGGAGGCTCTTCTTCCTCTGAGCTTGGCTCCTCGCTTGATGTACCATCAATGTCGCTGAGGGCGGCCACTAAAGCTCTGGCTACTCGTTTAGCCACTTTTCTGCGTTTCCCTTTGAAGTAATGTTTCTTGTTCCACTTTTGGTGCTTGTGCTCATTTTCATTTTTCATTTTTAATTTAGGGCAATTCGCTTTTATGTGAGAAAGATCTCCACATTCAAAACACCCATGTGACCCTCCTCTCCTTTGGTCTCGTCTATCATTGTAGAAGCGAGTGAACTTCTTTACAATGAGAGCTAGCTCCTCATCATCTAGAGTGTCCACTTGTTCTTTTGTGACAGAGATAAGGGAGGATAAGTCAAAACCACCAGAATAAGCACAAACTCTAGAAACATCAGAAAAGTTACCTCCAGATGAGGTACCACTGCCAGGACTGGAAACCAAGGCAATAGAAGGCAACACAGATTTTCCAAACCCTGGACGAGACGCCTTGGCAATCTCGGTGGACTTAAGCTTACTAAAGAGTTCGTCGCAAGTCAGAGTGTCAAAGCTCGCCGACTCTTCAATACTAGAGATCTTCAATACTAGAGTTTGATCGCCCTATCATGATATGCATAAGCTAAAGTCCTAGTAGAGCGCACGTTTCTCATAGTTCCATCAAATCGAGCAAACATGGCATCTACAGATTCGTCGAGGCCTTGCACAAACATTTGGTATTCTTGATTATAAGTGCTTTGCCTCCTAGCCTTAATCTGAGTAGTGCCCTCATGAAAGGTTGTCAAAGTAGACCAAATCTCACGTGCAGTTCTAAGGTGCTGGACCATGTCAAACTCATTGCGATTCAGACTGATGAACAATATGTTTCTTGCTTTGCTATTACAATCGTACTGTAATTTCACAGGCTCTGAAGTGCGAGTTTCAGGGATCACATATTGGGAATCAACAATGTCCCAAATAGCACTTCCTTGGCTTAGTAGGTAAGCCTCCATGCGCACCTTCCAATAAGCAAAATCATGACCATCGAAAATCAGAATCTTAGAGTTTCTCTCCATGTCACCAGAAAGAGGATCACAAACCGGTTAAGGTCAACTGGTGATCTAACCGGCTAGGATACCAATTGTGGGATCGAAATGGTGACTAGAGGGGGGTGAATAGACGCCTCAACAAATTCTCGTGAATTAGATGGCCTATTCAGATCACCTAATGCACCTTCCTAAATTTCAGATTTAAATTTGAAACTCAGTACAAATGAGAGCAACAAAATCAGTTCAAATACAACATTCAGTATTGTTCGGAGATTGAAGTGTCGAAGTACTCTGTCGACAATTGATATTCCGAACTACAGTGAGTAGATCGACAACTGGATGATCAACAGAAATAAATCGGTGTTTTAAACTCCGAAACAGATGAAAAAATCAGAAAACTTTTCTATACATTCACTTGACACCCTGAGCCAAAACTTCACACAAATGGTTGATCAATTCAGCTCTAGTTGTCCAAGTTCATGTACAGTTTGAGATACTTCTAATTTGAAATGTGATACAGATTCAGGTTTCAGGATTTACCAAATGCAACCACAATAATGATCTATTGTATGTTCAAAATGAATTCAAGACAGGTTCTGATGAAAACTGGATGATGAACAGTACCAGGTAAATTCAATTTGGAATACAAACTTCTGTTTGCAAAACACAGTATAATACATTCAGAATCTATTTGTAGCAGAATAACCAAATAACTTCAAGAAAACAATAGAACAATTCTTCAAGTGACTATGCAATCAAAACAGATTTCAGAGCAAAATAAGTACTTCAATGATATCTAGTCAAGATTTTCAGGTAATAAAGGCTCTCTATTAAGAAGTTGACTGAATGAAGATAATGAATTAAATCAGTACTAGATCATCAAGCCAAATGAAATTAATCACTTCATAAACTGTTCAGGAGAAGATATAAAGAATCTGAAAACTATTGGATGATGAACAGTGTAACCACAGCAATAAATTCCAATCAATCCAGAATAGAGTACTGTAATTGACAATTCAAAATAGTACAATTTAGTTTTAGATTACAATTAGCTCTGAAAATTTAGTTTACTCTGATAAGTTTAGTTTCATAAAAATAAACTTCAAAGTGATCCAAACTGACACCAACTGAATGTTTCAAAGTTTCAAGCAGAACCTAAATCCTCAAGTTTCTAGTGATTTCACAATTTTAAAGTTTGATCAACTTCAAGTGACTAGATGAAAATTTTTTTCAGGGATTCAAGGAAATAAACCAACACTAGTACTAGGATTCAATTCTGAAACAACAAGGATTTAAATAGTGAAAGGAACAACATCAATTAGTGCAGTTCAGAAAAGGTACTGTAGTACATCTAAAAAATGTCACACTCCAACTAAACTTAACCTTCAATATTAGCTAAGATTCAAATCAGATTCAGAAAGCTATTTTCAAGTTTGAACTTCAATAATTAATCCATTTGAGTAAAAGCTTCAGATCTGAACATGAAATTTCTACAATCAGTACTAGTTAACTTAACAGAGAACAAACTCAGTCAAAACTTTCAGAGTTTTAGAAAATTACCAAGAAAAGGTACAAAGAAACTTTGGACTAACTTGGAATAAAGATTTCAGAGAGATATTTAAGTTTACAGTACTAAGACATATGTGTAGCTCTTTAAACTCAGACTAAAAACAGTGCAGGAATAATAGAGGATTACCTGATTGAATAGCTAGCACTTTTTCTTGAAAAATTTCTTGAATCACTTCTGGATCTTCCCAGAAATTGCTTCACAACTGATCTTCATTCACTTCACTCAGAACCAGAGGGATTTAGAAACCATATCAAATGTTTCAATAAAAACAGATCACATAGAAGTCTAGAAGTGTGGCACAAAACAGGATTTCTGATCTGATACAGTATTCTAGAAGTACTACAGGAAATGCAGCAAAATCAAAGTTCTGATTATCAAAACTTGAATAGAATCAAGGCTTCACAATCACTTGCATCACTAGAACAAGATCTATTGATGGTGCAAAAGCCCCTTGAACATGAACAGTGTTGTTGAGCAGTATACAAGAACAACAAGAGAGAATATGGTTCCAGTAACTCAAATCATGAAAATGAGATGAGGAAAAAACAGATTAGCAATTCGATCAAAAGACAGCAAAAACAAGATCAAAATTCCAGGTTTCTTGGATCACATGCAAGAGAGAAAAATTCAGCCATAGGATATTTTTGTGTTGCAAAAAGTGGACAGCCAACCTTGGGGAGGATGCCTTTTTATAGGCCCACCCAAGATGGCAGCTTTACATATAGACTCTTAAACTTTTCAGTTTTACACAAAAATAATTGAGATATTTTCAGACTTGTGTAATCTGAAAATTACCCCTTACATTTATTACAAATTGACTCTACCTTTTTAATATATTTTCAGAATTGGAAAATTCTGAAAAATACTAAAATTTCACACATTAATCTAAATTACTCAAAACAAAAAGACCCCTAATTATTGTATTTAAAACATTAGAGATGTGACGGTTTTCCGCAAAAACCGACAAAGCCTCCCCGATCGTCGACAAGTGACGCCAATCCGCGAACTCGACTGCCAGCAAGTCTCTCCCGCTCTCGATCCCCTCGAGTCGCCTGATCACTTGCACTAGCCTCCCTTTCGCTGACTTGACCGTCACCATGTCTCGACCATCCGTCCGTCCATGTCTTGCTCTATCTCCTCGTGCATTCCTAAGATAATCTACAACTTCACCCGACATCCTTGATCCTCTAGCATCGAGCTCCCCACTCGACCCTTGATCACCTGCCGCTAACAGTTGGTTAGCATCTCCACCTTGCACACATGAGTCAAGCCAAAACACGAAACGCGACGCACACCGATCCCCTCGGCATCCACTCTCAATGACCAAACATCGATCCCATCGATGCAATCAAACCATCACACACTCATTCACTCGATCGCTCATCCTTGTCAATCACTCATCATAACAACAGAAACCACAGTGCGACCACTCTTGGTTTCACATTGATGGAAATGTTCACATCTATAATGCACGATTGGTGGCGAAAGGTTTTAGATAGATTTAACGTGTTGATTATGATGAAACGTTTTCGCCCGTCATTATGCTTAAGTTTATTCGGATCATCCTAGCAATTGCCGCATTTTATGATTACGAGTTATGGCAAATGGATGTCAAGATGACTTTACTGAATGGAAACCTAAGTGAGGATGTGTACATGACACAGCCTGAAGGCCTTGACGATCTAGAAAATGTTGGGAAAGTTTGTAAGTTGCAGAAGTCCATTTATGGGCTGAATCAAGCTTCTCGGAGTTGGAATATTCATTTTGATGAGGTAGTCAAAGGGTTTGGCTTCATCAAGAACGAAGAAGAGCCTTGTGTTTAGAAGAAGGCTAGTGGGAGCTTACTTGTATTTTTGGTCTTATATGTGGATGACATATTATTGATCGGAAATGACATTCCTTTGTTGAATGCTATCAAGACTTCATTGAAAAATAATTTTTTG
The DNA here is from genome assembly GCA_019279435.1 of Zizania palustris. NCBI lineage: Eukaryota > Viridiplantae > Streptophyta > Magnoliopsida > Poales > Poaceae > Zizania > Zizania palustris. Next base: position 34,831,168 of record JAAALK010000290.1, read on the forward strand.
ATGAAATATCTTGTAGAGGTAGCGTACATTTTGGGCATAAAGATCTATAGAGATAGTTCAAAACGACTAATTGGATTAAGCCAGTGTATGTACATTGACAAAGTTTTGCAATGGTTCAAAATGGAGAATTCCAAGAAGGGATTTCTGCCAATGTCACATGGTATTTCTCTTAGTAAGACTCAGTTTGATGTGACACCTGATGAGCTAGAGAAAATAAGTGTGATCTTGTATGCCTCCACGATCGGGTCAATTATGTATGCCATGTTGTGTACACGCACATATGTTTCATATGCTCTAAATGTTACAATAAGGTACAAATCGAATCCAGGTGAAAGTCATTGGGTTGTAGTAAAATGTATCCTCAAATACTTGATAAGGACTGAGGAAATGTTCCTAGTTTATGGTGGTGAGGAGGAGCTCGTTGTAAGTGGTTACACCGATGCTAGCTTTCAGACCGATAAAGATGATTCTCAATCACAATTTGGCTTTATGTTTTGCCTCAATGGAGGTGCAGTGAGTTAGAAGAGTTTCAAGCAAGACACGGTGGTCGATTCTACAACAGAAGGTGAGTATATCACAGCTTTAGAAGTTGCGAAGGAGGTCGTTTGGATTAGAAAGTTTGTTTCTGAGCTAGGTGTTTATTGACGCAAAAATGTGCCCCCGCACTTGGGCCGGTTCGACGTCCAAAAGTATCGCAACGATATCGACGCCACGTTCCGACTACCCTGGATAGTGACAAGGGATTTGGAGTCGCCGGGCAATCAGATAAATAATTGATATTTCAATCCAATTGGCCGAAAAGTAATAGTAACAATGTAAACAGTAGCAAAATGATCAAAATACCTAGAATCGGCCAATTCGGAGGCCGATTCAGAGTTACATCGAAGATTGTCCGAAGGGTCCCTAGGGCACCTTCGGCCTCAAGTCCGGTCAGACCAGAGATATGACCTCGGTCAGACCGGATGTGCGGAGGGGCTTCGGGAGCACGTCCTGAAGATAGCTACGAGGTAGGCTCCGACGGTCTGACCGACAAACTACTCCCGGTCGGACCGGTGAAGCAGGCTTCAGCGCACGCGGACTCCGGCACGCAGAACTCCAGCGATTAGGGCTTCGGCGAAAGGCTTCGGCGTGGTGCAAAGGGTTCCGGTCAGACTGGTGGGGCACCTTCGGTCTGACCGGCCGTTGCCGAAAATAGTCTGACGAAGGTGCTCTGATCAGACCGGCCATACGCCGCTGGTCGGACCGACGACGACAGATCCGATCTGTTAGAGGTCGGACGGCCTAGCAAACAAGATCCGATCGCTTCCAAATTTTGCAGAGGTGTTCAGGGAGACAATTATTCTGCAAAGAAAATAAGAGATAAAACACAATTCAGCCAGACGGCCGAATTACTGAGTCTGGTGATAAAAACCGATAAAAAAGGATAGCAATCCGTTACGTGGATTAATGGGAGGTTCACAAGCGAACCAGCAAGGGTTACCGTGATTACGGACGCGGCAGACAGAGGGCTTTCAAGCAAACCAACGAAGATGCGGAAAGTTGTGGGATCAGAATGGCGACTAGAGGAGGGGTGAATAGGCGCCTCAACACTTTTTTTCGAATGTGATGGCCTAATCAAATCACCCAACGCACCTCTAAGGACTCAAAACCAAGTTTCAAACTAATCAGCACAATTTAGAGCTCAAACAGATTCAAACACCCCAAAACAGCTTTGATTCAAGCTTCTCAAACAACCACTATCAAAACACTCACTCTAGATATCAAATTCAAGTGTAAAACATAAATCAGAACGTTTTAATTCAATTACAATTGAGATTCAAACACTTCTTAAATTTTTCGGACGGTGAATAGTAAATGTAACTTCAAAAAAGTGTATTTGGCAAATTTAGTTTCAGATTGCAAGTTTCCTTCTCAATTTTATATCAAAACAACATACACAGATTCACAACTCATCAACCTTGCTAGAATTCAAATAGCAGTTTATTAATCCAAATGCATTTCTAGTATTCAGACATAAAAATAAGTTCACGAATCACAATTAGAACTCAATTTAGATTTGAATTCAGAATTCTTGTATAGATTCAGATTTGACAGTGAATAGTGGAATAAATTTCAGTTAACAGCAACACTCAGGATTTGATTCAACTAGTATTCATTAACACAGATTCATTTTAATTCAAAACAGAAACTGAAAATCAGCACTCCTTGATGATTAAATCAGTAGAAACAGCAAGTATTAATTCAGGATTTAATCTACTTCAGAACACTATTCACTATAAAGATATTTTCATGAGTGTAATAAACCTGAAACTGAATGACAAATAATAATGGCTGGGATATATGATTCAATCTGATATATTCATTTCAGCAGCCAAAACTGAACACAGTCAGAAGTTCAGGAACACAACAAAGAAGATGTTTCAGTTTTGAGAATCAATTGTATGCTGAACAAAGTATATTCCTTCACAAGTTACACAAATCTGAACCAATATAAAGTAAAACAGCAACTATTGTAGCAGATTGAGCACTTAACAGGAAAACAGATTCAGAACAAATAATTCCCTTCTCAGAAATTTGCTCTGAACTCAGATTACCAAAATAAGATTCAAATCAGTGTCAAATACACAAAACAACCTGACTTGATTTTATTCAACATCCAAACTCAGTAGCAGAAGAACTTGACACATTCTGGACCACTAGACAAATGAACTCTCAACACATAAAACAGGATGAACTTAGGAACTGAACTATATCTAACAGCATAACAGATATTCAAGATTAGCAATAAAACAGTTCAAACTAAACTAAGGGCTAGAAACTCATAGTAAATTCTGAAAAGCTAATCCAAGCCTACTGGATTTTCATGACAACAATGATCAGTAATTCAGGATGAATCCAGATGAGACCACAGGACATATTCATATGATTATCTGAAAAACAGTCCACCAAGTACCTTTCAACAGAGTTTAATTTCAGAACAAGGAAAAATACTGCTCAACAAAAAAACACTAGCAGAAACCAAGTTCAATTCATTCATATACCACACAGATATGGTCAGAACTAATTCATACATACACACTAGATCACATAAATGCAACTGAACTGCACTCAAGAACTAAATGAACAGAAATCTCTTAACTGCAGTAACAAATACATTAAAGTCCTATGAACCCTAAACAGATTTAAATTTGAGTATTACTCCAAAATAATTTGACCATCTGTTGACACGAAAACGTGCCCCCGCACTTGGGTCAGTTCGATGATCCAAAAGTGTGCGGATACTTAGGAACAAGCCTAAGCGTAACACAGCACCGACGTCATATTCCGACTACCCTTAGCCGTGGTAAGGGGGGTGGAGTCGCCAGGCAATCAGATCACACAAAATAATCCAATTAGCCGAAATAAATATATTAAACATAATAAATCAGCAAACCAGTCGGAGCCTGTCTGCTTCGAAGTATGTTGCGAAGGGGGTCGCTGAAGTGTACATTCGGCGTCTGATGCGAAGCGTCCCACCGAAGGGTACCTTCGGCGTTCGGACTAATCTAATCGAAGATGAACTCCGTAGGGATCTGAACGCGACAATCACCTCCGAACAGCGGTGTTCGACGTGAAGTCTCTGATACAGCAAGATGCAGAGTAATGACTCGAGCGCGACGCGCAAGCGTGACTTCGTCCGGAGCGGAGTACGAGCGTGGCGAAGTCTGTCGTGATGAAGTCTGTTGGCGAAGCGTGCGGTCGGAGCAGCAGTCTCGCCAAAGGGTGTTCTGGCAACCTCCGAAACCGATCTCTCAGCTCCGGACACCTCCGACGAAGTAGCTCCGAACGTAGGTAACCTACAATAGATAAGATTCGAAGTACTAATTCGGCCTGAGGACCGAATTCTGCTAAGTGTTGCACTAGTAGCAAAGGTAGCAATCTGTTACGCAGATTGGCGGATACTTCACATGCGAAGTAACAAGGCGATAGCAATCTATTACGTAGATTAATGGATACTTTACAAGAGAAGTAACAAGGATTAACACTATTCCGAAGTGGCCGTCGGAGGGCTTCCAGGCAAACCCACGAAGAGTACAAAAAGTAAAGATAAAGTAAATGCGATCAAAGCTAGGGCTTTGTGTTTGATTTGTGTTGGGGGGCCTCTGAACTGGCTTCGCCTCTATATTTATAGGGGCTAAACCTTTGATCTAATCTGCTATAATTCGGCTGAATAGAGATAAACACTTAGTCAGAATCGTGCCCAACACTATCTCTGCCAAAGTGGGCCTTCGGCCAGGCCCGTCGAAGCATGCTCCTCGGGCCGAAGCTTCGACGGTGTGGGCCTCCGAAGGCTTCCTGGCCGAAGGCCGTGGGCTGGCTGGATGCTTTCGGAGCCCATAGCCCAATGGTCCTTCGGCCCTATAGGGCTTCGACCTGACCTAGACATGTGTATTTTCGGCCCAAATTACCAAAATTAATATTTTGACAATCTTAGCCATTGATGCTATTTTTTGCTATCAACACATGCCCCCTGCCTTTTAGTGAACTAAGTGAACAAAAAGCACAACGAGCTAAAGACGATACCTTCCATATCGGCCTTTTGATACCTTTTACGCTGTTTGCCACACACTTGAGAAATACCTTTTCAAGTATCTACCATTCAAAGCTCTTCGAAACCACTCTCCTTATAGAGATTCTAACACATATGCATTGCGAGAAGCGATTTCGGCTATTTTGAAAGGGCCTTCCCAACTAGGTAACCATTTACCAAACTTGGGATTCTTAGTGCCTAAGGGTAAAATTGTCTTCCAAACCAAGTCTCCCACTTGAAATGATTTTGGTTTAACCTTCTTATTGCAGGCTTTAGCTACTCTCCTCTTGTCTATTTCTATGGCTTCTAAAGCCTTCAATCTCTTATCGGTCACTTCTTCTATGTTGTCCTTCAAAAGAGTTTCATACTCGTTGACCGATAAGCCATCTTGCCTTAACACCCTTAGAGAGCCAAGATCTACTTCTACAGGTAGAACAGCTTCTTGTCCATACACTAACTCGTATGGACTAACTTTGGTAGCACCGTGCGTTGCAATCCTACAAGACCATAGCGTCTCAGAAAGCACCTCATGCCATCTTTTAGGGAACTCTTCGATTTTCTTCCTAATGAGCTTAATCACGGTTTTATTACTAGATTCGGCCTGACCATTGGCCTGAGCATAGTAGGGCTTCTTCAAAAGATTGGCTATGAATCTTCTAAGGAAATTTATCTTCCTGATTAGTGACTGCAGCTCGGTTCTATCAGTGGGGGGTAGGGTGTTCTTAATGGCCTCGATACTGCATTGGCTGATCTCGATCCCTCTTTCATGTACGATAAAACCCAAAAATTTCCCCGTCGATACCCTGAAAGCACACTTCTCAAGATTCATCTTTAACCCGTACTTACGAGTTCTCTCTAAAACTTGACGTAGATCGACCACATGGTCCTGAACGTCGCTTGACTTGACCACAATGTCGTCAATGTATATATCTACCAACCGGCCGATCAGGTCATGAAAGATGTAGTTCATGGCTCTCTGATAGGTCGCTCCTATGTTCTTCAGGCCAAAAGTCAATACTACCCACTCATATAGCCTGATGGTGCCTAGACATCGGAAAATTGTCTTATGAATGTATTCGTCGGCCATGAAAATCTGGTTATAACTAGCATTCCCATCCTTGAAGCTGATGATCTTGTGACCCGACGCGGCGTCAACCAATAAATCCACGATTTCCATCAGGTACTCGTCTTTTGGGGTCGCCTTATTCAGATCCCTAAAATCAACACATATTCTGAGCTTTCCGCTTTTCTTCCATATTGGTACTATATTTGCAACCATTCAGAATATCGACACAGCCTTATGAACCCCGCGTCATACAGTCTAGTCACCTCAGCCTTGATGTCTGGTTATATTTCCGCCTTAAATCGCCGAGGTGACTGTTTGAATGGCAGATATCTCTATTTTATTGGTAGCCGATGTTCCACGAGCAACCGGCTTAATCCTGCCATATCATGATACTCCCATGCAAAGCAATCCCGATATTCTCGCAACAATGTGATCAGCTCATTCTTCGTCTCATCCGGGAGCTGAGTGAGTACGAAGGTTGGTCTCGGTCTGTCGCCAGGCCCAATATCTACTTCTTGAAGCTCATCAGCTACAGCGAAACCCTGACTGAGCTTGCCCCCATCCCATCGATGTGGTCTTCATAAGGCGAGTCCGAGCTAGTCGTTGCGAGCTAGCTCGACTTCGTCATCTAGTCCTCGCTCGGGGCATAGAGCGTAGTCGGAACGACGTCGTCGTTCTCGCTCGCCATGGCAAAGTTGTTGGAGATGGTCACATGTTGACACACGCATGGCGTGGGAGATCTGCTTAACTCCATTGCAGGTCCTACATTCTTAGAAAAGGGGTTCAAGGCATGCCAATTAGTTTGACCCTACAACTAATATGGGATCGGAAAAGATAAACGTTAGTAGCATAGCCGATCGTCTGGCAAGCCGATGATCGTGGTAGAGACGATAAAATCATGAATCTCCATGTCGGTCGGCCATAAGGCCGACAACCCAAGTTGACCTAATCGAGCGAGCGCGCCAACGGCCGATAGAAAAGATAGATCATGCATATAGGCTGATGCGCGCCCTTCGACGATGAATATGATACGGAGATGAATTAAAGATAACCTATCAGCTTATACTCTAATAGAAATAAATAAAGCATGCCAGATAACAGATCTATACCATGGATATCATCACAATAACTAGATCGGACCTAACCAAGACAGTAGCTAGTCACAATGATCTGAACAATATATCAACGAATCGGGCAAACTTTATTTAGATGAACAGAGTACGACATGAAAAAGATACAATAGAAAGAGATGTCGGACCCAATCGATGAAGCCTCAAACTATCAGACCCAGATCACATCAATCTAAGAGATCAAACCTAACTGATGCAGCTTTAGACCTAGCCAAATATACTAATCCGTGGTGTTTCACCATTCTCCTCAAGAGATCGAACTAAACCGATGAAGTCGTGAGGATACTAACCTAGTTGGTACGGACGTCGGGGGTGGCGGGACTAACCTCTTCACCGGAAATTGAAATGATGTAGCCCAACTCCGAGGGCCCGAGTCCCGCCTGATAACTTTGGGGCTCAAGGGTGTCGATGCGCCGATTGGTTGGTTGAACGAGGGTTCTCTAATATAACCTAAGGGATACATATTTATAGTCCGAAGACTTGCCGTCCAAGTAACTTATTCAGTTGATTCCGGAAAAACCTGTAACCATCTTTTGTTCTTATATCTATCGTCTCCCCTATTCGATCATGCAGCTGTTGTGAATGGACTCCTTTAACTGTCCTCGACAGGATCCACTTTGACCTTTTGTTGATCGTGTGCCTTCCCAGGTGGGCCTTGAGTTTTACCAAATCTCAGTATAAACACCACCTTCTTCGGTTGCGATGAACATCTATCTTGCTTGGGCAATCTCTCATGATATGGCCTTTTCCCTTACAGTTGTGGCAGATAACTCCGCTGGATCAGCTTGTGGAGATAACCGATGAAGAACTGTTTGCTAATGCTGAAGGGGTCGATGATCAGCCTGTCGCCTCTTTTATCGGTGACGCGGATGGTTTTGTTGAACGCTCCCTAGACTCGAAGGGGGCAGCAGTCCATGTAGGAGGTGTTGTTTTGACAGTTGTAGATGCCAATCTTGAGTCGATGAACTTTCCTTTCAACATTGGCTGTTGTCCCTGCAATTTTCTTTCTACCTTCATAGCAAGGTGGAACAATCGATTGAGAGAATTATATTCTTTATAGTTAGCAATGTCCTGTATTTCTCTCTTTAACCCACCAAATAATCTAGCCATTTTAGACTCTTCATCCTCAACTACCTCACAACGTAACATTCCTATTTGCAGCTTTTGGTAGTACTCTTCTACCGATTTGTTTCCCTGAATCAACCGTTGTAATTTTTGGAGCAAGTCACGTTTAAAGGTAGTGATGATGAATCTACCATGCATAGCCCTCTTTAGTCCTTCCCAAGTGTCTAGCGCTAAGCCCACATTTGCTAGTTCATTCCACCAAATAAGTGCAAAATCAGTGAACTCACTGGTGTTTTGTCTAACCCTATGAATTTATGGGACAAGATGGGAGTTGAATTTTTGTTCCACTATCATCTCCCAATTAATGTATACCTCAACATCATAGGACCCCGAGAATGATGGTATGCTGAACTTAATCTTGGCAGAAGAATTATCAACACGAGGATTTGGGTCAATGTTACCTCTCATACCTTGTCGACATGGTTGTCGTGGACGAGGAGGTTCTCGGGCAAGGGGTAGAACATACTGTTCTTGATTAATGCCATCAGCATCGAGCTCCTCGTCTCGATTGTCCGGTGAGGGTGGTTGCCTTTCTAAGTTCTCCATTCTGGTGACGATGGTGGCAATGCTCTTTTCTATCCTCTCCATTATGTACTCATTATCCTGATTGCTCTTGATGATGTTCGCATTGAGTTCTTGCAGCAATTGTCCAAGTTCGTTCTTGGACACACATTCGTTTTCATCGCCTTGTTGTGGTGATCCTGACATGTTTAGTGAGAACAAACAAAACACCAAGAAACTTACAAGTGCGTTAGTTCCCTATGAACTACTATGATGTGGAGTCGCTCACACTCAAGCATTTAACCAAGCTCTTGCAAGGTTCTTACCATTCGTAGCAGGTGGTACAACCGGTTGGCTTGCAGATGATACTGTTGAATTCGTGAGTGTAGCGACTACCGGCTAGAACTGTACTGATCCGAAGAAAGATGGAGCTTGGAAGGCTTTGTCTTTGGTAGCAAGGATTAGCATAGATCGACAGTAGTTAGTAAAGCTCAATAATAATCCACAATACTTGCCTTGGTTGCTAGTCTAATAGTGCTCCTAGAAACTAGTCTAAGCATAGAAATAGACTCAAACCAAGGATAACTTTCTTTTCTTCTTCCTCACTGTTTTCTCATCCTTCTTTTTTTGAAACCTTCTTCCTCTCAGTGTTCTTTTTTTATCCTCTTTTCTTCTTTTCTTTTCTTTTTTTTGAACTTACTAAGTTTTTGCTCAAATAGAATTTACCCAAGGAGGCAACCGAAAGGAAGAAGACAGAGTAGCAGATAAACAAAAGACCCTTTAGAACTCCGCTTTTCCGATCGAAGCATGATCAGAACGACTCCGAGCAGGATTTATGGTTGGGTTCAGATATCCTAGGCCTAAACAAGATTAGGGCTATGACTCGATACCAATAACACAACTCTATACTAGCAACCCGACGTCGACTATGGATCAAAACTCGGCAATATGACACTGTGATGAAATTGCAAAGGCTCGAAACACTGGGACGATGAGGGTGATTTGCCCTAGATATCTATTTTTTGTGGCTTTTCTGGAGTTCTGGGACAAAAACGAAGAATAATCTAAGGGATACAAAGATATCTAATGAGCAATCTGAGCTCTGATACCACTTGATAGCATACAGGTCTGTCTGATCTTCTGTCAAGAGGATAACACACGATTTGTGGAGATCTTCTGTCAAACCTAACTAATTCCTTCTTTAAATCTTTATTACTCCTTAGAGAATCTCGAGATTTCTTAACATCGTACATGACAACTTTATCTAAATATTTTTAAATTTTTATCGCATTATTTATGTATCATATCATAACACTACGACAAGTCTCATGTTTTTCATACTTCATTTGGATTGTTTAGAATTAAAAAAATCATTAAGCTCTATGTTATCGATGTAGTGTCGTAACCAAGATTTGTTAATATGGACTCAAAATTATTAATATGGTTTTTCTTAAAAATTTGGTGTATTATTTCAAGCACTTACAGTTCAAATTTGATATATTTCAATATAAATGCTAGAAACACACTTAATGAATTAAAATTAGTAAACCGACTCAGAAAAATATGAAATTTTTACATAAGATAAGTTATGTTGTATTTTGATCATATAAAAAGTTTGAAATTCAAATGAATATTTAACGATCAATTTGTTTTCAAACCCAACTCATCCTTTCTTTAAATCTTTATTAGTCCTTAGAGAATCTCGAGATTTCTTAACATTGTTCATGAAAAATTTCTCTAAATATTTTTAAATTTTTATCACATCATTTATGTATCATATCATAACACCACGACAAGTCATGTTTTTTAGACTTCATTTGATTTTTTTAGAATTAAAAATCATTAGGACCTACGTTGTCGATTGAGTGTCATAACAAAGATTTGTTAAAATTTCATTCCAGTTAGTGGTTATGGCCTAAACATTTACTCAAAAATATTAATACGTTTTTTCTAAAAATTTTAGTGCATTATTTATTACACTTATAGTTCAAATTTGACATATTTCAATATAAATCCTAGAAACATACTTAATGAATTAAAAATAGTAAACTGACTCAGAAAGATACCAAATTTTTCCATGAGATAATTTATGTTGTATTTTTATCATAGAAAAAGTTTGAAATTCAAATGAATAGTTAACCATCGATTTGCTTTCAAACCTAACTGATTCCTTCCTTTAATCTTTATTAGTCCTTAGAGAATCACGAGATTTCTTAACATTGTTCATGACAACTTTCGCTAAATATTTTTAATTTTTTATCACATAATTTATGTATCATATCATAACACCATAACAAGTCTCGTATTTTTAGACTTTATTTGATTTTTTAGAATTAAAAAATCTTTAAGCTCTACGTCGTCGATTGAGTGTCGTAAGAAAGATTTGTTAAAATTTCATTCCATTTAGTGTTTACAGCCTAACAATGGACTCAAAAATATTAATATGGTTTTTCTAAAAAAATTAGTGCATTATTTCATGCACTTACAGTTCAAATTTGACATATTTCAATATAAATCATAGAAACACATTTAATGAATTAAAAATAGTAAACCGACTGAGAAAAATACCAAATTTTTACATGAGATAATTTATGTTATATTTTTATCATAGAATTTTTTTTAAATTCAAATAAATTTTTAACCTTCGATTTTCTTTTAAACCAACTGATTCCTTCTTTAAATATTTATTAGTCCTCAGATAATCTCGAGATTTCTTAACATCATTCATGAAAACTTTTTCTAAATATTTTTAAATTTTTATCAAATAATTTATATATCATATCATAACACCACGACAAGTCTCGTATTTTTCAGGCTTTATTTGATTTTTTAAAATTAAAAAATCATTAAGGTCTGTTGTCGATTGAGTGTTCTAACTAAGATTTTTTAAATTTTCATTCAATTTAGTATATAAGAACTAAAAATAGAATCAAAAATATGAATATGATTTTGTATAAATATTGGTTTATTTTTTCAAGCACTTGCATTTCAAATTTTATATATTTAAATATTAATGCTAGAAACATATTTAATAAATTAAAAATAGCAAATTGATCTTGAAAATACGAGAAACTTACTGAAGATATCCGGTAAATATCCGTAATCGTATTCGTATTTGCTTTGTATCCGCTCTGTATTCGTATCTGATGATATCCGATTCCGTATCCGTATCCAAAATATCTAAATCCAAATCTAAAAAAAATATGATATCACTGATATCCATATATCCGATTCATTCATTGTTGCCACGGTGAGCCCCGCCTCCCTTGCGCATGGTAGCATCAGCGATGGTGGGCGCCGTCATCCGTGTCCTCACGAGCTCTGGTGTCAACTTGGGCAATGACGATGCAACCACGGTGTCAGCGGAGGCAAAATTAAGCTGAGCCAGACGATGCTCTCAAGCTGCTTCCTGAACAGAAAACTAGTCACTGATCTACTCGCCCGTTGAATAAAATTCTAAACGTGCCAGCAATCATGGGCTAGCTAGTATGCACTGTTTAGCCTATACATAAGGTCTCCACTGATTTTTTTCCGATCTATAGTTCCGTGCAGCTGAAAATACGGTGGAATGGGGAACGTGGATAAAAACGGACGAGAATTTATTGGTTCATTGATCATTTATCATGCGTTATAAGTGGATATTTTACTTTATAACATACTTGCATAGGTAATAAAAAATTTATAAGCCATAAGCCATATCATACGTACTGAAGCGTGAGAATTTATAGTCAGTATATTTCGAGATATTCCAGATAATCCAAAATTGATTTTTTTTCCGAGTAGAATGGTACGGACAATCGTAATAAAAAGAATTCATGCTCAGGTTCACCATCAGTCAATTACAAGATAACATATAATACTAACCCATTCAAGATGCATTCATAAAATTTGCTTAACTCCATGAAGGAATTAAAATATTTCCACAAAATCCTTGAGAATTCCATGTGCTCCAAACAAGATAGATCCAAACAAAACCCTATGTGCTCCAAACAAGATAGATCCAATCAAAACCATTATTATCTCACGCTGTGCTGCAACTAGAATGAGTAACACCCCACGGCGCACCACATCCATAGCAGAACTCGAAGCCACATCTGCAGATAATGTGTAGGCATCCTTGGGATTTCTCCACAAAGAACTCGCACTTGGGGCACCTCTTCCACTTCTTCACCTTAGCCATCTCCAGCAGCAGCAGATCCTCCTTGCCCCTGTCACCTTTGCCTAGCTTATTGTACGCGGCGCAGTCGACGCCGGCGTGCCAAGGTACGGCGCACCGCGCGCAGAAGAGGCGCCTACAGCCCGGGCACTCCGACTCCGTGACAACGACGCCGGATTCGTTCAGCATCATTGCCGAGCAGTCCTTGAAGGGGCAGTAGGTCCTCTTGGAGCCGAGAACCAAGGCCTCGCACATCGCGGCGTCCCACCTTTCAAAAACCTCTCGGGGGAGGATGTCCTGGCAGAGCTCCGGGTCGAGCTCGCCGCGGCAGCGCTCCTCGGGGCACCTCACGCCAGCGACCCTGTCCTGGATCTTAGCGCCGATGTAGCCAGCGAGGCAGGCTGCACAGAAGACGTGCTCACAGCCGCGGCTCGCGCGGTGCGCGTTGGAAGGCAAGACAACGTCCATGCAGATCTTGCAGAAGACGAGCATCGTAACGTCGTTGGAGGTCGAGGTCAACCGAGACGACGATGAAGGGTAGGAGTTGCACTCGTCGATGACGATAACGGGCGTTGCCGTTGCTACCTTCTTAGCTTCCTTGTTGTTTATGGCAGACGACGTACCTCCACAGGGCGAGGTGCACACCGTGGCAACAGAGACGACAGAGGACATGATCACCTCCTGCAACTGCAGCTCGGAGGCGTACTTCTCGTCGGAAATCGGGAAGAGCTCGCCATCGCCTCCATCGGCTTCATCGTTGCGGCCGTGGGACAGGACAGAGAAGTAGAAGTCGTCGACAATGGCGTTGAGGTCGGCGTTGGAGGAAGATCCCGACGCCATGGCTCGTTTCACTTTCACGGCGCGCGTCTTCCCGAAGAAGTCGCGTCGAGATTAAATAGCCGCTGATCACTTCATCAGCCTGATCATGCAGTAAGTTATACGGCGTTTGGGTATCCGAGCTGAGAATTTGGACGGGCTATTTTGTGATCGGTGAATCTTGGTAGTTTTGAGGCCCATGCATCGTCTTCTCGATATACCGTTTCTCAAGGCAGAGTGCTCTGTCTTCCCGATATACCGTTTCTTAATGCAGACTGCAGAATACTTTTATTCGTAAATTAAGCCTATTCAAAAAATCCACATCAGTTTTGTAATTAAATGAAATATCCTCTTTCAGTGGAAAGTTTTATTTCACTATTTACTATGGTAACCAGTGTAATTAAATGCAACTAACTCTCATAAAATACCCTCTATCTAATGAAACAATTTGGTTTTCAGTGGACGTTTCATTTCGTTTCATTCATCTTGGAAACGGGTTAGCACCATGTCATGGTGATGACACTACTTCATTCTTTTTCCTCATTAATTGAATGTCATGTCAGCAAAAAATATAATGTGGCATGGTAATTAATACCATGAAACACCCCATAAAACTTCCATTGTGAATAGCCTAAGAAGAAAGACAAGTTAAAGCATCTCTATTGTAATTGTTATTTTTGACTTGCTATTCATAGCAATAGCATGTCTCATTATTTTAATCACTACGCCAAAACAGATGTCTTTCGTCGGCCAACTTAACTTCCGTCGGCTCCTGGAGGCCGACGGAAGTTAACTTAACTTCCGTCGGCTTCTGACAGTGGCCGACGGAAGTTAGCGGGGATTTTTCCGCGGCCGATCGGATCCCCCTAACTTCCGTCGGCCAGCATTAAAGCCGTCGGCTTTAATGCTGGCCGACGGAAGTTAGGGGATTTATTCCCCAATTGCGCGCGCGTACAGGGAGACCTTATCTCCCTGTACGCGCGCGCGCCCAGCCCGTCTCGCCTCCTGCCGCCGACGCCGCCTCCCGCCGCCGCCGCCGCATCCTCCCGCCGCCGCCGCGTCCCGGATGCCTCCCGCCCGCGCCCACCACCCGCACCCGCCGCCGCAGGCGTCGCCCTAGCGGTCGCCCGCCGCCGCCCACGCCCCCACCGCCCGCCCCCACCGCCGCCGGCCCCCGCCCACCGCCGTAGGCCGCCCTCGCCGGTGCCCCGCCACCGTGCTCTCGGCCACCGGCCAACCGCCCACGCGTGCCCCCGCCGCCGCAGGCCGCCACCCGTCGGTGCCCCGCTGTCGCCGTGTCCCCGGCCCCTGGCCGCCGGCCACCGCCCACGCCGGTGACCACCGCCGTCCATCCCGGCACCCCGCCGCCGCCGCCACCATTCGCCTGTCACCCGCCGACCGTAGTCGTCGCCGCCGTCGTTCCCAAGTAATTTTTACCCTAGATATATAATAATGTCGTCTCTTTTTGTGGTTGAATTGAATCAATGTTTATTGCATGTTTTGCATGCTCTCATATTGCTTGAGGTTGATGACATAGTGATGAAATCATTTAATCAGTGTTTTTGTGAAAAGAACATGTGGCATGAGACCTAGACCAGATTTATAGTCAAATAAAACTAATCATGTCAGGACTGAGGAATTTTTTAATATATTGTCATGTTGTCATGTTGTAATGAATTGGATCATGGTTGTCACGGCGTCGCCTAGGCGCCGACTAGGCGTCCAGGCGGTCCCCGCCGAGCGCCATGCCGGCTAGCCTCGCCTGGTGGAGTTGGGCGCCCGCCTCACCCATGGTGGCTAGGTGGTCACCGGGGGTCTCTGGGCAGCCGACTAGGTGAAAGTGCCTTTGACTAAGGCGTCAGCGCGTCGCCCTAGCTAGCCCCCCTATCGAGTCTCGACTGAGTCGACTCTCTACCTCCCCTTCCACTTGCGCCACCACCTCTGCCCCTTGCGCCGCTGGCCGCCGCCTCTGCTACCCCTCCCCTTGTGCCGCCAGCCACCGCCTCTGCTACCTCTCCCCTTGCACCGCCGGTCGCCGCCTCTGCTACCCTTAGCTTCTCCGTGTGCCGCGTCGCCGCCTCTGCTACCCCTTCCCCTTGTGCCACCGCCGCCTCTGCTACCCCTCCCCGTGGCACCTCTCTCCTTTTTGCCTCTCTAATCCTCTCCCCCTCCCTCACGGCGATGGCGCGGTGAGGGCTCGATAGGGCATGGCGAGGGCGCAGCAGGGCACTTCCGTCGGCCAAAGGCTAACTTCCGTCAGCAATTGGTCACCGGGTGTCTCTGGACTACCGACTAGGTGAAAGTGCCTTCGACTAAGGCGTCGGCGCGTCGCCCTAGCTAGCCCCCCTCTCGAGTCTCGACTGAGTTAGGTGTAGGACCGAAAGTAGCGACCAGAGGGGGGGGGGGGTGAATGGGCGCCTTAAAAAATTCTTTCGAATCAATGGCCTGTTCCCAATACCCAACGCACCACAAAAGACTAAGCAGCAGAAAATAAACAGAAGGCCTAAGTCTAAAGGTTTCTAACCTAGAAGCATCTGATGATAAACAGTGAAAAACTAAAAAGGTGCAACTAGGCAGATAAACTAGTTGTAACAGGCCTATACTTCTCAATGAAATAATCTAAGTATGTATAAAGTGAAAAGAGAAGTTACTGTCCAAAGTTGTCTCCTGTTCGGGACTTGGCGAAGCCCCCTTCGCACGTCGAGGTATGTTTCGGAGGTTGATGACGGAGTCTGTCCGAAGTGCCGAAGGTGTCACTGTCTAGGTTAGTGCGAAGAGTACTTCGGAGCGAAGGAAAAAGCAGTGCCGGAGCTTGGTTCGAAGTATGCACTTCGAAGACAGGACTTCGAACACAGCTTCGAACCAAAAGCTTCGGAGCAAGGTGACAAAGTCGGAGCCTGCTTCGAAGTGAGGGCTTCGAAGACAAAACTTCGAACACACCTTGAATCGAGAGCTTCGAAGCACAATCTTCGAACAGAAAACTTCGAACACACAAAACAGACGGACTACCTTCGAACAAAGTAGCGAAGTCTGTCACGCGACAGAAAAGCAAGTCCGAAGCCTACACTCTATCTTCGAACAGGGAAAGCTTCGGAAGGAGAATCGAAGGCTGACACTCCACAAAGAAATCCAAGCGAAGTCTATCAGAAAAGACAAAACTTCGAACCCAACTTCGAAGCCTAACAAAGTGTGCACTTCGAACAGATAGATTCGGAGTATGCTAGTTCGAAGTAGGCGATGCTATCCAATACAGGAAGAACTTCGAAGCTAGCAACTCAGACACAAAGACCGAAGTTCGAAGTCTGAGCGAAGTCCTTAAAGATGTTCGATCGAAGCCTGCCTCACGGAGTTGAGGGGCTTCGCACTGAAACGAGCTTCGCCAGACACACCAGGAAAAAGCAAAAGAGACTGTCAGCTTCGATCAAAAAGCTGGGCAATAGAAGGTGAAAAGCTGCAGCCGAACACTGTAGCTACAGTAAGGCAGTACTACTTGCAACAGCAAGAACTAGTACCACCACCGTGAAGAACACCAACAACAGAAGAAGCTTCTCCCCAAGAAATAAAATCACCAGCTCGTGCCCAAGGCATTAACTTCCCAAACCGAACAAGATGCAAGCAATAAATTCACCAGAGACCAAGGATTAAATGCATCCAACAAATTTGAGACAAAATAATGCAAGAACAGAGAGGAGCCAATCCTGGCGGCGCACACAGGAGAGAGAAGGGAGACAAAAGTGACCCAATGGGTGGATTTGATTTCAGCACAAAAGGGTAGTCCAAACCCTAGGGATTGGGGTGCTATTTATAGGCAGCCCAACACTAGGAATATTCTACCAGCCCCTTAGGGTTTTACAGACTCAAAAATACAGAAAAAGACTCTACTGCCCTTAGGTATTTTTACAGACACAACTGACTGACTGTGGGCCTAGAGTAACAGATGACATATCCTGAAGCTACTCTTCTGGACAGTCGGATACAGAATCAACGGTTGTCAGTTTTACGCCGAAACTGACAAAGCCTCCACCAGCTTTGCACCAGGTACCCGGATTGGGCCGGCCCGACTCCGCAGCTCTCTCAGCCCGGCAATCGCTCACCGCCCGTGTACCTGAGTCAGTCCTGGTCAACAGCCCAGTGGGTCTTCTACTGCTCCTGGCCCATGCACCCGGATTGGGCCAGCCCGACTTCGCAGCCTCCTCTGCCCGACAGTCGCTCGCTGCCCGTGTACCTGAGTCACACGCGGCCCATAAAACAGCAGATATCTTCTCTTCTTCAGTCTTTGTTGACTATCGTTGACAATGACTCATCACTTCTAGAGCCATGAGGCCCACGCTATTCAGCATGGCTCCTCATTAGGGTTTAGAAATGGGCTTTAAATGAGCTGAAATTTAAATGGGTTGCGTGGTAAAATTGAAATATATATGTGCTATTAATTATATTCTTGTGTTAATTTGTGGTTTGTTGATGATTTCATTACGGTGATTAGTATATTATATATATATACTTTATTATTATATATATTTCTTTTCGTATGCAATTTTTTATTTGACAACAACGTAGATAGTGTAACGAAACCTATGCGTCACCCGTTTCGGACCAACATGTCTCACACGTGTCATGCATGTGAGATGTGTAGGTCCGGAATTGTCCCTTTTTGGACAGCCTCAGAGTGGGCGACAGAGCGTGGTTTTATGATGAGTCATGAGTCCGAATGGGATTTCAGTAACATAACCTTGTTGTTCTCCATTGCACCACTATCAGGCGTGCAATTGGAGAACAACGGCGTTATGCTGCTGAAATTTCGTTCGGACTCATGGCTCATCATAAATACCACGTTTTGTCGGTCACTCTTGGGTGGGTTTAGGACCTATCTTTTCCTATAGACCATGGTTGTCACGGTGTTGCCTTGGCGCCGACTAGGCGTCCAGGCGGTCACCGTCGGACGCCATGGTGAATCGCCTCGCCTGGGTAGAGTTAGGCGCCCGCTTGGAGCTTCTAGGCGTCGCCCATGGCGCCTAGGCAATCGCCAGGCGTGTCTGGGCGGGCGCCTAGGGTCCGTGGTAGTGTCTAAGGCATGGCACAGGCCTTTCAGTTAACCCTATTCCCTTACGCCGCGGGCTCTGCTTCCCCTTGCGTCGCCGGCCGCCCGGCCACCTCTGCTTCCCCTCCGTTGTCCGGAGGCGGAGGCGGGGGGTGGCCAGGATGTGTGTATGTTGCGAGCCCTTTTATAGCGGCCAATGCGTGAATCTTCTGGGCCGTGCGTGTAGGGTGCGGGGAGTTGGGCCTTATCTTCTGGGCCGTGCGTGAATCCTGTTATCCTGTATGCTATGCCAATTTTTGGTCGCATAGCCCCGTGGTACTTATGCATGATGCATTCTTGATTGAATGAATGTTTTGCATATAGAATGGCTGAGGATGACCGACGGTGGATGTATAGTGGTTGGATGAAAAGTGGAGCTCACACGAGGGAGTGGGTAATCAACGCTGAGAAATTTGTTGATCATGCATTCGCTTTGACAACAAACACTGGCACGAGGTGCCCATGCATGAAGTGCAGAAATTCTCGTTGGCAAGACAAGAGGACGTTGTCATTGCATATTTGCAAATATGGTTTCGTGCCAGGTTATAAAGTTTGGTCTTTTCACGGCGAGATAGGCCGTGAAAAAACGGTATTAGTAGTGGAAGAAGAAGATGATAGCGTTGTTGATGATAGGATGGATGAGATGGTTGATGCTATACGACCGGAGTTTGAATCAAACCCAGAGGATCCTCCAACACCGGAGGTTCAAAAGTTTTTCGACATCCTTCGAGCCTCAGAAGAGCCATTGCATGAGCACACCACCGTAAGCGTTCTCGCTTTCGTGACTCGTATTATGGATATTAAGTCAAAGTTTGAATTTTCAAACAATTGTTATAAGGAGCTCTTGAATCTGATCAGCGATATCCTTCCTAAGAACCATAAGGTGTCGAAAGACATGTACCAGTCAAAGAAAATGCTTTCTGCTCTCGGTATGGAGTATGAGAAGATTGATGTGTGCCGAGATAATTGTATGCTGTTCTGGAAAGAACATAGTAATGAGGTGAAATGCTTAAAATGTGGTAAACCGAGATTCGTAGAGGTCGTAAATGAAGATGGAGAGAAGGTGACGACAGAGGTTGCTCATAAGCAACTTCGTTACATGCCTCTTACACCTCGGGTGAAACGATTGTTTCTCTCAAAGAAAACCGCTAGACATATGTGATGGCATAAAGAAGGTGTACGTGAGAATAATAAAGTAATGGTGCACCCATATGATGGTGCGACATGGAAGGCTCTAGATGATTTTGATGCAGACTTTGCTAGTGATGCAAGGAATGTTCGCATCGAGTTGGCAACTGATGGATTCACTCCTTTCAATGTAACGGCATCGTCGTACTCTTGTTGGCCTGTGTTTGCTATTCCATACAACCTTCCACCTTCGTTTTGTATGAAATATGAATTTATGTTCCTGTGTCTCATTATACCCGGTCCAGATCATCCTGGAACACGACTAAACGTGATGCTGAAGCCCTTGATTGAAGAGTTGAAACAATTGTGGAAAGGAGTTGAAGCATATGACTATGACCAGAAACAAAAATTCAATCTTCGAGTTGCGTATCTGTGGTCGGTCCACGATTTTCCGGCATACGGTATTTTTTCTGGTTGGAGTTGTCATGGAAGGTTGACATGCCCGATATGTGTGAAGGACACAGATTGTTTCCGTCTGAACTTCGGGGGAAAGATTTGTTACTTTGATTGCCATAGATGCTTTTTGCCCTTGAATCACCCATTTAGGTTACAGAGAAACAATTTCAAAAAGGACAACATTGTTGTAAAGGGACCACCAAGGTGTTTAAATGGTAGAGAAATCGCTGATATGCTGAATGAGTTGGTCCTTAATGAAAATGAGGATGGATTTGTAGGATTCGGAACCGAACATAATTGGACCCACATATGTGGCTTATGGGAACTGCCGTATGTCAAATCACTAATTCTGATGCACAACATTGACGTTATGCATCAGGAACGTAATGTTGGTGAAAGCATTATAAGTACATGTATGGATTTTTACTAACAGGACAAAAGATAATGTAAAGGCGAGAAGAGATTTAGCTGAGATTTGTAATCGACCAACCCTTGAGTTGACGAATAGTGGTGGCAAGCCACGTGCCCCATTTTGTTTAAAACCTAAAGAAAAAAACAAGTAATGAGGTGGTTGAAAAAATTGAAATTCCCAAATGGTTACGCCGCGGGATTTAGAAGAGCTGTGAACTTGAAGACAGGGAAATTAAATGGATTGAAAAGTCACGATTACCACATAATAATGGAAAGACTCCTTCCTGTAATGTTTCGCGGGTACCTGAATGATGATGCGTGGAAGGCGTTAGCTGAGCTGAGCCATTTTTATAGACAACTTTGTGTGAAAGAAATTAAGAAAGATATGATGGAGATGCTAGAGAAAGAGATCCCGGTGCTTTTATGTAAACTGGAAAAAATATTCCCTCCAGGGTTCTTCAATCCAATGCAACATTTACTGGTTCATATGCCATATGAAGCTAAGGTAGGTGGCCCTGTGCAATATAGGTGGATGTATCATATTGAAAGGTCCCTAAAGAAGCTTAGAGCGATGGTTGGTAATAAGGCCAGAGTTGAAGGTTGCATCGCAGAAGAATTTAAATTGAAAGAGATAGCATACTTCACTAGTGTATACTTCGCTGAGCATCACAATGTCAACACACCTGCTACACGGTACCATATGGATGAAGACCATCCTTGTAGTGATCTCCAAATATTTGGGTGGAAGGGCATAACTGTTGGTGTCTCCACGACATATTATGTAACTCAGGAAGAACGAAAAAATGCCTTGCTCTACATGTACTCAAATATGGAAGAGATGGAACAATATTTCACGTAAGTGATTCTTTTTAGTTTTATATTTTACCTCCAAATTTTATACCCGTTTGTTTACCTATTCGTTACAATGACAGTATGTTTGATTCGAAATACTTGACGTCTGGTCGTCAACCAACGGAGAAGCAATTAGATAAATTGCGTCGAGAAGGAGTAAATGGCGGGCCTAGTTTCCTCACTTGGTTCAGAGAACATGTAAATCCTTACCTTTTGTGACACGTATTATTTTAGTCTACTAGGTTAATTATCTGATAATCTCCTATGATTTGCAGTGTGTGCTCGCTGACAATGTACATATAGACTTGCGACAGCTCTCTTACGGGAGTATTAGTGCCAAAAGTTACGGTCGCTATGATGTTAATGGTTTCCGCTTCCGTTCAACTATTTTTGAAGCATATCGACCTCTAGCGGCAACAACTAATACTGGAGTTGTTACAAGGGTCGTTGATGGACAAGGACACGAAACTATGTATTATGGAATCATCAAAAATATAATCGAGTACAAATTTGCCAGGAATAAGGAGATTAAAGTAGTCTTCTTCGATTGTGATTGGTTCGACCCTAAACATGGTACTCGTGAAAACCAATTTGGGATGGTTGAAGTCAAACACGCGGAACGATTACCTGGTTGCGACAATTTTGTCCTTGCTCACCAAGTCGAGCAGGTGTATTATATGCCCTACCCATGTGAAAAACTAAGTGCTTGGTGGGTAGTCTACAAAGTGAATCCTCGGGAACGTCTACACACCCCTAGTGATGGCGCTTATCAATTGGAGGTTGAAGAGGTCGATGAGGTTTACCAAGATGATGAATTGCCGACTTCGTTTAATGTAGAGTCAAAATCGTCGACAGATTCTTTTCTCGGCGATTCTAATGATGTGGCAGTTCCCGAGAAAAGGAAACACCAACATAAGAAGAAAAAAGTAACATGGCGTGCTTTGGGGAGAAAAGGACAAACTGATCCTGATTTTGATGATAATTGACAAGTAATTGTTTTCATACATGCATATGCAATATACTTCATATTACATGTTTTTTCATATGTACAAACCTTCTTTACTAATAAATGTTTGTTTGTACTTATTTTGAATAGGATGTCGAAAAAGGTGAGGAGTGTCACGAGGAAGCTCTTTCGCTTGGGGAGTTCATCGGCGAGTACTCCGGCGAGTACACCGACGAGTCAGGAGGACACCCTATTCCAGGGTAGTTTCTCTTCGTCAAACAGATGTCGTCAAGAGCAGCTCCTGAGATGCATAGATCCGACATTAATTGGTCGGCCTATTGCATTTCAACTAGATGATGAGGTAACTTTCAGATTGTTTTTTATGCCAGTTATAAACTATTACTAATTGTTTCAATACTGTTTTGTAGGAGGAAGAACACTTGGAGAGTGCGAGTCACGAGGATCATCCGGTGGGTGGGGGGCAGGAGGGGGATGTCCCAGAGTGTGCGGCACAGAGGGATGACCTAGAGGGTGTGGGGCAGGGGGATGACCCGGAGGGTGCGGGGCAAGGGGATCTCCCGGAGGGTGCGGGTCAGGAGGAAGGTGCTGAGGCTGCCGGCGGGTCCTTAGTATCTTTCAGGACGAGCCACCTGGTCGCCCCACCAGTAGTCTCTTCCGGTGGAGCCAAGATCGAGATTACGCTTGTAGGTGACGGGTAAGAGTAATACTCTTCTGTTGTTTTGCTTTTTTTCTTCAAAAACTTTCTTTCACTAAACTGACTTTATTTATTATGTATTTCTAGATCTTGGATTGACTCTCGGTTTGACGGCACTTCGAGGGTCAGGCAGGTTAACCAGATATTGGGTAACCTGTGTTGTCTGCACTACCCAGGGGTGCTGACAATGCCGACCGGTGAGCGGGTTCTATGCCAGACATGGGACCAGTACCGGTTTGCTCCTGACGAGCGCCACAGAACTGCTCAGGGGGCGGTGTCTCATGACTTCTGGGTATGCAAGTGTTTTTTCAATCTTCTTTTAGGCTCTTCGAGTTACAACACTTTACTAATCATTACTTTTGCAGTTACGCTTTTGCTTGCCAGAAGTCGGCAATCACCATAACCATGCCCTTCAAGTCTTCAACAACAATGCACATAAGGTGGTGAAGGACACCATTTCGTATGCCCGTATTCAAGCGAACAATGCTTACTACAAGGAGAAGCTAGGGCAATGAATGAGCAAGGCGACAGGCTCATCGTCAATCTATTTGACTGAAGAAGAATACCGTTCGGTAAACAATTCTAACTTTTTAAATCTTCGATTGTTGAGATTTGTTGTCATATAATACAAATAGCATCTCTGTTCAGGTGAGGATTCCGTGGTTTGCAAACCGCGAGGACGCATATTTCGAATTCTACAAGATTTGGTCTTCAGCCGCATTTAAGAAGACTTCCCAGCAGAAAAGACAATGCCGCGGGACGGATCCGAAGCACAGATATGGTGCCGACGGACATATTCGCCACGCTAAACGCTTGGTAAGACCTCCTTCTGTCACTCTCTAGCTATAGATACATTGTAATGCGACTAACTCATTTCTAATGTACAGGAAGCTAAATCTGGCAACGTGCCAAGTGACATAGAGGTGTATACCTCTGGTCACAAAGGAAGCGATCCTACACAGCTAGATGTCTTGTGTAGCCAGACAGCCACAGATCATTTGGTGAGATGTTATTAAGAGTTTACGTAATTTCATTTTTCTGCGTCTAGCTAATCGGACATGTTTTTTGCAGGCGCAGTATGGTGAACACATGGTTCAACTCCATGGAGAGGACTATGATTGGCGGAGAGAACATGTCGACCAAATGGCCGTGTACTCCAGCGGAGGTGGCAAAAGCCATGGACGGTGAGACAGTGTTTTTATTAATGTTTTGTGTATGGTATTGTGATGGTAACTAACTCATTCAATATTGCAGGTACTCCATGTTCAATGGAGTTATTGACTCGAGAGCGGTGAGAGCTCAGAAGTCAGCTCAGTCGTCGCAGAGCTCCGTCGGAGTTGGCTCCAGCCGTCGTCGCTCTTCAGAAACCCCGGAGGTGGATCGAGTGAGGGAGGAAATGAGGCAGGAAATGAGGCAGCACGACGAGTATTATACCGCCTGCTTAGCACAACAGCAGGCGATGATCCAAGTAAGTTTAGTTTGGAGTGTTGTAGTTAAAAAGTATTCAGAAATAGGTTTAGAACTAACTGATTACATTACAACATGTGTAGCAACTAGCCCAGCAGCATGGTGGATTGGACATGTCCAATTTCCAACCACTACCTCCCCCGCCACCACCATTATATTCTACATCACCTGAGGTACCTCCTAACATATTGTTACTTCAGATACTTAAGTTAGTGTTTAGAAGAGTAGTTGAGTTAATTCGTTCTCTAATTTTGTCTATTTCTTCAGACTTTCCGTACGTCTGGCCAGGATGGAGCCTCTCGGGCAAATGTGGATGAAGCGGGAGGCAGCGGCGGCACCCACGACCCAAATGTGGGTGAAGCGGGAGGCAGCGGTGGCACCCACGACCCAAATGTGGACAAATATGACTTTGTATGTGGCTCTCGCTGTGTTTTGTGAATTTGTATGTGAATTTGGATGTTATATGTGAATTCAGATGTGTACTGTGACTTTGGATGTGAATTCAGTTATATTATGTGATTTTGGATGTGATGTGTGAAGTGTGGATGTGAATTTGGATGTGAGATGTGATTTTGGATGTTATATGTGAAGTTTGAATGTGATTTTGGATGTGAAATGTCAATTTGGATGTGTATTGTGAATGTGATTGAAATTGTGGTTGGATGTGAGTGTGAGTAGGGGAACCAGGAAAAAACAAAAAAAAATACCAGCTAACTTCCGTCGGCTTTTACCATAGCCGACGGAAGTTAGCTGGTTTCGGCCACGTGGGCAGAAAGGCTAACTTCCGTCGGCTAGGGCCAAAGCCGACGGAAGTTAGCTGCCCCTAACTTCCGTCAGCCAGCCTGGCCGATGGAAGTTAGCGCCCCTCTACTGACGTGGCAGAGTTCGGGGCCAACTTCCGTCGGCCACGTAAAGCCGACGGAAGTTAGCTAACTTCCGTCGGCCGCCGACGGAAGTTAGCTAACTTCTGTCGCCTCGCTTCAGTCGGCCAAAGGCCGATGGAAGTTAGCGTTTTGCCGACGGAAGTTAGCTTCTTCCATCGGGAAAGGGCTAACTTCCGTCGGCTTTGGCCGACGGAAGTTGCCTGTTTTGTTGTAGTGAATTGGCTTGCTATTTTGCTACTCACTTCAATGTACTACTCTAATGTACTCTGTCCGGTATATAAATAATAGTCGTTTTAACTTTTATTGAGAGTGTATAAATATTAGTCACTCTATCATCAAAACGTTTGTCACTTTAATTAGCCTCTTCTCCTGAAGTGTTTCTACAATAAAAAATATAAGAAATGGAGGCTACCAAATGGGATGTGGCCACGGAGAGTTAAACTTGGGTGATACTACTAAAGTCTAGGCTCCATAACCAGTTGAGACAACTCTTGTAATTTTATTTAATATCACCTTAGTCTGTGTAATTCTGTCTAAACGACTAATATTTATACACCGGAGGGACTACTCGCTATTGTTAACTTACTATTTGAATGCAATTGTTTTTTAATACTTTTTTATAACTACCACCGGTTCACTCACCGAACGGCTAGCAATTTTTTCAGCATTCACTCACCAAACTGATTGGCTAATCACTACCCCACCGAATGGCTAATTTGTTTAGGTCGCTGCCGCTCATCTTCATTTCGCTAGCCACTGAACGACTAGCCTTTTTTTAAATGGCTAGCCATTTTTTTAACAATTTATTATAACTAGCGATGGCTAGTTTGTAACGGCTAGTTTGCAACGGTTAATTTACAACGGTTAGTTTTTAATGGTTGTGGCTATATATACACACATACATCTCTTATTGTCAAACAAAGTATTTCATTCTTTTTTCCTCAAATGAGCATTCAACCTATGTTAGATTCGTCATCATCGTCATCCAATGATGACGATATTGAATTAATTCTAGGCTCATTACACACAGCACATGCACAATATGAGCATGTGAATGATCCATCTCATAGAGGTTATGTACCTAGACGTATTTGATAGAACATCACTTAGGTGATCTCTAAGTCTAGGACTAGCATGTTAAAAACATAGAGATGGCGTGTACCTCCGTTCTTTGCCAATGTGGAGGACGACATGGCGATGGCGCTGTGGCGTCAGAGTCCGGTAAACCAGTGAGCAGCGGGTAGAGGGCGCTTCCCGTCGCTTCGGCACAGCTTAGATCGGTAGCCAGAAAAATGGGTGAAGCTAGGCGTATGAACAACAACTTGTTCATGCGCCCAGCTTCCCCTTTTATGTGCCGCGCGACAGGGGCCCCTCAACCAATTCAGTTGGGGCACCTCCGATTAGGGCGCCAGAAGACCAGGGGGTCTATTAGGCTGAATCCGAGTTTCTAGTGAGAAGAGGGACTCGGTCCCCCTCTCCTCCCCGAGAGCTAATTACTAACATTCTTCCCCTAGATCTCGACTTAGTTCTTACCTTAACTTAACATTACATCTATTCCATCATAGATTAGTGCATCGAGAATGCTGCATCACAATAGTCAGTTACGTACTATATGACTCAACAACTACAATGCACATTTCTATTCTGAAACAGTTTCTTAACTTATTTTGGGCCCTTATAAATTCATAGATCATAGGCTTACATTAAACCCATGTCGACTAAGTGTTCTCTAAACACAGTGGGAGGTAAGCCTTTTATGAGCGGATCCGCAAGCGTTCGCTTGGTACTTATATGCTCTACTTATTATTTGATCTTGGATTCTCTCCTCAACAATATAACACTTAACTTAGATGTGTTTGGCAGCAACACATTATTTGTTGTTATAGGAGAAATATACTGTTGACTCATTGTCACAGTATAACTTAAGTGGTTTTAAAATGCTGTCAACCACTCTTAGAACCGGAATAAATTTCTTAAAACATAGTGTCTGTCCGGCGGCCTCATAACATGCTACAAACTCGGCATACATCGTGGAAGATGCCGTCACAGTTTGTTTGGAGCTTTTCCACGACACAACTCCCTTTGCGAATGTGAATATGTAACTTAATGTGGACTAATTAGTATCCACACTTCCCGCAAAGTCTTAATCTGAATAACCTGTTATCGATAGGTTATCTAATCTTTCATACGTTAGCATGAGACCTTTATGCCTTATATAAAACTTAAGGATTTCTTAATTTAATCCAGTGATCTATTTCTGGATTTTCTGATTTCTGCCAAGCATCCCGGCGGCATAAACTAAGTCAGGGTGAGCACATAATCGAGCATACATTGGCTTTCGACAGCAGAAGCATATGGAACCAATCTCATTTGATCGATCTCATATTGGTTCGTGGGATACTAAAAGTTCCCAACTTATCACCCTTGACTATCGGATTAGGCGATAGCTTATACGTATGCATACTATATACTTTCTTAGTATATCTTCTAGTATGCCATCTGCGATAATCTTAATACCCCCTTAATGATATCTTAGAGAATCTATAATCTTAACACATAGGAAAATTTCTCCAAGATACTTAATATCAAATGAGAGGACATGAATTTCTTAGTATCTGATATTAGATTGACATCACTACTTGCAAGTAGAATGTCATCCACATAAAAGACTGGAAAATAAATTTCCTATTCTTTAACTTAGCATCAATGCAATTTTCCTCTTCATTCTCCTTAAAACCCAAAATTTTCTAATAGCCTAATTAAATTTTAGGTGCCATTACTTAAAACTTATTTAAGTCCATTGGACTTAGATAAAACGATATCCTAAAATTTCCTTTCATTTCTATGACAAAACACTTAGTTGTGTCATATAGACATTCTCACTTAAAACTTATTGAAAATGTCGTCTTTATATCAAACAGATGCAGTTCTAAGTCATAATATGCCTTAATTATTCTTAAAGAATCCTTAAATAAGACATACGAAAATGTCTCATTTAATCTGCTTCTTATCTGAGTTGGCACATTATTTTCTAAGTTAGAGAGTTGTTCCTTTACTTCTTCATTAGTATCATCTAGAAATGCAGATTCCTGAATAACAGAAGCCTCATGTATAATAGATGTCGCTAATGAAAGTCCAAACTCAAGTGTTGGACAAAGAACACTACCACAGGTACATGGAAAAATTGCTCTTGAATCATAGGAGTGGATTCACTAACCCACTTCTCTTCAACATTAATTTCTCTAAGTACCGTGCTCCCCCTGATTAAAGAATCTTCTAAAAAATGCATGTCTTGTTTATACAAACTTAACATGTCTGTCAGGACATTAAACACGAGATCACTTATACTTATCTTTGTAGTCAATAAATTTGACAACTTACCGTCGACTTTAACTTATCAATATTTAGGTTAAAATATAGCCTTAGTAGAACGACATACCCATATTCTAAAGTAATTTAGAAAATGGTTATCGTCCTGTCCATAATTCTTATGGTGCTTTTAGGCACAGACTTATTAGTGATCCAATTAAAAATAGGGAAAATTACTCACATGCCATTATAATTTTCAGAAATTGCCTACATGCCACTATCAGTGACTGTGGCGGCCCCCATCTGGCAGTGACACAATGATGGCATTTTGGCAAACCGTAAAAATCGTAATGGCACAGAAAAAATTAACCCTTAAAAATATGAATGGTGGTTTTAATTGCCTCCATCCACAAATTAATCGGTAGAATGGAATAACTTACCATACTACTTACTATGTCCACTAAGGTGCGAGTGCACCTTATAGCCACTCTATTATACTCAGGTACACCCGGTATAAAATACTGAGATATTTTGCCATTTTCTATAGAACCTTGCAAAAGGGGTCAAGAAATCGGTCATACGGGGTATATTGACCGTAGCACGGTCAAATCTTACTCTTTTAAACTTTAGATCATGCTGATATAAGAATCAGCCTTAAAACATCTTAAATTTATCCAGAGCAACTGATGATCAGATCGCTATGATCTGATCACTCTTTGATTGGATAAATATCGCGCCAAACTTAGTCGTAGTAACTTAATTAATTAATTCTAAATCACCGTTGGGCAGAATTAGAATCAATTGAACTTAAATATAGTAACTTTATCACCAACGTTGGTCAGGAGATAAAAATTACTACAATAATTAAACTTATTTTCACGTCTTTCTTAATTTTATTTGACGTATTTATCTTAATACAATATTTGCATAAAACTTAGTCTGAAGAAACTAAAGCGGAAGAATTGACTCAACATTCAATCCTCCCCCTCGAAATATGGCCCATTAGATAGTGCCATAATTTTGAAAATACGTCATCAATTCTTTTGCTCTTATCATCATTCTCAAATGATAAAATCATCCTGAAAAAATAAATAAAGTTTGTCATGCTCAAAAGCAAGACTAAAGACTTTATTTCTAAGTGCGAAAATTCATCTATTACC
Source organism: Zizania palustris (assembly GCA_019279435.1). NCBI lineage: Eukaryota > Viridiplantae > Streptophyta > Magnoliopsida > Poales > Poaceae > Zizania > Zizania palustris. The sequence continues at coordinate 34,860,937 of JAAALK010000290.1, forward strand.
ATTTTTGTTCATCCATTTTGGGAAATCCACATATTCCTTCATGTGTTGTTCCTCCTTACAATGTTTGTACATGCCCTTCAGGACATCATGTTCCTTTATGTGAGCTTATAAGAGGAGTCCTTAGCATCATTAGAACGAGTCTTATAATGCTTCTTCCCCTTTATTTATGTTGCACATTATGACCTAAATCATTGTGTGCTTACTTAATTCTTATACATAGTTTGAAAACAGCATCTACAAACTCCAACACTCTCGCTGTGAGTTGTAGGTGATCACAAAATGATCAAAAAATCTTAGTGTGACATCATAATAAAATTGGACGATAATATCTTCCTTGAACTCTTTATTCATGGGTTTCAACTTTGAAAACCATGTTGCAAATACTTACTATGTATTTTTTAATAAGCGTGCTAGCATACGCCTTTAGAAGAGTCAATATACTGACCCTTCACCTTCTTCAGATACTCTTTTCAGTATCACGATGTGGGATAGAACCCCTAATTGGCTCCATAATGGAGCTCTTAATCATAATACATTTGTGATTCCACTGATTTCATTTAGTACGATCTATATCTTACTTTATTCTTATTTGGACGAAGTCACGTAACCTTGTGACAAAAAGCCTCTTGGCTTTCATCCTCTCAGATCACGGGCTTCACAAGCTTAATCAGACAATCAAGCGTTAAAGCAAGATCTATGTCCTATAGCGCAATCGTTATCTTAATATCTCATCTCCGGGAACCGTAGTTCTTATCATTGAGAGACTCAATGATGGAGATATGACTTAGCACATTTCTAATAAGGAACATTATCAAGATATATATATAACAGACATAATATGACATATGAAAAATTAACGTTGGTCAAAATCAACATGTGACATACTTAAAACTTAAAAGGCGAATTAATTCTACATCACCGTTGGGCAGAAATAGAATCAATTCAACTAAACCATAGTAATTTCATTACCAACGTTGGTCAGGAGATAAAATCACTATGTTAACAAAATACAACATTTATAATGCCAAATTAAATTTTCTCGTTGGTTCAAATTTAATTGACAGAATAAATGCTACTTAATTGATAGGATGAACATGGTACTAATCTTAAAACAATGTATTCGCAGCGGAAGACTTAAAACTAATTGATACACTGATTAATCAGTAATAAAATTCTGAATTTACAGCATGATACTAATTTTAAACAGTGTATGCACAACGAAACTCTTAATCTTAACATGTACATCAGAAGACTTAATCTTAATTAATACACTGCCTAAAAATAGTAATAAAATTTTGAATTTAAACTTAAACAAAATTCTAAACAGATATTCCTCAATTAAATATAGTCCTTAGACTAAATTTAATAAAGAAAATATCACAAAAATACTTAAAATGCTGAAAAATTCAGAATAAATTTACTAGATCTTGAAAAAATTATACAAAATTTTACCCTCATATAACTTATCTTTTCCTTAATTTTGGGCATTTTTCTGAATTTCTAGAAAATACTAAAATGGAAAATCAATTTCTTAATTCTCAAAATTCAGAAATCAAATCCAGCCCAAAACTATGCAAAACTTCCGGCCTACAAGTGAAAACGGCTCGGCCACAACCCCCCTCCCCCGCACGTGCGCACCCAGGCCGTAACCTGGGCCTGGGCCGCGAATTCATGCCCCCGCCTGGGCCAAAAACGACCCGATCAACGCTGGCCGTCGGATCAAATCCGACGGCCACGCGCGATCGGCGCCGCAACAAAAACTAGCCGGCGGCCCACACCCGCAGGAAACCCTAGCATTTTCACCAGCCGCGCGCGCGAGCGGGAGCCAGGGCGGCGCGTGAGTGAGCCGCGGCGGCGCGAGCGGCGCGGCGCGGCGTAGCTCGGCTGGCGAGCGCCACTGGCTAGCTGGCTGGAGCACCACACTCACCCGAGGGTGAGCGGGGCTCCGTCGAGCTAGCTCGCGGCGGCCTAAAACCATCCAACCGGAGGAGCTCCGCCGGCTTCTTCCATGTCTCCGGCGAGCGGCAGTGACCGGCTGCGATGACCGAGGTAAGGACCCCGGCCCTACCTTCATCTTACTGTTAGGGTTAGGGTTAATCCCTAACCCTAATCTTCTTTGTTTTTTTATTTTTGTTTGTTTGGATCTGAGTTCTTTGGCCGAGCCTTAATCCCTTTGGGGATTTCTTATAGCCGGATCTAGGGTTAGGGTTTCGGGAACCCTAAACCCTCCCCGATTGTTTTTCGGTCGAAATCTAGAGCCCTCTTGGGGTTTCTTACTGCGGGACTAACTAGAGGGGATTTCTTAGGGTTCTTTTTGGGCTAAACACAGAGGGGGTGTCTTAGGTGCGGGGCTTCTCAGTGCGGGATTTCCCTAGGGGCTTACGGGTTTGCAGAGGGGGGTCACTAAGTGCGGTGGTGGTGTCGGCTCAAGGGAGCCCGATGCCACCCTAACCCTTACTAGCCTAAACCCTAGAACAAGGCTCTGATACCATTGATAGAACATCACTTAGGTGAACTCTAGGTCTATGACTAGCAGGGTAAAAACATAGGAATGGCGTGTACCTCCGTTCTTTGCCGATGTGTAGGATGACATGGCGATGCCGCTGTGGCGTCAGAGTCCGGTAGACCAGTGAGCAGCGGGTAGAGGGCGCTTCCCGTTGCTTCGGCACAGCTTAGATCGGTAGCCAGAAAAATGGGTGGAGCTAGGCGTATGAACAACAACCTTTTCATGCACCCAGCTTCCCCTTTTATGTGCCGCGCGACATGGGCCCCTCAACCAATTCAGTGGGGCGCCTCCGATCAGGGCGCCTGAAGACCGGGTGGTCTGTTAGGCTGAATCCGAGTTTCCAGGGAGGAGAGGGACTCAGTCCCCCTCTCCTCCCCAAGAGCTAATTACTAACAGTATTTTTATTGAGCACAATAGAGCTTCTAGCATGTGAGGTTATATCAAGATTATTTTTCAGATCTACCTACATATGGACCAACTATCTTTCGTCACAAGTTTGCAAATATTCATATTCATTTTGTGCATATATTTTGTTTGTCTTGTGTTTTTTTTGAAATATTTGTATATCGTAGATTTAGAATGAATCGGCCCCTTTATCTTCGCATAGTGCAAAGCGTCGAAGCACACGATAACTATTTTGTGCAAAAGGGATCATTTTGGTCGTTTAGGGTTATCTCCTTTGCAGAAGTGTACCGTGACATTTTGAATGTTGACTTATGGAGTAGTAGCGGGTGATTATATTGGAATTGGTGAAAGTACTGCTATTGAGAGTCTTCAAAGGTTTATAAAATTTATAATTGAAATATTTGAAGATGAGTACTTGAGATCACCAAATGAAAATGACACAACAAGATTACTAGCAATCGGAGAGTAAAGAGGTTTTCTAGAAATGCTTAGTAGCATTGACTATATGCATTGGAAGTGGAAGAATTGCCCTTCAGCATGGCAAGGTATGTATACTGGCCATGTCCACGAGCCCACTATTATTCTTGAAACTATTGCATCTCAGGATCTATGTATTTGGCATGTCCTCTTTGGTCTACCTGGATCACACAATGACATAAATGTTTTTCATCATTCACATTTGTTTGCAAAGTTGGCCGAAGGGCAAGCTCCAAGAGCAAACTATACTATTAATAATCATAACTACACGATAGGGTATTATCTTGCAAATGGTATATACCCTCAATAGGCTACATTTGTCAAAACAATACCATCACCACAAGGAAACAAGAGAATTTTTTTTGCTAAGGCGCAAGCAGCAGCTAGGAAAGATGTGGAATGAGCCTTTGGAGTTCTACATGCACGTTTTGCAATTGTTCGTGGGCCAGCTTGCGTTTAGGATGAAGAAACACTGGGAATATTATGAAAGCATGTGTCATTATGCACAACATGATTATTGAAGACGAGCGTCGCGACGAACAAGATTCCCATTTTGAGGGAGTCGGGGAAACTGTAATGATCTCTCATGACCACGCTCCAGAGTTACATGAGTTCATTCAAACTCATCACAACAAAACAAATCGAAGTACTCACTCCTAGCTCCAGAATGATTTAGTAGAGCACCTTTGGCAACAACATGGCGACCTTCAATCTGGTAGTGCAGAAGTTTAGATAATGGTTCTATCCAGGAGCACCTAATTGAGAAGATATGGTTCATCTTCTTAATCACCTAATCCGACTTCACTACTGATAGTTTCTGTGGGAAATTCGTTGGAGTGCAGTGAAGCATATTTTTTTATTTGTCTTGTTTAGAAGTCAGCACCCTAGTGGTCATGCTTTGCAGTTTCACCTTTTCTACCAATGTAATCAGTTTCCATTTAACTCATACCATCTCTGTACATTTTGCACATTTCTGGTTTCAACAGAATCTCATACAATATTTAGCACAGCACAAAACACAACACATACATTGACACATCACATACACCAACACATAAACCATTTCACATACATTGACACAACACATAATCTCCATAGCACATGATCTCCATTTCACATACAATATTTAGCACAACACACAACACAAGACAACACATACATTGACACATCACATACACGAGCACATAAACCATTTCACATACATTGACACAACACATAATCTCCATAGCACACGATCTCCATTTCACATACAGTGACACATAATGATTTCATAAAAACCATTGACACAGAATGGTTTCAACAGAAGTTTCATAGCAAATATGACAACAAAAACTAAATTCCATACACTTAGTTCATACCCAATTGCTGTCAAATAGTGACAACATACTTAGTTCATACAGACACAATAGAAACATCACAATAGTGACACAGAACTTAGTTCATACCCAATTGCCGAGCAACAATGTCATCTTGCAACTTGCTATAGTATTGTTTTTGGCGTTCACTCATTCCAGAAAGGTTCACATTCATCACTTCTCTATCGTCAATCCTTTGTCTTAACTCTAGGTTTCTTTCCTTTATTTCAAGCTTTCTATTCTCTATTGCAATTCTCTCATCATTGCGTTATTTTTTATGCCTCCTTCAATGGTTCTTCTTCTTTCCTTTTAGCCCATAAATTATCTAATGCATCTATGTAAAGATTATCACAAGTAGAAGATGAATTTTTACCTTTACGTTGTCGTTCTTTCTCTTTCTTCTTGACATCGGGCCTTGAATTGGTATGCTCTAAAGTTAGTTCCTCCACATGCTCATCCAACTAACTTTCAATGCTCGTAGGAGTAGATTGCCCCGGACTTGCATTGGAGGTTGTCTTTTGCTTGTTTGTACAGTACCTGTCGTCCCACTTCTTCTCATGCTTCAAGATGTTCCAACAATGCATAAGGACAAAGGGTTTCTTCTTCTTGTCATTTGATTCATATAACTGACATGCTTGTTGCACCTACACAAATAATGAAATGTGATTACAATGAGCACATAATCTTATAACCAAATTTAAAGACAAAAATACCTTGTCATGCACCGTCAATCCACTTTTCTCCTATTTTGAATCTGTGCATAGCATCCAGAAAACCTATTAACACTTTCTTTAATTGCATGCCAACGATGTTGGAGAGAATTCCATGTTCGGTCAGATGTAAAGTCCTTGTGTTCATGAAAAAAATCATAAATTATATGCCAATATGTGCTCTTATTTTGCTCATTACCATGCACGACATCTATACTGATTTGTAGCCATGCCGAAACCAACAGAATATCCTCCTTTGAAGTAAAATTCTTGCTTCTTTTCTTGGTTGTTTTTTAGGGTGAAGTAGATTCTTGTTCATGCCCTTGTTCCTGCACTTCTTCATGCACTTGTTCCTCGGGTTGGCTTACAAATGGAGTGTTTTCCCAAATATTAATTTGGCTATCAATGTTTTGCCCATTCAACATGTCCATAAAACTATCCATTTAAACTGTATGTGAAAGTCATCTGAAACATTCATCAAAAACATTCATAACAACAGAAACATCATAATAGCATATTGAAACATCATAACAGAATTCATAACAACACTGGATGATATATTCATAACAGCATAAACATCATAATAACTTGTTAAAACACTAGATGATATTTTCTCAACTTAAAGCAGAAACATCATCAGAAACATTCATCACAAACATTAAACTATCCATAGCAAATATGACATAACAACACATTGACACAACACATTCATCAGATACATTCATAACATGATCGATGATTGTCTCGCTGACTAGAATTACTTCCACTTGACCTGCATGAGCTAGCTAGGTGCATGCATGAACATGAATTCAGCAAATTGAATTAAAAACAAGCAGCGAACAATATTAATTTTGAGGCTGTGATCTCTCGGGCAGACCAGCAGCCATTGCGTCCCTCTCCAGATCGATTTCTGATGGACCAAAATTTAGCTTTGCTCCCATGAGGAGAGAACGCATTCATCAAAAACATTAACTGGAAGAGGGACGATGAAGCTCAAGCTGAAAGTTGGAGGCTTGTGACGGGGAGGACGGCTAGCTTCTGACAGATCTTGGTGGACTGGGCGGCGGCGGCTTGCGATGGGGAGGGCGGACAACTTTCGATGGATCTGGGCGAGGTGACGGCTGGCGACGGAGAGGGTAGAGCGCTTGCACTGGATCTCGGTGGGGCGACAGCTTGCGATGGGGATGGCAGCCAGCTTCCGACAGATCTAGGCGGTGATGGCTTGCGACAGGGAGAGTGGTTTGGATCTGGGCATGGTGACGGCTGGTGAGCTTGAGGGCGGAGCACTTGCACTAGATCTGGGCGGGGCGATGACTTGTGACGTGGAGGGCGGTCGGCTTCCGATGGATCTAGGCAGAGCGACGTCTTGCGACAGGGTCGACGACTTGCGGGGTGACGACTGGCGACAGGGAAGGCGGATGGGTTGCGTATAGCTGGCAATGGGGAGGGCGACCTCTTGCGCGAGAACACCGGCAGATGATAGATAGCAAGATTTGCTGCCTTGCTACATGTAGCAAGTTTGGTGAGATAAATAGCAAGCCCCCTAAAATAACAAGTCAAATATCAAGTACAATGGAGACACTTTTTTGATAATTCTTGTTATTTTTAATGATAGCAAGTTGGATAACAATTACAATGGAGATGCTCTTAGAGCAGTGGCTCCCAGCAGGCTATCTAAATTTAAAGTTGTATATTCTAATTTGGATGACCATCTAAAAAGATTCTTCATCTATATTTTTACATACTCCATCAGACCATCCATATTACACCATCCATTCTATATTTTAATAATATATCTCAACTAACATATATTTTTTTATATTTATCAATAATAATGCACATATATCCATATGAGTTCATTTAATCGTAATATACAGATTTTATAATTTCATACTCCAACTAGACACTAAAAAGAGGGAAAGCAAAACAAGTGAGTGTCTCATGTTGTATGTCTTCCTTCTCGTTTTAGTCCAAGCAAGCTAAACAAAAAGGGAAAATTACTCACATGCCATTGTAATTTCAAAAAAATGCCTACATACCACTGTCAGTAACTGTGGTGGGTCCCATCTGTTAGTGACACACCGATGGCATATTGGCAAACTGTGAAAATTATAACGGCATAGAAAAAATTAACCCGAACAAAAAACACCGGCAAGAAGAAGCAGCGAAGGAGTATCAATCTTATCCTTCCTAGCTATCGACGTCCCACACTCCCTCCTCTCCACCTTCTACAGCTGGCCGTGGTGGGGGAGGCCGCTGCAACGTCACTCGCGAGGAAGAAGACACGGTCCCTTGCCGTTAGCCCGTCCTTCTTCCCTGCTTACCCGAGTGGCGGTGGACGCGGAGAGATCGGCGGTTGTAGGATCAAGAGTAGTGACTAGAGGGGGGGGGGGGGGCAAATGGGCGTCTCGAAAAATTCTTTTGAATAGATGAACTTCCCTTTAAAACCCAACACACCTCAAATATTCATGCAAAAACAAAAAGATTCTCATAGCAAAACCCAAAATAAACCTAGTTCTATGACTCTCCTGTCAAATAAGATGTGATACGACAGAACGAGAGATCATAAGCACTAAAAATAATATAGCCCAAAAAAACCAGTGTCATAACAAAAAATAAACCAACTCAATGCTTAAAGGCAAATTAATAACATTCCCAAAATAAAAGGCAAAACAACTATAATCTTAACAAATCACAGAAGTTTCATCAAGCTCATAGCATCAAGCTCATATAAAACTACTACAATTAACAGTCGTTTTATCAACTAGAAGCAATGCAGAATATTCATCACAAACTTAGGCAAATATTTTAACGAGTAAATTTAGAACAGATAAAACCTCACAAATTCAATCAACCATCTAAATAAACAACTGAAAATGTGATCAGATTAAACAGAAGAAATGACTTGTGTATACCTGTGAAGACTGCAATGACAAACTCGATGTAGTTCAATAGGAAACAGTATAGAACGCGAGGTAGGTGGAACTGTGCTTCCCTGTCGACGCCTCAAGAAGATCTAGGAAAGAATTGTGAGCTACTATAGTGACCCGAAGCAATGTCATCCTGGACAGAGCGCCTGTGTGTGGACTAGGTGACTTTGACCAGGCTCCAGCGCCCACGCGTCGGCAATCAACTGGCGACGGTGACAAACTCCTAAGGGCGGGAGCGCATCATAAGCCCACGCGCAGGGGGCGATGGAAGGCGCTAAAGTGGCGTTGTTGACGCTAAGATTTGGTAAAGACCAGGCCCACAAAGGATGTTGCACGATCAACAAAAGTCAAAGGAGTACGTTCAAAGGTTGTCAAAGAAGCTCGTTGTAACGCATGGATTTAATAAAACCCAGACATTATTAAAATTCCAGAGAAAATCAATAATCATAAGATATTCATCACATGCCAACGAACGTACGACAATCATTCGTGGTTCGCAGACCACATTATTACACAAGTGATAATATAAAAGAAACTAAGAAAATAATAATCTAGATGAACATGTTCTCCAGGGTCGCTTCCTTGACTAGGTCACTACTCTAGACCTTCCTCATCGTAGTACGCCATCTCTAAAGTGGGTTTTCCAACGAGTATGAGTACAAAAGTACTCAACAAGCCACCGAGAAATACAATAATAATGCAAGGTAATAACAAGGTAAGATACTGGTTTAAAGTGCGAAAAAGTATATTTTTATCTTGCAACATTTAATGTGAGTCAGGTTTAATCATACTAAATAAATAAATCATGGATGATGCAACATCTTCTAACTCGAGTAGTACACTCATCCCTCCTCGCTCAACGGTCCTTACATGACCAATCAACATGCAACACTTCTCAAACATATACTAACTATGGGATGTCACGTAACCCACCCTTGACTGTGGGCTCGTCTTTTCGAAAAGATTTAGACTCTGATTAGAGGTGTACCACTGTACCCACAAGGCACTCATTCCCACACACCGCAGTGTATCAAAATGACCTAATTCACAGGAACTCATGCCAAAAACCTTTAGCATGAAGCGCACCAACCCAATGACACACACTACAGGTTTCGTCGGCGCGCCAGCGCACTGGACTAACATCACGCCCCCTTTTGTGCCACATGGTATAAGTCACCCGCAGGTGCTACTTGCCCCTCTTCACATAGTGTCTCGAGTTGGAATGTCCCATACTTCCAGTTAAGACTTACCCACTAGACTTGTGGTTGGTACGAAAGTGTATTGCAACAAATCCCGCAGACCGGTCCTTATAGTGCCCTGGGTGTGACTAACCAATGCCCTCTCTTGCACCTAGAACCAACCATGCTAACATACCTAGCCAATTCCAAGACCAACAGAATACCAGGGGTGAGAGAAATATGGGGATCATATATCAGAGTCCAAGTATCTACGACTTGTTTTTAATCCTATAGCAGTTGTGTCGATACATTGGACACTTCTAATATTACTAAGTATACTAGTGACAAGGAATTCAGGCTCGATAACATGGCTTGGGTTTGCACATCAAAGTCGGGGATCTAATAAATATAATGTAAGGCTCTTTATTTGACTAATGCAAATATAACCTATGAGTTTTAGCGATATTTAATTAAAAACTTGGTTCAATATGCTCAAAAATTGGGTTGGTGACTTGCCTTGCTCAGCAACCGATGAAGGTGGAACCTTGAGAAAATACTCGGCCCCCTCGACGAGGTCGTATTCTTCTAGGTACGTAAAACGAGAAGAATAAACAATTAAAAAAATAGATCAAACAATACAATCATACAAATCTTATTGGTTGAACATGTGGATAATAAAAAGATAAACTTTTGGAAAATTGAATAGCCAAATTTAGAGTTAATTCAAAGAAGTTATGAATTTTGGAAGTTTAAAATAATTTCTAGTACTTTATTTTAATTCTAATTAAAACCATAAAAATTTCAGTATAAACATATGAATTTTATTGGAGAAACATGAGGATAATAAAAAGACAAATTTTCTGAAATTGGAATGGTAATTTTTAGAATTAATTCCAAGGAGTTACGAATTTTTGAGGTTTAAAAATGATTTCTCCAATTTTATTTTAATTCCAATTAAGACAATATAAAATGTTCAATGTAAACATATTAATTTTTCTGGATGAATATGAAGAGAATAAAAAGATTAACTCTCTAAAATTTGAATGGTCAAATTTGGAGTTAATTTGAGGAAGTTATGAATTTTTAAAGTTTAAAACCATTTTTGGAATTTATTTTAAATCCTAATTCAGCCTCTAGTCCACGGTGTGACTGAGTTCACCATAAACCTGCGTTCTATGCTGTGAACTGAGTGAACTAGAGCCATTGAATCGAGATCTAGCGGCCACAGTACATGCGGGGGGGGGGGGGGGGGGTTAAGTGAAGATCAACGGCTGAGGGCGCTCGGTACCCTTTCGTTCAAATGGATGACCAGGATTTAATCCGAATGTGATATGATCTCGGCCGTTTGATCAAGATCGTGCGGCCGCAGTGAGATCTGACACGGCACAGGGTAATTACCTGTGCCGGTCGTCTTCTCCGGTGACGGTCGATGATGGTGGCGGGCCTAGCGACGGCGGTGATGGCCAGGATGGCGAGCTAAGGCTAGAAATGGAATCAGGGTAACGAGGGGATCATGAGGGTACCGGTGGGGTGGCTCGGGGTCGACGGGACGAGGTCGGCGATGAGCGGGGCGGCGGCGAAGTCTTGGGTGCTCATCAGGAAGGGGTTCCGGTGGCGAGGAGCTCGTGCGGAGTGGGGGCCAAGGTTGAGGTGGCGACGACAGTCCTGAAGAGGGAGTCGATGACGATGAAGGTGAACTCCAGCGACGACGCAAAAATGGGCACTGAGGCGCTCGGTTCTGGCGAGGGGAGGCAAATGAGAGGTGTGCTGGATGCGATGGGCCCTGAGGGGTTTATATAGGGCGCCGGTGAGGGGGAATGGTGGGTGCAACAGGGGTAACCGGGGAGATAACTCCCATTAACGCCGGCGAGCTTAACTTGGGTAATTATGGTGCTCCGAGGCTTAACGGTGAGGTGATCTGAGGGGAATCGATTGCTGGTGTTAAGGTGAGTAATTTCTCGGCGTTAAACAGAGCTTGGGCCCACGGTGGAGGCAGATCGATGAGTTAGGGCGGTGGCTGGGGATCTCGGGGGCACGAGTTCATAAGGAAGATGAAGACCGACAGGGCGGGGCCACTGTCAGCGGTGGCACGGGATGACTGCGCAACGGTCGGCGCCAACAGGTGTGCCAAGGTACGCGCGGTGAGAGGGTGAGTGGCTGACAGGTGGGACTGGGCTCGGGCACGAGGCTGAGTGCGCCGACAAGCGAGGTCCACACGTCAGTGGGAGGGCTGCGGGGGTGAATGGGTTGGGTTGGCCGGAGACAGAAAGGAAGGGGGCGGCCCATCACTATTTAAATTCATTTCTGAATAAAAATAATTGCTGATAGTAGTTTAAAAATTATGAGCTACTTGCAAGGGTTCTAAAAAATCTATAAAAATTCTCAAAAATTGAGAAACCAAGTTGAAATGTGCCTTGGTTTCAAGTCTGTGATGAGTGATTGACAAGTTTTCTTCTGGGCAAAGGGGTCCCTCTGAAGGGGTTCGGAGGTATTTACCGAAGCGTTCAGTGGTTGCTGACTGCAGCTGTGCAGTGCAGTGTGTCTATCGGAGGGGTCTGGCAGAACATGATGACATGTGAGTACCGAAGGGCTCGATACTTTGGGCGGTACACCGGAGTGTGTACCGAAGGTTATTTACCAGAGAGGTCTCCGGGGTACTAGAAACACTTGTCTGTTTGTCGGTGGTGTGCATGTGACTTCGGAGGTGACAGACGGTTTGTGGGATCGGAATGGTGACTAGAGGGGGTGAATAGGCACCTCAACAATTTCTCGCTTATATGATGGCATGTTCAAAACACCCCAACGCACCTCTACAAAATCCAAATTTCAAGTCTGAATCAATCAGTGCAAATCAGAGCAAAAACGTGTATCAAAAACTCAGTTCAGACTAAATCGGAATTTCAAGTACCGAACTAGCCCAATCGGACTTTGAATTATCGACTGCCTCAGAACTTTGGAGTCTGAAACTCCGACTTGGTCAGTCAGTTGCTGATGTGCCGACAAAATTTAGAGTATTCAGAAAACATATTTCAGCAAATTCACAATTAGGTTCAATTTAGTTTTTGATTTCAGATTGCAATATTCAGAATTCAATTTCAATACTTTTGAAAAAATCTGGATGATGGACAGTATCACACATTCTGTTTTAATTTAGAAATTAGAGTTCTAATTCAAAAACAGATTTCAGTTTAACAAATTTCAGAAGCAAGTGCAAATTTCTCTCAATTCAGTGAATCAGCAACCAAATTTCATCACTTCTGAAATGATCTAGACAATGAATAGTAACTGTAACTTTCAGAAATATTCAGAATTCAGGTTTTGGTTCAATTTGCAAACTTCAATTTCAGAACATATTTACTTTCAGCACATCAATCCTTAAACAGTTTCAGATTTGTTCAGATTTCAGTTAATACAGAAACTGATATCACAAACTGAGAATACTCAACAAAGTATATCTGAATTTGAACCAATAAGAATCAGCAGTGAAAACTGCATTCAAATCTTGATCATAGATTGATCAGAAGCTGAATACAGAATAGGATTGACCATGAACAGTACTGTCGGCAATGCGCTGTAGTGGGTCTGACAAACTTCACAGATCGTTGTTCATCGTCACAAATTCATCGATAGGAGTAATTTTTGGTTTTGATCGAAAACATGCCAAGCAAAGTTGAATTAACTTGTGTTTGTCAGTTCACAAAACAATTTCAGTAATCTATTTCCAGAAGATAACACAAAACCATTCTCAATTCAGATTCTCTTGATTCAATAGCAATCAGATGAAAACACTCTGAAATTTTTTCAGAAAACAGAATACTACAAGTGTTTCTGAAAAATAGGGATAAACATTCCTTTAAAACAGCACAACCCCTATCCTCTTCCTTTCAAAGATTTAGAGACCAGAAATACAACTCAAAATCCAAATTCTATTCAAACAACAACTCTGAGATGTGTATACTGAATAACAAACAATTGCACACAGTTTTCCTCAGATCAACACATTAATCTTCAATGACTCCTTGTAAATGAGAAGCAAACTCACAAGATATGAACTCTTTGATAATGAATAGTAGTATTTTTCAAACAAATTCAGATTGAGTTGAACCAGATTTGCTTCACTTCTCAGATATAATCAACACTGTTTCAAGCTTATCACTGCAATTTGCTACTCAAAGACACAATTCAAATCAACACAACTGACCACCAATGACAGGAACTATTTGAATTTGAGTAATACTGAAAATACAGAAATCAGAAGACTGAATAAACATTCAAAAAACCTTCTAGACCTGCAAACTTGAAGTTAAACTCAATCAATCTGAAGAATATGTCTATTAAGTCATCAGATCATGGATGAACACAAAACAAACCAGATTAACATGATCAAAACATACCAGATCAGTGACATACAACATTCAGACATTCAGAAAAAGGTCAACAAGGTCTTAGGTTTAGAGTGATATTCAGGCATCACGCATCTGTCTTCACAAAGCAATAGTCATAGAACTTAATTTCTTGAGACCGATAATTTCAAAGCATTAAGTTATACTTATGCTCTAAAACTAGGGGCATATGTTGACACCAAGATTTGGTAAAGGCCCAGGGCCCACTAAAAGCATCGCACGGTCAACAAAAGGTCAAGGAAGTCCGGTCAAAGTGTGGTCAAAGAAGTCAGTCCAGGTGATTATATGTGGCCATATATGAAGGAGCCGATAAGGACGAAGAAAGATAAAAACAAATCTAGGATCAATTATGGTTATCGTAACGAACAATAAGTCCTTGGACTATAAATATGTATCCAATTAGCTACGTTTAGGGACAATCAATCAATCTACAAACAACAATTACTTCCGGTGCATCGCAACCCTTGGTTTCACGGGTTAATCTCGGCGGGACTTGGCACTCGGAGCTAGGCTGCATCGTTGCGATCTCTGGTGAAGAGGTGAGTCCCGCCACCCCGACGATTGTATCGGTCGATTGGTGTTCTTCGAGGATACATCGTTTCGATCTCTTGAGGAATTGGTCTGGTCAGTATAGTTGTTGGTCTATTTTGGTGTATTTGCTAGGTCTAAGGCTGCATTGTTACGATCTCTTAGATTTATGTGAGTTTGACATCTTTATCTATTATATCTAATATATGTTGTGCACCATTCATCTAAATAAAGCATGTCTGATATGTTAAAGTATTATTGATCGATCGTAATTTAGTGACTGCCTTGGTTAAATCCAATCTTGTTGTTATGGTAGTTTGATAGTATGGATGCATTTTTTTGGTGTGCTAAGTTTGGTTTTTGTCGGAGTAAAATACGATAGGTTATCCTTAATTCCACCTTTCATCTTGTCTCTATTGGGAGGTATTCATCGACCTTTGCGTGTGAATCGTGTATCATCATCGGCCAATGGCATTACTGATCATGATAATCTAGCCATGGCCATCAGCTCGACAACTGATTGGCTCCGCTACTTGTGTTTATGTTTATACCACCACGGCCATCGGCTCAATAGCCGATCGGTGTTGCTAAGCTACTAACATCATTTTTTATTCTCCCTTATCAGTTGCAGGGTCAAACTAATTGGCACGCTCAAAACCATTTTTCTAAGATTGTAGGACCTGCACTAGAGTTAAGCAGACATCCCAGGCCATGTGTGTGACCAAAAACAACACCAACATATATGCATGCACTAGTCCCTTAACCACACGTCATCAGTCAAGCTCAAGGCAAGATACGTGCCACCCTCATTGGTTAGCTCGACATTTCACTCGAAGAAGTATCATATTCAAATCATGACTAACGCTTTAGTCATAGTGGCATGGCTATGCACTTTTCCAATCTGACTACCTCGAGGGACCTAAAGACATCTCTCCCACTATTAGGAGGGATAAATTCCATCTTGACTGCTCACATCGCACGACATATTTCACAACACACTAGAAAACAACCCTTATGACTACCTAGTTATGGAATAGTGTTAGGAAGCATCTAAGTGTGTCACTATGCATTCTTGAATCAAATGATGATCTCAAGTCTGAGGACTCTACAGGTACACCATTTGAGATGACAACTGATGGCACATCACAATCCTAGAAGTATCATAAGTGGGTCTATCCAAAATCATGTTCTCCAACATGTGTCCACATCTCTAATTTGACATCTCCATGTCTATGATCGATGAAACATGATCATCAATCAACTAGATGTGTTGATCTATGAATCATCACTATCCCACATGATGATAAGATCAAGGATACCTTTTGAACAACATCATTATAAAACAAAGAGTTTCATTAAAAAGTCATCAACTCATCAATCAATGTAAACGAAGTTTATTCAAGGAACAAGATAACAGTTATCCTCCTACATAAGCATAGACACTAGTAACATATTCCACATACACATGACTCACTCACGCAAGTATCTAATACCAATGGTGCTCAGGTACACCTCATGCTTGGGCTGTGGAAGAGGATTTGTCAATGGATCTTCTATGTTCAAATCTATGTGCACCTTGCAAATTTTCACATCACCTCTCTTTATGATCTCGTGGATAAGGTGATATCACCAAAGTATATGTTTGGTGTGACCTTGGTCCTTGGCTTGCGCAATGGCACCACTATTATCACAATAGAGGTCCATTGGACTGGATGCACTAGGAACAACACCCGGCTCAGAAACAAACTTTCTGATCCAAATGGCCTCTTTTGTAGCTTCTGAAGCTGCTATATACTCAGCTTCTATTGTAGAATCGGCCACCGTCTCTTGCTTGCAACGATTCTAACTCACCGTGCCTCCATTGAGGCAGAACACAAAACTAGATTTCAATCGAGAATCATCTTTATCGGTCTAAAAGCTAGCATCGGTGTAACCACTTACAATGAGCTCCTCATCACCACCGTAAACTAGAAACATTTCCTCGGTCCTTCTCAAGTACTTGAGGATACTTTTTACTACAACCTAGTGACTTTTACCCGGGTTCGACTGGTATCTACTCGCAACACTTAGAGCATTGGATACATCTAGGCATGTACATAACATGGCTTACATGATGGTCCCGATCGCGGAGGCATACGGTATTGAACTCATTTTCTCTATCTCATCAGGTGTCGTGGCACACTAAGTCTTACTGAGAAAAATACCATGTGACATTGGCAGAAAACCCTTCTTGGAATTCTCCATTTTGAACTACTTCAAAACCTTGTCAACATACATATTCTAGCTTAATCCAATTAGCCGTTTTGATTTATCTCTATAGATATTTATGTCTAAAATGTATGCTGCCTCTCCAAGTTCTTTCATTGAGAAACTATTTTTCAATGAAATCTTGATAGCATTTAACAAAAGAATGTCATTTTCGATCAACAATATGTCATCCACATATAAGACCAGAAATACAAGTGAGCTCCCACTAGCCTTCTTGTATACACAAGTCTCTTCTTCGTTCTTGATGAAGCCAAACCCTTTGACTACCTCATCAAAACGAATATTCCAACTCCAAGAAGCTTGCTTTAGCTCATAAATAGACTTCTGCATCTTACAAACTTTCCCAACATTTTTTGGATCTTCAAGACCTTCAGGTTGTATCATGTACACATCCTCACTTAGGTTTCTATTCAAGAAATTTGTCTTGACATCCATTTTCCATATCTCTTAATCATAAAATGCGGTAATTGCTAGGATGATATGATAGACTTAAGAATTACGATGGGCAAAAACATTTCATCATAATCAACACCTTGAATCTATCTGGAACCTTTCGCCACCAATAGTGCTTTATAGATGAAACATTTCCATCAATGTCTATCTTTTTCTTAAAGATCCATTTACACTCAATAGTTTTTACACCATCAAGTGGATCGACTGAGTTCCAAACTTGGTTTTCTCACATAGACTCTAATTCAGATCTAATGACTCCAAACACTTTCTACAGTCTGGTCCCATCAGTGCTTCCGCATAGGTCTTGGGCTCGTCATTGTCCAACAACAACACGGCGCGCTGCCCAGTGGTCAAAAACATGAACCTCTCCGGTGTGTAACTCAGCCGCTCGGAGCTTCATGGGTCTGTTGTCTCAATAATAGGTTCTGCAACTCCTTGCATGTCCTATTGTGGTTCAGTGGGATCTGGAACACTTTCCAACGACTCTCGAACTTCTTTTAGATGCACCGTTCTCCCACTAACCCCTTTCGAGAGAATCTCTTTCTCAAGAAACACACCATTCCGAGCGACAAAAAATTTGCCCCCTTCTCTTTTATAGAAATAGTATCCTTTTGTTTCCCTAGGATATCGCACAAAGAAGCACTTGTCAGATTTAGGAGTGAGTTTGTGAGACATCAAATGTTTCATATGTGCCTCACAAACCAAAATCTTTAGAAAAGACAAACTGGGATGCCTCCCAGACCACATCTCATATGGTGTCTTCTCCACTAACTTAGATGAAACTCTATTTATCGTGAAAGCAACAATTTCTAGAGCGAGTCCCCAAAAGGATAATGGAAGATCAACATGACTCATCATAGACCGAAGGATGTCCAACAAAGTATAATTTCTCCACGTCAACACCCCATTCCACTAGGGCGTGCCGGGTGGAGTCAGTTGTGGAACAATTCCACACTGCTTCAGATGATCACTAAACTCATGGCTCGAATATTTACCTCCAAGATCAAATCATAAAAATATAATTGTCTTGCCCATATGATTTTGTACTCATTTTCAACTCCTTGAACTTTTCAAAGGACTCACATTTATGCCTCATTAAGTAGACATAACCATGTCTACTAAAGCCATCGAAAAAAGTGATAAAGTATTGAAAACCATCTCTTGTGACATGGCTCATTCGCCCACATACATCCAAATGTACAATGGCCAATAGCTCACTCGCCCTCTCACTTTGACCAGTGAAAGGCGTCTTTGTCATTTTTCCATGTAAGCAAGACTCACATTCATATGATTCAAAATAAAATGACTCCAAAATTCCATCTCTATGGAGCTTCTGCACGCGCTTTTCATTTATATGACCCAAACGACAATGCTAGATGTAGGTAGGATTTAAATCATTGAGTTATTGTTTCTTTGTACTAATGTTTCTTTGTACTAATGTAGAGACATCTTCCCCTGGTTCATCAGGGTGGGGTTCCTCTAGAACAAATCATTTTTCTCCTGCTTGAGAACAATTCTCAAGTTTCTGTGTCAGTCCATAAAATTCATTCAAGATCACAAATTAAAAACTAAAGTCCCCTTAACAGTAGTAGTTGGTGCCATGATCTACAAAATTAAATGCAAGGTTCATCACTATGCTATGTTTATCTTCTATCTAATAAAAGATGTATCACTATTAAAACTAGTCACTTTCCCTCTAATTACTAATAGTGTGACAAGATTCATATTCATCTAACTCCTAGTGAGCTTTGGCATCATTGCTAGAAGCTAACTAACATAGGTAAGCAACACTTTTCTAATCACATCATATGTCACTCTTGTTCGTTGGAGTAGCATCCAATGCATGACGTCCAACACCATGCCCCAAGGCCCAAAACTGTTTTGATAGCCTCATTAAGCAAACCAATACTATGCGTGTGGAAGTCTGACTTCCAACCCAACTAGTCAAGATAAAAGATAACACCCTGCTTTGGCAAACCCACTATCGATGATTGAGATCCTTGATGGGTGCAGCTATTGGAAAGAACTTCAATACTTAATTTTCTGAGGGAAAACTATTCTAGCAAGGTGAAGTTCCCTAGCGCGTACAAAACATGCAAGAATAGTATGATAGGAACATAAGTAAGCACCATATGCAGCACATTGACTGTGACATAGTATGGCCCTTCACATGGTGATCTCTATCTCCATGGTTCCTGTCATTGAGTGTGTGCTTCCGGCCTCCATGAACTTGTACTAGCCTATCCAAATAGCACCTATACTAATTACAAGAGCTGGAGCATCAATAATCAACACGCAAGTCATATAAATGTACACTAGTCTTTGACTGTAACTAATCATGACAAACAAGCCATATTTAATTTACATTCAATGCATCTCATACATCATAGAAAGGCCATACCAGTCACAACATTCTCTGCAAAACAAAGTTAGGCGAAGAATCTACAAGTGACCGATATCTAGATCTGAAAATATCAACTCAACTAGCCTCAAAATTTCTATTTTTGTCTAGATCAGAACTTCTGATCTGACATCGGAACTTACGATCCACCGAAACTTCTGGTAGCAAATTGCTCTTTGTATCGAATTATATTTGCCATCTGAACTTCCGATCAGAATCTGAACTTCCGATCCAACGAAAACTTCCAATCAGTATCAGAACTTCTAAAATTCGACGAACAGAAAATAGATCTAATCTATTATTTGCCTCGTATCTCCATACGTGATCGATCTAGATCAAACACTACGCATCTAGGCTCTGATACCATTGTTAGGGAATGGGGAAGCTACGCTAGCCAGTAAATTCAAAATTTTTGCCCCAAAACCCTGGAACCATGCACGTGAGGGATCATGAGTCATTAGCTTCTAACACGAGACGTGCTAGTGCAGCGGAAGAAGATGTTGGGGAAGCACATCCTCGCTTATCCTTATCTCACTCCGTCCATTCCCCGGCGATCCAATCGGAAAAGACTGGCGATGTCCATGTGAATAAGATGACGAGTGTCCCTGTTTGAGCAATGTCTCCACGGAGTCCACACGTACAGGGAAGGATTGCTCCCACGCCGGCGTGCTAGCACTACTCATGAGAATTGGTGAGAAATTTCAAGAGGGAAGGGAGAGGAGAGGTGTGGTGGCTAGGGTGGAGCACTTGGGTTTTCTAAAAACCTATATCCATGACCTCCTCCTCCTCCCTATTTATAATGTCAAGGTGTGGGCATTTAACCACAATCAGATCTATAACAGATCCAATCTATTACGTCCTGATTGGAACTTCCAATACACCTACAGAATTTCTGATCAAGAATTTTGATCTATAAACTAGCTCACATCAGAACTTCTGATACCCCTATAGGAACTTCCGATCTAGCCTTTCTATCTCCAAACCAAAACACATGGGAACTTCTGATACCCCTAACGGAACTTCCGATCAACCGATT
Organism: Zizania palustris; assembly: GCA_019279435.1. Classification (NCBI taxonomy): domain Eukaryota; kingdom Viridiplantae; phylum Streptophyta; class Magnoliopsida; order Poales; family Poaceae; genus Zizania; species Zizania palustris. The sequence continues at coordinate 34,881,587 of JAAALK010000290.1, forward strand.
CCAAATTGGAACTTCTAGTTTGAACTCTTTGTCTCTAAATAAGAAATAATCAAAACATACGATTCCAAATCAAAACTTCCGATTTGAGCTCTTGATTTTGAAAAACATAAATTATTGGAACTTATGATGTCATATCAAAACTTCCAATTTGAGCTCTCTTTTTCTAATTCAAAAAATAATCGGAACTTCCGATTCCAAATCAGAACTTCCAATCCCCCGAGAATTTTCTTGGGCACAATTCCTTCAATGTCAAGCTTCGCGCCTTCCATCACAAGTTTGGGGCCTTCTCAAGCTGAATACAAGACTGTTCCGCTCTCGTACACTGACCCCTCCAAGACAGTGCCGATCGGGACAACGCTTGATCCTAAATAGGAAAGTGCGCTCATCGGCTTCCTTCGCTTCAACGCCGACATATTCTCTTGGCAGCCTTCAGATATGCCAAGCGTACCTTGGGAGCTGATTGAGCATGAACTTCATGTTAATCCGACCGCTCAGCCGGTCAAATAGAAGATGCGAAGATCTGCGGAATACCACAATAAGGCCATCGAAGAAGAAGTATCTAGCTTCCTAGCATTAGGTTTTATAAAGGAGGTACAACACACAGACTGGTTAGCCAAGCTCGTCCTTGTAAAGAAGAAAAATGGGAAATGGATAATGTGTATTGATTACACTGATCTCAACAAGCGATGTCCGAAAGATCCCTTTCCGCTTCTACACATCGACCAAGTTATTGACTCAGCTGCGGGCAGTGCACTCTTGTGCTTCTTGGATTGTTACTCAGGCTACCATTAGATTAGCCTGAAGGAAGAAGATCAGAAGAAGACAACATTCATCACCCATTTGGTGCCTACTACTACACGTCAATGTCCTTTGGGCTGAAGAATGCAGGGGCTATGTACCAGCGGGCCATTCAGCGATGTTTAGCTGATCAAATTGGTCTTAGTGTCAAAGCCTATGTTGATGACGTTGTTATCAAGACCAAGAATTCAGAAGATCTTATTCTAGACCTCCAAGAGACGGTGAACAACCTCCATAAGTTTCGATGGCAGCTTAACCTAGAGAAATGTGTGTTTATAGTACCGACTAGAAAACTGCTCAAATTCATCATCAGTAGTCAAGGCATCGAGGCCAATCTAGAGAAGATCTCAGAAATATTGAATATGGCGATGCCCGACAACATCAAACATGTTCAACGTTTGATGGGTTGTATGACCTCCCTCGGCCATTTTATTTCACAGCTAGGAGAGCATGGGATGCCATTTTTCAAGTTGCTAAAGGAGGACTTCTCTTGGACACCAGAAGCCGATCAGGCATTCTCCGACCTCAAGAAGTTTCTTCCCTCTCTGTCAATCCTCACCGCGTCGATTGCTGGAGAAACACTCCTCCTCTACATCACTACCACAACTCACGTGTTCAACACCTCCTTGGTCATTCAGCGACCCGAAGAAGGACATGCCTATCCAGTTCAAAGACCGGTATATTTTTTATCGGAGGTACTCGGGCCTTCAAAGGTCTGATACCTTTAGGTGCAGAATCTCTTGTACGCCATCCTCATCTCCGCCCGGAAGCTCAAGCATTATTTTCAAGCCCACTTAGTGGAAGTGGTCATTGAGTTTTCCCTTGGCGACATTCTTTGAAATCAAGACGCCACCGGACGAATCGTCAAATAGGTCATCGATCTTGGGGAATACACCCTCGACTTTAGACTGTGCACCACCATCAAGTTTCAAACACTTGCCAATTTCATAGCCGAGTGGACGGAGCTTCAGCTCCCGCTGACAAACAACCCTTATGAGCATTGGACTATGTACTTCGATAGGTCTCTCAGTCTCAAAGGTGCCGAAGCTGGAATCCTCCTGATGTCCCCTCAAGGTGAAAGATTGAAGTATGCCCTCTAGTAATTGTTCATGGTGTCTAACAATGCGGCAAAATACGAAGCCCTCCTCAATGGTCTTCGCATCGCCATCTCCCTCGGAGTTAAAAGGCTGATAGTGTATGGAGATTCCAAACTGGTGATCAGTTAGGTGAACAAAGACTGGTCCTGTACCAATGAAAATATGGATCTTATTGTCAAGAGATCTGCAAGCTGGAAGGCAAATTCAGTGGCCTCGAGTTCCATCACATTCCTCGAGACAAGAAGTTGGTAGCTTACTCATTGGCCATACTCAGGCCTTCCCAAGTGCTAGTTCCAGATGGAGTTTTTCTTCAAGAACTACCAAAGCCTTAAATTAGATCCGAAGAGCTGCTACATTCATAAATAAATCGGCTTTAGATGTTCTAGTCATTACTGATGAAGAGAAAGATTGGTTCTGACCACTCATCGACTTCATCCTCACTTCTAGTGTCCCCCAAGACAAAGATGCTGCAATTTGTTTGTGCCGGAGAAGGAAACAATATGTCTTGGTAGGGACATAATTGTATAAAAGAGCTACGTCGACTAGAGTGCTACTGAAGTGTGTCGACAAAGATTAAGGCTTGATGATACTAGAGGAGATGTGGAAATCATGTTGGAGCCCGGACACTAGTCGGTAAAGCCGTAAGAGTAGGGTTTTACTGGCTGATTACTAATAAAGATGTCTGTCTATTGGTCTGCGGTTGCAAAGGGTGTCCATTCTTTCCCAACCAACACCATCTCCCCACTCAAACTCTCTAGACCATTTTGTCGTCTTGGCCATCCATATGTTGGGAGCTAGACATGGTCGACCCATTTTCAAAGGCTCCCTAGGGGTATGATCATATTTTTGTATCCATCGACAAGTTCACTAAGTGGATTGAAGTAATGCCACTAAAGACAATCACCGCCAAGAAGTCCGTAGAATTCATTCAAAGTATAATTTATCGATTCGACGTCTAGACCTTGATCATCACTGATCTTGGGACCCAATTTACTAGCAATGATTTTTGGGAATTTTGTGAGGAATAGTGCATCAAGGTCAAGTATGCTTCGGTCGCGCATCCCCGGGATAACAGACAGGTCGATTGAGCCAATGGCATGATTTTCGAAGGACTGAAAGCAAGAGTGATTGATCTCCTTAAAAAGTATGAATGTCGCTAGATGAAAGAATTGCCTGCCATTCTATGGGGTCTTCGCACTCAGCCTAACAGAGCCACTGGTCGTACTCCCTTTTTCTAGTCTACGATCGGACGTTGTTTTACTAGTGGATATGCTGCATAAAAGTCCCAAGATTATCCAATATAAAGAGGGTGTGGCCAAACGAACTCGAGAAAAATACATCGATAGTCTTGAGGAGGCCAGGTTGTCTGCTTCAATTCAGATTGTACGGTACCAGCAAGGCCTGTGAAGGTACCATGATCGGAACTTCTGAGGACGTTTCTGCCCATTCGGAGATCTGGTCCTCCGCCGAGTACAATTGGAGGTTAGCTCCCACAAGCTCTTGGCTCCATGGGAAGGACCTTCCATTATTGCCGAAGTCACCTATCTAGGGTCATACTACCTTATGCGCGAGGATGGCCAAAAGTTGGTGAACTCCTGGAACATCGAACATATCTGACATTTTTATCCTTAAGAAAGATAAGTCTTTGATATTTTCAATAAAGATATTTGCTTTTGGGCTTCACTTTTTCTCCTAGGCGTGACTGCCCACGACATTACCACTCTAGCCGAGCGCTCATAACCCACTCTAACCGGGCTATTGTTGGTCTCTTCAGATCGCTCAGATGTCTTTCACTCCCCGTGAGTGTCAGCATCATCTCCCGACCGTGTGTAGCGCAGACGGTTCCAAACATTGTGCATGCGGCTTAAGTTCCCTGTGCTAAATGATCCTGAGCTACGCCCAAATGGTTGATATCAACCTAAGAACTCTTCAAGTTCTTTTTTTGGTTTGCTTTGCATTCGAGTAGTTGTGAACGACTACTTTGACTAAAGTATTCATGATTTTCTCTAACGTAGTCATTGACAAGGTCGTTTGCCTACTCGGAGGCTTTTAAAAGCATTCATCTTCGTCTCGACTACTGCAGTTTGTCACTAGGCTATTCGTGACACTAGCGGTTCTAAACAACGTGCATGCGGCCTAATTTCCCTATGCTATAGGGACATAGGCTATATCAATAAAGACACTTTTCAACACCGTACGCCGTCGAATGGATAGAAGAATTGATAATGAAGAAATTTTATTGAATTTCCATGAGATGTACATGTACAAAATTTCTTCTACACTACTTTTTATTTGCTCAATAGGGTCAAGGCTACTCGGATGTAGTTCCACCGGACTCTAATCGCCAAAATTCACGGGATTTAATACCCCATTTCTCCAACTAAGTCTTTAACTCTCGCAAAAAATTGTTAAGATATTCAATTTCAATTTTAATTTCCATATAATCATCGACTCTTAAGTTGCATTCCGGATTATCACGATCTTTCACTCTGTATCCATGATCCACTCTGGCTGAGTCGAACTAATCCATTTCTGATTGCTTAAGAGTCACATTTTTTCGATTGATTTTGTGTTATCCTATGACCATATGTAACGCCGACGACTCTAAACAGCGTGCATGTGGCCAAAGTTTCCCTATGCTAATGAGTCTAAGATACATCATATAATCAAACAATCACAAACAGTCAGACTCCATGGAAGATAAATGTGAAACATTGCATTACATTCAAAAAGTTGACCCTTAAGACTTTTTCGGGATTTAGCGATCTTCCACTCTGTATCCATGATCCGCTCTAGCTAAGTTGAATTGATCTCTTTCCAATGGCTTAAGGGTTGCCCTCTTTTTCCGAGACTCTTCCGACTAGTTTTGTGTTGTCTTACGATTATATGTGACGCTGACAGTTTTGAACAGCATGCATGTGGCCAAAGTTTCCCTCTGCTAATGAATCTAAGCTACATCCTATAGTCAAAAGATCACGACTAGTCGGACTCAAAGCAGATTGAAACAAAAGACTGTATTACTTGCAAAATGTTTCCATCATATACAAAAACATCTTGTCAACATTTTTCTTTCACTCGATAGGTATAGGAGGATAAATCCCTATGTCCAAGATCAAGATGTCAGTAGTATCCCGACCTCGGCATAAATACGCTCGATGTTGGATTCATTGACATTCATCGTCCACCCTACTCAGATATAATCCAACCGAGTTGATAGATACAATGCCCGCACAATCCGAGTGCATGAACAGTCATCGTTCTCGCAAAATCTCGAGTTGTTTGCTAGAGACGCTCGACTGCTCCCTCGAGTTAGGCCAGTGACTCCTCTGCCAACCACCCTGAGTTGTGGGGTTCATCGTCAATCATCTTGACCAGCTTCTCAGCACTCACCTAGTAAATGTCCAGACGATTCTGAGTGCTAGACAAACGCTGCTCCAAGTCAGCAAACTGAGCCCCGAGTCGAAGATGAAGATCTGTAAAGAAAAGCAGACACTCAAAGAATATATTAGCAAAATTGGGAAAAAGGAAGGAAGTCAGAGAAGAAATTCATACTTTTGTACTCACCGAGCTATTTCTCAACAAAGACTTCAGACTCGGTGAGTTGCTTCTTCACCTTCTCCAACTTAGCTAAAGCCACATTCCTCTCGGCCACAGCATGTAATTCCCCATCAGCTGATTGGTGTGCAAACTTGGCCGCCATCTCAAGACATTCGCCCGATGCTGATAAATCTACAACATTCAAAGGCAAATTAAGCCTGGTCTATAATGTCATGCCCCAATTTAATAAATCAGGACCTTTATTGAAATTCCATAGAAAATCAATGAACCAAGACGTTCATCATGCGACCACGTACAAATACGAGCAATCATTCACGGTTCGTAGACCGTATTAGTACAAAAGTGAATAAAGATGAAGAGAAACTAATAAAACAAAGGGTCCTAGATGAACGCCTCCTTCCAGTCTCGCCTTGACTGGGTCGCTACTCCAGACCTTCATCCTCCTCGTAGTAGACGGGCTCTAGTGGTGTAAGTCAACGGGGGTGAGTACATACGTACTCAGCAAGCCACCGAATGCAAATATAATGCAAGGTAATAACAAGGGAGATAGTGACTAATTTTTGCGGAAGAGCATAATTTGTAAAGCAATTAAATGTGAACAATTTATTAGTACTGAAACGTAAACATGTGTATGCATCATCATCTTCTAACTCGAGGGGTACAGTCAGCCCCACCTCGCTCAACAGTCCTTACATGCCATGAATAACTCAACCATTCAAACAATTGTAAAATAACTGCGAGTAGTCACACAACCCGCCCTTGACCGTGGGCTCGACTTTTCAAAAAGATTTAATACTCTGATCAGAGGTGTACCACTGTACCCATAAGGCACACACTCACCACTTACACCAAAGTGTGACAAGATGACCCATTCCATGAGAACTCGTGCCAAAACCTTCCATATGGTCCTCCTCGACCCGACAACACCCTCTTATGGGTTTCATATGGTGTCCCAACGCGTCCAGCCTCACCATACCCCCCCTTGAGCCACGTCGGTACAAGTCACCCGCAGGTTGCCCCTTGCCCCCTCCACTATGGTGCATCGAGTCGGATTGTTCCATACTTTCAGTTAGGACTTATCCATTAGACTTATTGTTGGTACGGAAGTGCTTTGCAACAGATCCCACAGACCGGTCCTTATAGTGCCCCGGGTGCGACCAACCAATGCCCTAGCTTGCACCCGGAACCCACTATACTTATAACATAGCCAACTCCAACAGAGTCCAGAGACAAGAATAACGGGGAAATTTCATATAGTAGAATCCATCTATCTACGACTCATTCTTTTTATCCTATAGCAGTTGTGCCGGTACATTGGGCACTAGCTAATACTTTTATAGTAGAGTGACAAGGAGTTAAGGCTCAATAAGCATGGCTTGGGTTTGCACACAAGGACGGGGATCTAATAAATATAAGTGTAAGGCTTGATATTTGATTAATGCAATATTATCCTAGGAGTTATAGCGATAATTTATTAAAACATGGTCTCAATGATGATCAAAATGGGGGTTGTGACTTGCCTTGATCAGCAAAGGGTGAAGGTGGAACCTCGAGATTGAACTCCGACTCCTCGACGAACTCGTAGTCTTCTTGATACGGAAAAAGTAAACAATACATTCAATAAAGCATCACAAAACATAAGCATACAAGTTTTATGATTTAAATAGGTGAATTGAGCTTTATTGTACTGAAGTTATATTAATTATATCAAAGGTTAAAGTTTTGGGTTTTTTCCTAATTTATTTCATGAATTATTAATTTATCCCTAAGGGGTTTTTATTTATTTATTTCATAAGATTATTTTGGGCTGAAGTAACATACTATTTTAATGGCATTAATGTGTAGAGAGTAAAATGCTGAATTTAATAAAATTGGAATGGTGAAATTTGGAGTCGAAATGAGCAAGTTATGGATTTTCAAAGTTTAAATCAATTTCTGGAATTTTATTTAAACTGGAAATAGGCTTTAGTCCACGGTGAGCCAGGCCCACGGTGGACAGGCGCACTGTGCGTGTGGACCGGATCAACCAGAGCCGTTGGATCTGGATCTGACGGCTAGGCGCGAGGCGGGAAGGGTTAAATGAAATCGGACGGTCCAGATTAAAACGTACCGAATGGGTATGCGTGGATGCACGAGATTGAGTCAAGTTTTTAAATACCGATCAACGGCCAGGATTAAAGGGTACCTGTTTGACCGGATCCGAGGGCTCAGATTAGATCCTCACAGGATCTAATCTGTGCCATTCGCTCGGGATCGTGCGGCTCATATGCCATCCGGCACGGCACGAGCTAAGGGGGCAATTACCCCCCTTCGTTCTCGGCTCCGGCGATGCGACGACAGTGAATTCTGGCGACGGCGCGGGTTGAACGGCGAGGCTAAGGCCCAAAACGGGACCAGTGATGTGAGGGGAACTCGGGTGTACCGGTGGTGGCGGTGGCAGCGAGCTGACGGCGACCGGCGATGATGAGAGGTGATGAAGCTCCTCGAGTTCGTCGGCGGCGAGGCGATCCGGTGGTCTTCTCGACCGATGAAGGCATGGACGAGGACGGGCGGGTCTCGGCGGTCACGAAGGTGGCGACGGAGGGGGCGGCGATGGCTTGGATCGCCGGCGAGGGCTCGCCGGAGTCGAAACATAGAGAAAACCTGAAAATTGGGACGGGGCGCTGTGTTCTTGCTCTGGCTCGGGCTACTGTGGTGTGGGCAGAGGGCGGTGGCCGGAGGGGGTTTATATAGGGGGTTCGCCGGCGTTTAAACGGAAGGGAACCGTGGAAATCCGAGGGGATTCCATTTTTGTGCCGGCGAGCTTCCATGCGCACAGTTAGGCTTCTATAACCACTAATCCGCGTCGGGCTTGGATGGAAAGAGGTCGCCGGCGTTCGTGGGTAGCGAATCCGCGGTCGGATCGATGAAATCGGGCGGCCGGCGGCGGGATTTGGCAAAGGGGTCGCCGGTATGGAAGGGGGGATCCCCTTCCAACGAAGACGAAGCTTCTGACTGGTGAGCTCCACCTGTCAGCGAGCGAACAAAAAAGGAAGGGGGCCGACAGACGGGCCCAGGCTGTCAGCGGCGGGGGAATTCAATAGCGAGGCTGACGGGTAGGCCAGACGGAGTGCGGGCGTGGGGAGGAGAGAGAGGGAGTGCACCGACAGGCGGGTCTCGCTTGTCAGTGACTCAAGGTTGGGCTGGGCTGGGCTGAAGGCTATTTCAAGGTTGAGGCCCATTTAGATTTAAAATGCTTTTCTGATTTAAAATAATTCCAGTAATTCATTTATTTGATTAAGGGTTGAATCACTATTGATAAAAATTTGTAACAATTCCTGAAATTATATTTTGGCCTCTAGATAATTCCATAAAATTTTCAAGTCCAAATTTTGGATATCTATCTCTGTTTGGCTTTAATAGGACTCTTTAAGGGTTTTCTTTAATAATAAAATCCAGAAATTCCTTTAATAATATATTTCTTTTATTTTATTTTTTAATTTTTTTTGGGGTGTTACAATCCTATCCCCCATACAGAGAATCTCGTCCTCGAGATTCAGATCAATCCTCGAATAGCTCAGTGTGATGTGCCTTGAGTTCCTCCTCTTTTTCCCATGTAGCTTCCTCTATGGGATGATTGCTCCATTGAACCTTACAGAAGCGGATGACGCGACTTCTGGTGGTCCTTTCCTTGACTTCCAAGATCTTGACGGGCTTTTCCACATAGGTCATATCCTCTTGAATATCCAACTGTTGTAGGTCCACTTGCTCTGTTGGGACTCGTAGACATTTCTTTAGTTGGGACACATGAAACACGACATGTACTCCAGCCAGTGAGGGTGGCAGTTCCAACTGATTAGTGACTTTGCCTTGGCGTCGAATAATGGGAAAAGGTCCAACATATCGAGGGGCCAACTTTCCTCTCATGTTAAATCGTTGAGTACCACGGAGAGGTGTGACTCGAAGGTAGACGTGGTCTCCGTCTTCAAAGGCTAGATCTCAACGACAATTGTCCGCATAGCTTTTCTGTCGAGATTGGGCTGTCTTGAGTCAGTCTTTGATGATTCGTACCTTCTCTTCAGCTTCCCGAAGGATGTCGGTTCCAAACACTTGGGATTCACCGGTTTGATCCCAAAGTAGGGGTGTCCTACACTTACGTCCATTTAGGCCTTCAAATGGGGACATCTGAAGGTTGGCTTGATAACTGTTGTTGTACGAAAAATCGGCGTACGGTAAACTCTTGTCCCAAGTTCCTCCAAAATCCAAGACGCATGCCCGTAGCATATCTTCCAATATCTGATTCACCCTTTCAGTTTGTCCGTCTGTCTGAGGGTGGTAAGAAGTGCTGAAGTTCAATCTTGTTCCCATCTCCTCATGAAGGTTCTTCCAGAAACGAGAGGTAAACTGACTTCCTCTGTCGGATACTATCTTCTTAGGCACTCCATGAAGACACACAATGTGGGCCATATACAACTCTGCGAGCTTAGGGCCACTGAAGGTTGTCTTGACGGCTACGAAGTGTGCTACTTTCGTTAGCCGGTCAATGATTACCCAAATAGAATCATATCCAAGATGGGTCTTTGGGAGTCCGGTGATGAAGTCCATTCCGATCTATTCCAATTTCCATTCAGGCACTTTGAGTGGCTGTAACAGTCCTACGGGTCTCTGGTGTTCTGCCTTTACTCGTCTGCAGGTGTCACATTCTGCGATGAACTGAGCAATCTCTTTCTTCATGCTAACCCACCAATAGCGTTCCTTCAGGTCCTGGTACATCTTGGTGCTCCCGGGATGGATGGAGTACAAAGTATCATGGGCCTCCCTTAGAATAAGGGTTTTTATCTCCGGTTTATCCGGTACAAAGATCCTGGTTCCAAACCATGTGGTACCATTCTCGTCCTCCGAAAATCCTGGGGCTTTACCTTGTCTCATGTTCTTCTTAATGGCAGCTATATCTGGGTCTTCCAACTGAGCCTCTTGGATTTGCTCAAACAAGACAGGTCGGGTTTCCAAGGTGGCTAGATAGGCTCCTGTGGTTAATCCAAGGTTTAACTTTTCCATCTCCTTATAGAGCAAAGGCGCGTGATCCTGAATTACGATGACGGTGCAATATCCCTTTCGACTTAATGCATCAACTACCACATTTGCTTTTCCGGGGTGGTAGTGAATACCTAAGTCGTAGTCCTTTATTAATTCCAACCATCGTCTTTGCCTAAGGTTGAGATCTGGCTGTGTGAAGATATACTTCAAACTCTTGTGATCCGTAAAGATTTCGCAGCGGTTTTCGACCAAATAGTGCCTCCATATCTTAAGGGCGTGAACAACAGCGGCCAATTCCAAGTCATGTGTCAGGTGGTTCAACTCATGGGGTCTCAACTGACGAGAGGCGTATGAAATAACCTTTCCGTCTTGCATGAGAACACATCCCAATCCTTGGCGAGATGCGTCGCAATAAACATGGAAGTCCTTCCTGATATCTGGTAGGGTCAGTATAGGTGCTGACACCAGCTGGGTCTTGAGGGTGCGAAAACTTTCCTCGCATTCAGGAGTCCATTCAAACTTCTCTCCCTTCTGCAATAACTTGGTCATAGGCTTGGCTATCTTGGAGAAATTCTCGATAAACCTCCGATAATACCCTACCAAACCAAGAAAACTTCGTATCTCCGATACGTTGGTGGGTGACAGCCAATCCGTAACTGCTTCCACGGTGGCAGGATCTACTACAATACCTTGTGCAGAGATGATGTGTCCAAGGAACTTTACTTCCGCCGTCCAAAACTTGCACTTGCTGTTCTTGGCGTATAATTGGTGTTCCCTTAGTTTTCCTAAGGTCAACCGGATGTGAGTCTCGTGCTCCTCTTTGTCCTTGGAATAGATGAGGATGTCATCTATGAATACCAAGATAAATTTGTCCAAATATTCCATGAACACCTTATTCATCATATTCATGAAGAAGGCTGGGGCATTGGTCAAACCAAAAGACATAACAGTGCACTCATATAATCCATAGCGAGAGGTAAAAGCCGTCTTGGGTATATCCTCCTCTCGAATTCTCAGCTGATGATATCCGGACCGTAGGTCGATCTTGGAAAATACCATAGCTCCTTTCAGCTGGTCAAAAAGGTCATCGATCCTTGGTAACGGGTACTTGTTCTTGATGGTCACCTCATTCAAGGCTCGATAATCCACACACATCCGCTTAGCCTTGTCTTCTTTCTTCTCAACGAAGATGACGGGGCTCCTCACGGGGATGTGCTAGGTCTAATGTATCCCTTCTTCTCAAGATCCTCCAGCTATTGCTTCATCTCAGCTAGCTCATTGGCGGCCATCCGGTATGGTCGCTTGTAGATGGGAGTGGTTCCGGGTACAAAATCAATCCGGAACTCGATGTCCCTCTTGGGTGGCATCCCTGGTAAATCCTTCGGAAATACGTCCGGGTATTCGCAGACCACTGGTATCTCCTCCAAGGTTATCTGGTGTAGCCTTGGTCTTCCGAACTTTAGGCTCGACATATGGAATGTGACGGCAGTCCCTTCTTCACTGGTTACAGTCACTTGTCTCCGGGCACATCTTATCACACCTTGGTGCTTATTTAGCCAATCCATTCCTAGAATGAGATCCAAGCCTTGACATTCTATTAGGATGGGGTCGGCCCAAAATATGGTGCCTTGGATATCTACCCATACCCTTGGACTATAGGAATGGGCGAGAGTTTGTTTGCCAGGGGTGGCTATTAGTACGGGTCTTGGTAGCTTACTTATGTTGAGATTATTTCTTTCCACAAAAGCCGTTGATATAAAGGACTGCGTAGCTCCAGTGTCAAATAAAACCACTGCAAGGGCTGAATGTACCATGAACTTACCCATGACAATCTCGGGCGTGACCTGGGCTTCTTCGGTGGTGACGTGGTTGACACGGGCGCGGATGGCAGGGTTGGTCGCGACTCCTTGTGCGCGCTTGGGGTGAGGGCACTGGTGAGAATAATGCCCCTCCTGGCGGCAGTTGAAGCATACCACGGGCTTGTCGTGCTTGTCGCGCAGAATTTCCGCCTTCTTGGCCGGGGCGGGTGGGGCGGCTGGTGTTGTGGGAGCGGGGCGAGGCTGTCCGGCTCCGGCGTTGGTGGTAGGTGGTGCCGGACGATACACCAGGCGGGGATGGTATTGTGGCGCCGGTGGAGGAGGTGTGAAGCGGGGCCTTTGTGCCATGCCTTGGTTCTGGCGGAAGGCAATCATCCTTTTCTTCTTCAGGTTGACCTTGTTCTATTGGGTCTCTTGAATGATAGCTTTATTCACCAATTTTTGAAAGTTGGCGTAATCTCCGGAAATAAGATGAAGGGACAGCTCATCCTTCAGTCCCTGGAGGAACTTAGACTGTCTGGCCGTATCGGTACGGACCTCCTCAGGTGCGTACCGGGCCAACCTGTTGAACTCATGCAAGTACTCAGTTACGGACCTGCTCCCGTGCTGCAGGTCCCTGAACTCCTGTTGCTTTTGGGCAATAATACCGTCTGGGACATGGGCGGCGCGGAAAGCAGCGGAGAACTCCGCCCAAGTGTGGACGTGTCCCTCGGGCAAGGTTTCGCGCAAGTTGTCCCACCATTCCACGGTAGGACCCTAGAGTTGGTGGGCAGCGAAAGCTACCCTCTCCTGCTCAGTACAAGTCAGGAGATCCAACTTCTTCCCAATTGTTCTCAACCAATCACCAGCCTCCATGGGGTTGGTGGTGCTTGAGAATGTGGGAGGGCGGACTCGGAGAAATTCCGAGAGCTAGGAGGCTGGTGCGGGAGCGGGAATGGCAGGGCGAGGCAGTTCTGGCTGTTGGTGGAGGCGGAAGAATTGTGCCTACTGCTCTTGCATCTGTTGCTGTTGCTGCTGCATTTGGTTTAGTAGTGTGGTCACCAGCTGATTCTGATTGGCCATCATCTCGGCCAGGGTGGGGTGGTTGGTGACCGGGGCTTGCCTTTGCCCGGTTGCTCCCTACTGGGGCAAGTTGCCGTTGTCTCATCCGTTTTAGGGAGCGTCGATGCCTTGCGTGTTAGTCATACTGAAGTTTCCAAAATAGATAACATCTTCTTAGGGGGAATTGATACTAAGCTTTATTCCAAGATGTCGTTCTTGCGATTACATTTATTGTCTTTTATTTTAATCTTCACTCATGCCTTATGTTGGGGGAACTTACTCCATTTCCAGGGCTTAAAGATTAATCCTTCAAAGGCTGAGGAGAACTCCGAAGCTAGTGAGCAGTTGTTCGAAGTATGAGTCGCCACGCCGAAGGGTGCAGTGGTGCGAAGCCCTGGAGAACCCTCCGAATGGAAGATGGAGGCCTCGAAGCCGAAGGACATGATTGATGGGATGTCCAGCTTATCCATCTACCTTGTAGTATTTTACCTTATATAACCTTGTTCCTGGTATCGAATAGGTTCCACGATGTCGGTTGTAATCTAGGGGTATTTAGGTCTTTTCCTTATGTTTTTTACCTATAAATACCCCCCTTTGTACCCAGTAAAAGGGGATCCAGAACAAGTTATTCATGACACTCATTCGGACTACTCGAGTTATTATCCAATCCGGAGATTCGAGGTAGCCCTAAAACACAAACTCCTTGTTTGTTCGTTCTTGATCTCAGAGAACCTGTTGGTGTAACATTTGCGCCAACAGTTGGCGCCGTCCGTGGGGACTCCAAGTTCTAAAAGCTTGTTCTCTGCTGCTGACTGCACTTCGAAGAGCACTTACGGAGGGAGCCTCGGAGTCTCAAAGATTCCGCGCACCCTTCAGTTAAGGGCTTCTTAGTGCAGCCCGAAGGCCTTCACTCGACCTCCCGAGTCGTTCGAAGTCCCCCGTCTCCAAGACCTCTTCGTGGCTAGCCATGCCTCCAAAGCGAAGTCAGGCTTCGGGTCCTCTCCGAAGGTCCCCTAGGACCACAGGAGCCGGACCCTCGGCTACGCCGGCGATTCCCATTGAGGCTGCTCGGTGTCGAGCACCCCGGGGCCCTCGAGCTCCTCCTACGGTGCTGCAGACCGATTACGTCAGCTCCCGAGACCCGGAGGTGCCCTCTGACGAAGACGAAGACCTTCCTGAAACCGAGGCTACGCAACTAGCCAGGCTTCAGGAGGAAGTATCCAGGTGGAGGCAAGAGGCCGCCGATCGCCTCCGCACTCAAGCTTCCACCGAAACTCCAGAAGGGCCTCAAGACGGTGGTACCCACAACCTCCCAGAAGTTATCCAAGTCCCGGAGGAAGCCGAGAATGCATCCTTCGATAACGAGTCTCCATTACATTCGGATTTACAAAGAGTGCCTTTCGACCCCAGATTCAAGGCCTCGAAACTGCACAAGTACTCCAGGGGGTCGGACCCCGGAGAGTTCGCCCGCTCATATGCCCTAGCAATAGAAGCGAGCGGAGGGGTGCGAAGCACTATGGCAAAATGCTTCCCCCTCGCCCTCGAAGGCGTGGCACTTCGCTGGTTCTGGTCCCTGAAGCCAGGATCGATCAGTTCCTGGGAGCAGCTGAAGAAGAAATTTGTGAGCAACTTCCAAGGCACCTTCGTAGCCCCGATGTCCACAGGAAGTTTGTTCCAGGTGAAGCAGCTGGTGGGAGAAACACTCCGGGAGTACTTCACGCGATTCGCCCACACCAAATCACAGATCAAGGGCCTGTCTACCTCTTCGGTAGTCGACGCCGCCCGTGAAGGGGTGCTAAACCCCGACCTCCTCAGTAAGCTGCATTGGAAGCCGGTGACCTCTGTGGCGCAGCTAATGGCATACTTCGAACAGTATGCCAAAGCGGAGGAAGGCTGTCTTCGGCGAGCGGAAGCACCATCACCCACCCTCCGAGAAGTAAAAATGGAGACCGAGACCTCCACTCCCCTGCAGCCTCCTCAAGACAACCGCATCAACGAGCACAAGCGGGGAAAGAAGCATTTTCGTTCGAAGGTGCTAAACATTGCACCTTCTGCTCCGAAGGCACCTGCCAATTTCTAGCAGGTGAAGAATTTCAAGGCTGGGCCGCCGAAGCCTCAAGAAAGGGTGCCTGGCAGGCGCCAGAGTTTTTTCTGTTGCGTGCATGGCGACAATAGAAGCCATGACACGAAGGATTGCAAGGCAGTGTTGGCCCTTCGAGGCGACTACCTTGAACGAAGTACCGGGCGGGGTACTTCGGATCGAGCCCCACCATCGACACAGTCGGAGCCTGTACAAGCTGTGGCCCGAGCCGGTGCCCTTGAAGCCCCCATACGGCTGCCGGTGGCCAACATTATGCCACCACCAAAGCAGGAAGACCCGCAAGACCGCGGCAACAGAGCGGTCTTGCCCATCTCCGGAGGGGGGACCCTCGGAAGCATGTCCAAAAGGCAGCGGCGCGAGTACGTCCGTGAAGTCGGGCACATTGGGACCTCGAGTTCCGCCGAAGGGATGCCAGAGTGGTCCCACGTACCCATCTCATTTACTGCCAGCGATGCTGCGGGGGTGAAATTCCCCCATGCTGACCCATTGGTCATTTCTGCTGATATAGCAGGAGTGGAGGTCCGAAGGATCCTGGTAGATGGTGGGAGCTCCGCAGACATACTCTTTGTCCAGGCCTTCGATCTGATGTGCATACCTCAGAAGCATCTACTTCCAGCAGCCCGACCGCTTCAAGGGTTCTCAGGACCGCCTCTCGATGCCCTCGGCCAGATAGGCCTCGAGGTTGCCTTCAGAGAGGGGCCTCTAGCCAGGATAGAAGAGGTGATCTTCGACGTTGTCGACGCTCCATATGCTTACAATGCAATCTTCGACCGAGGGATGTTGAACCAATTCGGAGCTATAGCGCACCATAATTACCTTTGTCTCAAAATGCCCACGCAAGGTGGAGTGCTTACTATTTCGGGAGACCAGGCTGTAGCCCGGAGGACGGAGTATGGCCATGGGCAGCCGTTGGACCCCCGGCAAGTGCATAATGTGGCGGAAGGCATCGAAGAAGTGCCGGTGACCTCGAACCCTTCGAAGGGGTCCTCGCTCAAGCCAAGCCCAGAAGGTGATATCGAAACAAGAATAATTTCAAAAGATGGCAAAGAGTATCCAGTACAGTTCGGCAGAGGGCTATCCCCGGAGATAGCTACATCGTTAGAAGAAGTCGTCAGGCGAAATCTGGACGTCTTTGCTTGGACCGACGAAGACATCACCGGGATCGATCGAAGCATCATCGAGCATAGTCTGCTCGTCAACCTGAAGGCCAAGCCAGTGCGCTAGGGGCTCCACAAGCTGTCAGCAGAAAGAGCAAGCCTCGCTAAAGCAGAAGTAGAGAAATTATTAAAAGCTGGCATTATCAGGGAAGTAGCCCATACCGAGTGGTTGGCTAACCCTGTTTTTGTAAGGAAAAAGGATTCGAACAAATGGCGCATGTGTATTGACTTCACTTCATTAAATAAAGCATGCCCGCGAGACCCCTACCCGATGCCCCGAATAGATCAGCTGGTAGATTCCACAGCCGGCTTCGAATTGCTATGTTTCCTCGACGCTTATTCCGGATATCATCAAGTATGGCTGAAACGCAAAGACGAAGCCAAGACAAGCTTTATAACTCCTTCCGGAGTATTTTGTTATGTAAGAATGCCTTTTGGTTTGCGGAATGCCGGAGCCACCTTTTCTCGTTTAATAGCTAAGGCTCTAGGTCATCAGATAGGCCGGAATGTCGAGGCCTATATGGATGATAATGTAATAAAAAGTGCTCAAAAGCACCAGCATAGCCTAGACCTAGCTGAAACATTTGAGAGACTCCGAGCATGTGGAGTACGCCTCAATCCGGAAAAATGTATATTCGGGGCACAAGCAGGAAAACTGCTAGGGTACTTAGTTTCGAGCAGGGGAATCGAAGCTAGCCCAACATAGATAAGCGCACTACAACGGATGGCTCCACCAGAGAATTTGAAGCAAGTTCAGAAGCTAGCAGGAAGGCTCGTAGCTCTTAGCAGGTTCTTGGCCAGGTCAGCAGAGCGGAGCCTCCCAATTTTCAAAGCACTAAAGGGGTCCGAAAGCTTTCAGTGGACACCGGAGTGCCAGAAGAGCTTCGAGGATATAAAGGCACACCTCAGAAGATTATCAATTTTGACCGTTCCACTTCCAGAAGAAACACTGCTCTTTTATCTTGCAGCAACAAGTTCAGCGGTGAGCGCAGTATTGGTCCGGGAAGTCGAGCTTAAGGAAAAGCTAGTCCAGAACCCAGTTTATTTTGTGTCGGAAGCATTATCCAGAGCTAAAGTCAGATACTCCAAACTCGAGAAGTTTGCTTATGCCTTAGTAATGGCCTCGCGAAAGCTAAGGCATTATTTCTTGGCGCATAACCTGATCGTCCCTACATCGTATCCTCTTGGAGATATGCTCTGAAACAAAGATTCTACGGGCATGATTGGAAAATGGGCGGTCGAGCTAGCACCCTTCGGAATATCCTTCACGGCAAGAACATCTATTAAATCTCAAATTATAGCCGATTTTGTAGCAGAGTGGACTCCATCTACTATTTGGGCCCCCAAGAATCCTCCGAAGGTTTTTGGACAATATTTTCTGACGGAGCTTATCAAGCATCCAGTGCCGGAGCAGGAGCCGTCATCATATCACCATCGGGGCAGAAGGCCATGTATTCTGCGAGGCTCAACTTCAGAACCACTAATAACATTGCCGAGTATGAAGGAATCTTGCTAGGCCTCCGAAAGGCTAAAGCGCTTGGAGCTGCAAGAATAGTGATTAAGACAGATTCCCAAGTCGTCGCAGGGCATGTTGATAAAAGTTTTCAAGCAAAGAATCCACATCTAGCACAATACCTTGAAGAAATCCGCAAGGCCGAAGCAGCATTCAGAGGATTTACAGTTCGAAGTATCCCTCGGGCAGAGAATCAACTTGCAGATATTCTTGCAAAGGCTGCAGCAGGGGCGGTGGACCTCCCAGAGGGTGCTTTCTACGAAGAACTAGAGCAGCCAACGGCTGTTCAATTACCCCCTTCGAAGGTGCTGT
Organism: Zizania palustris; assembly: GCA_019279435.1. Classification (NCBI taxonomy): domain Eukaryota; kingdom Viridiplantae; phylum Streptophyta; class Magnoliopsida; order Poales; family Poaceae; genus Zizania; species Zizania palustris. Next base: position 34,899,997 of record JAAALK010000290.1, read on the forward strand.
GCATTCCAATTACAGATTGGCGGGCTCCGATAATGAACATGTTGCAAAGTAGCATGGACCCTCCCGAAGGTCCAGAAGCCCGAAGGTTGCAAGCAAGAGCTCGAAATTACAAGCATATTGATGGGGTGTTATACAAAGCTGGAGTGTGTTCACCTCTACTTCGATGCATCTCATAGCCCGAAGGTCAAGACATACTTCGAGACATCCACGAAGGGTTGTGCGGAGGTCATTTAGCCCCTCGTGCGCTAGCAGGCAAGACGCTTCGGCAAGGGTTTTATTGGCCAACTATAGTAAGAGATGCGGAGGAACTGGTTCGAACATGCCAAGGCTGCCAGTGGATGGGCAGACGGAGTCATTGCCCGCCAGCTCAGCTTCAAGTTATTGCCCCGATGTGGCCAATGGCTATATGGGGCATGGACCTCATAGGCCCTTTCCCAATGGCAAAAGGCGGCTTGAAATTTGCGGTAGTGGCAATCGAGTATTTCTCAAAATGGGTTGAAGCGGAGCCATTAACAGCTATCACCTCGAGGAACGTGCAAAAATTTTTCTGGCAGAATATTATATGCAGGTTCGGAGTTCCAAGAGAGTTGACGGTGGATAATGGAACCCAGTTCGAAGCTGACACCTTCCAAACATTTTGTGAAGAACTGGGCATTAAGCTGTGCTTCGCCGTGGTGCGACATCCACAGTCCAACGGAGCCGTGGAGCGAGCCAACGGGAACATTCTCTCCGGGCTGAATCGCCGAATCGTTGGATTGCCCAAGGGGCTATGGGTCGAAGAGCTCCCTAAAATCTTGTGGTCCATTCGAACCACTCAAACCAGGTCCACAGGTTTCACCCCATTTAGATTGCTGTTCGGAGATGAGGCCATGACTCCTATGGAGCTCAGAGGTGGATCGCTTCGTGTAGTTCAACCTGGGGACGAAGATGATAGGAGCACTTCGCTGGATTTGTTAGAAGAAACAAGGCTTTGAGCTGTCGCCAACCTGACTAAGTACCAGGACCACACCAAGGCATGGTATGACCCGAGGATAAAGCTAAATGAGTTAAAGCCTGGTCATCTAGTGTTGCGAAGTGTAATAGCTCCGGGGAAGCTAGGAAACAAATGGGAAGGACCATATGTTATCTTACGCTCAGGACGCCCCGGATCGTTTAAATTAGCTAATTTAGAAGGAGAAGAATTGAAGCATGCATGGCATGCGGAGCACCTTAAGCGTTATTTTGCTTAGGGGCCCCTTGTAATCACTTGTAAAACTTTCCTTTCTATGAGTAAAGATAAGGGTCGAATTTTGTTTGCTCTTCGAATATCCCTTACTCCTGATGGACGCATTAGGAGAACAGAGATGCTTGTAGAGCCAAGCATTTTTCCCAAAACCCAGGCAGCTGTCTTCGAACCATTGGTTCAGAGGCTCCGTTGCCACCCTACGGATTCCAGGCTCCGGCTTGTTAGGATCCGTAGAAGAGTCTAAGGACTTTAAAGAAACAGACTTCCGGCCTCCGGGTATGAAGTATCTATAAAAGAGCCGAAGGTGGCCACCCTACGGATTCCAGGCTCCGGCTTGTTAGGATCTATAGAAGAGTCTAAGGACTTTAAAGAAACAGACTTCCGGCCTCCGGGTACGAAGTATCTGTAAAAGAGCCGAAGGTGGCCACCCTACGGATTCCAGGCTCCGACTTGTTAGGATCCGTAGAAGAGTCTAAGGACTTTAAAGAAATAGACTTTCGGCCTCTGGGTGCGAAGTATCTGTAAAAGAGCCGAAGGTGGCCACCCTACGGATTCCAAGCTCCGGCTTGTTAGGATCCGTACAAGAGTCTAAAGACTTTAAAAGCGAACATATTTTTAGTCCTCGGGCACGAACTATCTGTACAAGAGCCGAAGGTGGCCAAAGTATGGATTCCATGCTCTGGCTTTGTCAAGATCCGCGTAAAAAAAATTAATTAATAAGAGGAGATCCGCGAAGTGGTACTGCTAAAAGTACAAATGATAAGTGTAAATTCGAAGCATTCGGTTGTTCGGAGCATTATTGTGCCTAGCGAACCCTTTGCTATAGTAAAGGCTCCACCACCCACAAGGGAGGTCGGAGGATAGGAGTCACACAGCATACTTTCGAAGCATTTCACATTAAATCATTATACTTTTACATCAAGAAAAGTTTTGGTCCAAGCCTAAGAAAAATCGAAGACCCTGTCGACATCTAGAGCTACTGCTCCGGCTACTCTGCCTTTCGGAGCTCGAAGCTGTCGGCTTGGCCCTCTTCGTTCAAACACTTCTCTTCTTCTTGGAGGCTCGTAGTTTCTTTTGTTCTTCTTGAAGCTCCGCCCATGCCAGGAGCCTTTCGGAGTCAGCCTCCGCAAGGTCTTCGGCCCGGTACTCTGAGTCGGACCAGTCAATAGGTTCGAAAGACGAAGATCCCTCCGCCTTCTCTTCCTCTTTAATATAAGCTAAGACATTTTGGCAAACTTCAAGGGTGATCTCTCCTCCATCTCCACGAGGAGCGGAGAAGCGGGAGCGGCGGTAAGGCCTCAAGTCCTCGAGATTTGCCCACTCCTTTCGGAGCTCGTCGGTAATTTCCAAAAGTTCGAGGTCAGGGCTCGAAGGGCATGACAAAACCTAAAAAAGAGCAGAACACCCAAGACAAGTTCTTGTTTATGGCTTTTTCATTAATAAAAAGAGGCTTTACAAGGCTTCGTGTGCATAATAACCCTAAGTGGCTAGACCTGCGGGTTGGTTGGCGGAGTAGGAATGGCAGGGGCTGGCGAAGTAGGAAGTGGTGGCCTTGTTTGCGCCTGCTTCTGCCGACGGGCCTCGTCAATCCAAGCTTTAGCTGCGACCTTGTGGTCCATCTTCCAGGTTGACCGGAAGGCATCCCAGGCCGAAGCCACATCCGAAGATGGCCACAGCAAGTCGTCGGATGCGAAGCCACCAGGGGTCGAACCTCCGACTGAGCCGAGGGGGATCCGAAGAGACTCAAGGTGACGAAGAACCCCAATGCCGGCGCACTGCCCGGATATCTCTCCGTATCGAATGCCGGAGTTCATCATCAACGACGAAGCCACTTTGATCCTCGTCAGCTTTCGGTCAAGGGGCTCGTGGATCGCAGCAGAAGACGAAGGGCACATAGTGCCAAAGTACTCCAAGGTACCCTGAAGAGCCTCCAAGGTACGGTCCGCCATGCCGGAATTCTTCTTTTCCGCTGCTTCCAACCCTGCAGCAGTCGCAGACACTTCGGCCACCTGGAGCATTAAAGAGCTCTTATGGGCCATCGCCTAGCTAAGAGCCCCCTAGAGCTCCACCAACTGCGCGCTCGAAGTAGCAGCCTCTTGGCGGAGTCTTTCAACTTCTGCCCGAAGGACGACGCGCTCGGCCTCGACCTCTTGGGCAGAGGAGCGAAGTGTGTCGCTATCTTGTCGCGCTACCCGGAGGGCTTCGTCAGACGCTGCCCTAGCGCTCCGTTCCTCTAGGGTCTTTTCCTCCAGCCTGAGGAATCTCTCGGTGGAGTCGTTAAGGGCCGTCTGGAGGGTGGTGACCTTCTGTTTAAGTCGATTAACCTCGACCTCATTGGAAGTCACTGCCACTCTAGCAAGGACAAATTGCTGCAAAAAGAACAAGTAAGTATTGAAGTATTTATGATCACTAATGCGAAGCAGCTATGGTGTCTTTTCATACCTGAAGGGCAGCCCTTTCGAGGGCTGAGTTGAGTGACGAAGCCCTGGCCTCGCTCAAGACGGAGACCAAGTCCGAATTGGCGATATCCTAGCTTCTCTCTGCCAGGGGCTCCATGAGTTTTCGGAGGCCATCCCGATGCTCCAAGAACAGAGCCAGCAGAGGAAGCCAAGACAAAGCTTGAAGATCATCCACTGCGGCCTCGTCCTCCAAATTGCAGACGGAGGTTGCGGCATGGCCAGGAAGAAGGCTGAGGCTAGATATGCTCTTACCCCTTCCTGGTACGAAAGAGGACGAAGCGGGGATACTCCGATCGTCGGCAGCTACCCCTTCGACCAGAGCTGCAGCGGCAGAGGCAACCTCGGTGGTCGGGGCCGCCACTGCAGGGGTGACGTCTGTCGCCAAGTTCGTCCCAGCAGGTGCATCCTCCGGTCCGACGGACGCGTTCTCCACCGTCAAGCTCGGAGCGTCCAAAGGCACGGGAGGGTCCGCTCGAGCAGCAGCCTCCGAAGGTGCAAGAGCTTCGGAGGCCACCGAAGCATCGACACCCGTAGAGGTACCTACTTCGATAACAAAATTAATAAGCATATTTCCAGAGATAGTGTGCAGGTATTGATTAAAAAGGGGGGAGCTTCAAAAAGTACCTCTGGGAGCCTCGTGGGGTAGGATCGCTAGATCCTCCAGGACCTCGTACATCTGAAGGATGTCAGCGAAGTCATCTCCCGAGGTCCTGCCCTCAACATTTCCTGCCGGAGCCGCGATCTCCACTGTAACCGCCTCGGGTGTAGGCAAGTTGGGAGTAGCGGAGCCTGACTCCACTTGCACGACGACGGGCGCAGGGAGAACTGTCGGGGTTACGCTTACTACCTCCCTAACGGAGGTGCCAGGGGGGACCTCCCCTAGGTCTTCATCATCATCCAGGAGGTAGGCTTCTTAGGCCACCGCTGTCTGAGCGTCGGAGTCCTCTACCTCTTCAGAGGCTGAGCTCTGAGCGCCCGGAGATGAAGTAGACGAGGCAGGCGTCAACTGCGAAGGGGGCTTCACTACTTTCTTCTTCCTGGGCGGCTGTTTGCTGGTTTTCTTGGATGGTTCAGCAGTGACTTTCCTTTTGCGAGCAGCCGCTCCGGTCGGGGCAAAGTCAGGAAGAGGGGGGCTCCATCCCGAGAGCTCTCCACACTCTGTTGGATCGCTCCCAGCATCCCACCAGCTCTAGCCTTTTTGCTTCTCGGTCACCGAAGGGGCTTCGAGAACTCGTTCGGTGGCCCGAACTATGTCCTCCGGAGCCAATGCCAGGAGGAGCCGCTGAAAGAAAAAGGGAAATGAAGGGCATGCTCCCTCCGTAGCTGGAAATTGACGCTGCCGAAGGCTATGGTCACCTTGGAGTCCCCAGGCCCGTCTTGTGGCTTCGGCTGGCATATAGCTTCATGGGTCGTGGTGAAGATCTCGGAGCGTCCTTCGCATCCCTCTGCTCGTAGCACCCATTCGAAGATGGCTAAGCGCGCGATGGCGTTGGGAGACAGCTGAGGCAGAGTTATGTGGAACAAGTCCAGTACCTCTGCCAAGAAGTCCACGGCCGGCAGCCCCAAGCCTGCTTCGAAGAACGCTTTGAAGACCACCACCTCCCCGCTTCGCGGCCTCGGAGTTGATTCTGGCCCAGGGACCCGAGTCCTCAGTCCAGCGCCCAGCTTTCCGTCCACGGCTTCTTCAATAGATTCGGCGGTGCTCACGGATTGACCGATGAGGAAGCTTTGGGCGATCTTCTTCTTGGAAGGCGGACGGAGCTCCCGAGGATTCTTGGGCCAAGCGCCGCTCGAAGTCCCCGCCATTGCCGCTGCTGCTGAGGCAGCCCACGCCTGGCTCTACGCTAGGGTGCTGGCTGCTACTGGATTGGTGTGGCTAGTTCTTGCCATCTCGCTCGGATGCTCGAGAGGATGGAGGATTGGGGGAAAGTGAATCACGAATAAAGGATGCGGTAAAAATTCTCGGTTAATCCCTATCTTTCCCTTTTATAACCGCACATCCAGTGCTACTCTTCGATTGGTTTCACACTGCAGGTTTGGCTTCTGTCGCTGACAAGTGGGTCCGGTAATTGGAACGGCGAGCAACCACCGTAAAATCGACCGTTACCTTCTGCCGAGTGTAACGGTTACTTGCGCCATAACGGCTACAATCAAACGGCGCTCCACGACATCTGCTCTCCGGAACCATTCCCCTCCCAACGTGCATTCCCATTGCATCAGGAACCCGAAGGAGGAGGTTCGAACGCGTTAGGTTCAAAGTCCTCGACTAAGTTATAACATGCCCGAATCCTCTTTAAGCCTCAAAAAATAGAAATGTTCCTTCCGTATACTGCCTTCTTTCTAAACAGGTTAACTGCAGAGAGGCGTATTCGAGGGGGTACTGTTGGGGGAAATTACTCCATTTCCAGGGCTTAAAGATTAATCCTTCAAAGGCTGAGGAGAACTCCGAAGCTAGTGAGCAGTTGTTCGAAGTATGAGTCCCCACGCCGAAGAGTGCAGCGGTGCGAAGCCCTGGAGAACCCTCCGAATGGAAGATGGAGGCCTTGAAGCCGAAGGACATGATTGATGGGATGTCTAGCTTATCCATCTACCTTGTAGTATTTTACCTTATATAACCTTGTTCCTGGTATCGAATAGGTTCCACGATGTCGGTTGTAATCTAGGGGTATTTAGGTCTTTTCCTTATGTTTTTTTACCTATAAATACCCCCCTTTGTACCCTGTAAAAGGGGATCCAGAACAAGTTATTCATGACACTCATTCGGACTACTCGAGTTATTATCCAATCCGGAGATTCGAGGTAGCCCTAAAACACAAACTCCTTGTTTGTTCGTTCTTGATCTCAGAGAACCTGTTGGTGTAACATTTGCGCCAACACCTTATATTTGACATGAGTGGCAATACAATTCAAAACAATTTAAAAGAAAAACAATCAATCGTAAATACTACGTCTATGGCAGCTCAGGGGACGACTCGACCACGGGCTCGACGGAGACGGTCGGGGTGGTGGAACTGGAAGGTCCGGCGGGAGGTGCGCTGCAGGAAATCCTCTTGGGTCTCACAGTGGGGATCCGAAGCGATTTCCGCTTGCGGGGTGGAAGGGGTGTGATCTCCTCGATATCCTTATTCAATTCCTTGAGCTGACGACGGAGCTAAGGATTGTTGGCGACGCGCTGCCGTAGGAGCTCATTCGGATGTTGTAGCTCCTCTGCCTCGGTAGCCAAACGGTGTCCCTGCTGAATACAGCAACGAAGATCTCCGTTCTTGCGGTTCAGATCCTCAGAAGAGTGTCGGTAAAAGTCAATCGTGTCGCGCTGTCCATTGGCATCCTGCAGTGCCTCATAGTAGAGCTCATCCATCGCCTCCAACAAATGTACGGTGTGTCCAACCGCAGAATGGTGCTGGGAGAGCGTGCTGACGTAGACACTATGGGGACTCCTTGGAGTGCGAAGGGGCACAAAGCGATAATCCGTGTCGTAGAGCTCACTGTCGTAGATCATCCGGAGCTTGGTGAGAGCCTGGAGGGCGGTGCACTGGCTGGCAACCAAGAAGGTAGGTCCACCGCCTCGATAGATGTGGGCTGTCTGAGGAGAGGGCTGGATGACGATGGTGACCTCGCAGTAGCTCTCTTCCTCGTCGGGAAAGACGCAATGGAACATCGGCTCGTGCTTGAATCCAAGGAAACCAACGAGCATGCGTAGCTCGCGGATGAATCCGGCCTCATCGCGAAGGTTCCCACTCATGGTACGGACCGGCATCTACAAAAGGGAATGTTTTTTTGTGAAAACCTCGGAAGGTGAGAGGATAAGTAATTTTGTAAGAAAGTATGGTTAATATAAGTCCTAAGGTCAGGTCTGTTTGGCTTCCTACAGTCAAGTCGTCTCTGATACCATCTTGTCATGCCCCGATTTAATAAATCAGGACCTTTATTGAAATTCCATAGAAAATAATAAACCAAGACGTTCATCATGCGACCACGTACAAATACGAGCAATGATTCACGGTTCATAGACCGTATTAGTACAAAAGTGAATAAAGATGAAGAGAAACTAATAAAACAAAGGGTCCTAGATGAACGCCTCCTTCCAGTCTCGCCTTGATTGGGTCGCTACTCTAGACCTTCATCCTCCTCGTAGTAGATGGGCTCTGGTGGTGTAAGTCAACGGGGGTGAGTACATACGTACTCAGCAAGCCACCGAATGCAAATATAATGCAAGGTAATAAAAAGGGAGATAGTGGATAATTTTTGCGGAAGAGCATAATTTGTAAAGCAATTAAATGTGAACAATTTATTAGTACTGAAACGTAAACATGTGTATGCATCATCATCTTCTAACTCGAGGGGTACAGTCAGCCCCACCTCGCTCAACAGTCCTTACATGCCATGAATAACTCAACCATTCAAACAATTGTAAACTAACTGCGAGTAGTCACACAACCCACCCTTGACCGTGGGCTCGGCTTTTCGAAAAGATTTAATACTCTGATCAGAGGTGTACCACTGTACCCACAAGGCACGCACTCACCACATACACCAAAGTGTAACGAGATGACCCATTCCACGGGAACTTGTGCCAAAACCTTCCATATGGTCCTCCTCGACCCGACAGCACCCTCTTATGGGTTTCATATGGTGTCCCGACGCGTCGAGCCTCACCATACCCCCCCTTGAGCCACATCGGTACAAGTCACCCGCAAGTTGCCCCTTGCCCCCTCCACTATGGTGCATCGAGTCGGATTGTTCCATACTTTCAGTTAGGACTTACCCATTAGACTTGTTGTTGGTACGGAAGTGCTTTGCAACAGATCCCGTAGACCGGTCCTTATAGTGCCCTGGGTGCGACCAACCAATGCCCTAGCTTGCACCCGGAACCCACCATACTTATAACATAGCCAACTCCAACAGAGTCCAGAGACAAGAATAACGGGAAAATTTCATATAGTAGAATCCATCTATCTACGACTCATTCTTTTATCCTATAGCAGTTGTGCCGGTACATTGGGCACTAGCTAATACTTTTATAGTAGAGTGACAAGGAGTTAAGGCTCAATAAGCATGGCTTGGGTTTGCACACAAGGACGGGGATCTAATAAATATAAGTGTAAGGCTTGATATTTGACTAATGCAATATTATCCTATGAGTTATAGCGATAATTTATTAAAACATGGGCTCAATGATGATCAAAATGGGGGTTGTGACTTGCCTTGATCAACAAAGTGTGAAGGTGGAACCTCGAGATAGAACTCCGGCTCTTCGACGAACTCGTAGTCTTCTCGATACGGAAAAAGTAAACAATACATTCAAACTAGCATCACAAAACATAAGCATACAAGTTTTATGATTTAAATAGGTGAATTGAGCTTTATTGTACTGAAGTTATATTAATTATATCAAAGGTTAAAGTTTTGGGGTTTTTCCTAATTTATTTCATGAATTATTAATTTATCCCTAAGGGGTTTTTATTTATTTAATTCATAAGATTATTTGGGCTGAAGTAACATACTGTTTTAATGGCATTAATGTGTAGAGAGTAAAATGCTGAATTTAATAAAATTGGAATGGTGAAATTTGGAGTCGAAATGAGCAAGTTATGGATTTTCAAAGTTTAAATCAATTTCTGGAATTTTATTTAAACTGGAAATGGGCTTTAGTCTGTGGTGAGCCAGGCCCACGGTGGACAGGCGCATTGTGCGCGTGGACCGGATCAACCAGAGCCGTTGGATCTGGATCCGGCGGCCAGGCGCGAGGCGGGAAGGGTTAAATGAAATCGGACGGTCCATATTAAAACGTACCGAATGGGTACGCGTGGACGCACGAGATTGAGTCAAGTTTTTAAATACCGATCAACGGCCAGGATTAAAGGGTACCTGTTTGACCGGATCCGAGGGCTCAGATTAGATCCTCACAGGATCTAATCTGTGCCGTCTGCTCGGGATCGTGCGGCTCATATGCCGTCCGGCACGGCACGAGCTAAGGGGGCAAATACCCCCCTTCATTCTCGGCTCCGGCGATGCGACGACGGCAAATTCTGGTGACGGCGTGGGTTGAACGGCGAGGCTAAGGCCCAAAACGGGACCAGTGACGTGAGGGGAACTCGGGCGTACCGGTGGTGGTGGCGGCGGCGAGCTGACGGCGACCGGCAATGATGAGGGGCGATGAAGCTCCTCGGGTTCGTCGGCGGCGAGGCGATCCGGTGGTCTTCTCAACCGACGAAGGTGTGGACAAGGATGGGCAGGTCTCGGCGGTCACGAAGGTGGCGACGACGGGGGTGGCGATGGCTTGGATCGCCGGCGAGGGCTCACCGGAGTCGAAACAAAGAGAAAACCCGAAAATTGGGACGGGGCGCTCTGTTCTCGCTCTGGCTCGGGCTACCGTGGTGTGGGCAGAGGGCGGTGGCCGGAGGGGGTTTATATAGGGGATTCGTCGACGTTTAAACGGAAGGGAACCGTGGAAATCCGAGGGGATTCCATTTTTGCGCCGGCGAGCTTCCATGCGCACGGTTAGGCTTCTATAACCACGAATCCGCGTTGGGCTTGGATGGAGAGAGGTCGCCGGCGTTTGGGGGTAGCGAATCCGTAGTTGGATCGACGTAATCGGGCGGCTAGCGGCGGGATTTGGCAAAGGGGTCGCCGGTATGGAAGGGGGGATCCCCTTCCAGTGAAGACGAAGCTTTTGACAGGTGGGCTCCACCTGTCAGCGAGCAAATAAAAAAGGAAGGGGGCCGACAGACGGGCCCGGGCTGTCAGCGGCGGGGTAATTCAATAGCGAGGCTAACGGGTGGGCCAGGCGGAGTGCGAACGCGGGGAGGAGAGAGGGGGAGTGTGCCGACAGGCGGGTCCCGCTTGTTAGTGACTCAAGGTTGGGCTGGGCTGGGCTGAAGGCTATTTCAAGGTTGAGGCGCTTTTCTGATTTAAAATAATTCCAGTAATTCATTTATTTGATTAAGGGTTGAATCACTGTTGATAAAAATTTGTAAAAATTCCTGAAATTATATTTTGGCCTCTAGATTATTCCATAAAATTTTCAAGTCCAAATTTTGGATATTTATCTCTGTTTGGCTTTAATAGAACTCTTTAAGGGTTTTCTTTAATAATAAAATCCAGAAATTCCTTTAATAATATATTTCTTTTATTTGATTTTTTAATATTTTTGGGGTGTTACATATAACAACAAAACATTGAAAAGCCAAGGGCTCACCATGGGAACAGAGTTCAAGCTACTCACGAAGAATATTATTCTCTATCTCCAACCTCGCCAGCTCGATGTCATTCTGGATTAGCTCTACATCCTTCTGGACCATCTGTTCCTCTAGTCAGTCGGCCAAGACCTGCGCAAAGACTTGAATCAATACCGGTACCCATGACAAAGAATGTGTGACTCCCACATGAAGACTTACCAGAGTTTCTTGGTTGTGATGCTTGAGTGCCTATAAGCACTCAGTCACACTCTGCCCAGCTAGCCTAGACGGAGGACAAGCAAAAGATTACGACGCCTCCCCAATTGCGATGGTAGGTGTAGGCGAACCTTACGCTGCTATGGCAGCATCCTCCATGGCAGTCGCAACTGCTGGTGGCAGAACCACTGGGCTCCCTAGCGAAGGAGGCCTAGATGCCTCCACACGCTCTATCGACAGCACCTCAGCACTCGGCGGTGCCGCGCCATCACCTTCTATGCTCGGGAGGTCGGGAGACCTTCGATCCCTGAATTGCTCCATTGGCACCGCATAGACCACTAAGTTAGTGGTCAGGGCATTGACACTGGCCACCCCAACCAGATTAGGGTCAGACAACATAGATGGATCAACACTGTAGAAAAGAATTCAAGACAGTTACAAAAACCAATCAAGAAGATCGAATACACTACGACACCCTTTACCATGTTGATTGCCGAAAGACCAACTTCTTCGTCCATGAACTAGGACCCGCACCAGGGTTAAACCCAATTAGTGGAATTGGAGGAGATGGTGGTGGTCGCGATTGTGAAGAAGGATGTGGTGTAGACACAGAGGATGATGATGTCGTGGCCCCGATGACCATTGGTGTCATCCTAGAAGTCTTCGAGTCAGCACTCGCCTCTCTGACGAAGGATGAAGGAATCTTTGGAGGCGCATGCAGTGTCTTATCATTCATTGTGGCCCTATCCAAGGCCCTAGTCGACCTCCGGCCAGGTGAGGCCTTCGTCGACCCCTTCGACTTCTTCGCCCAAGGAGTGCAAATTTCTTTGCCTCTCCTCTTCTCTCCGGCCGGATCAGTATGTCGGTCAAAGTCTTTCTTCCCGACTGCCTGAGGATACTCCGATAGTGGGGGTAAAGAGACGAAGACCTCGCGACCCTGTATATCACAGATTCAGTACTCGGCGGGTCATCAATCAGCTTCAAGATCATCTACTAAAATGAAAAATAACTGACCTCATGTCAGGGAGTGCTAAGTTTGAAAGGGCGAGAACAGGGGTTGGCTTTAACCTCAATTTACTAGAAAAGACACTCCACGCCCTCTCCTCTGCCTCGGTGCTCGATAGCTCTTCGACCGACTCCCTAGTCGAGTCTATTGGACCCGAGTACTCAAAGTTTGGGTGAAGCCGCTGCTTTAGCGGCTAGATATGGTGAAGCATGAAATTTACCACCACGTGGAGGACTGTGAGATTGGCCTCCCGAAGTTTCCTCACCAACTCCACCAACTCATCGACATGCCCCTGCTCCTCTGACGAGCAATGGTTGGTCCAAGTAAGTGCCATCCTCGGCACTCGATCAATCTCCGGTGACAAGGATGGCCAATGGTTGGCCATGTAAAACCAACCCGAGTGCCAACTCAAGTTGGAGGTCAGAAGCGCCACCGAAATATACTCTGTCATCTTCCCATCGCGGAGCAAGAGCCAACAACCACCGACCACCATGCCATCGGATGCCCACAGTCAAAAGAAATGATGGAATAGGTTGAAATGGGGCTCAATCCCTATGAAAGCCTCACACATGTGGACAAAAATGGTAAGGTGGAGAACGGCGTTGGGAATCAGATTGCAAAGGGAAATATCGTAATGGTGGAGGATGCCTCAAAAAAGGATGGGCTGGCAACCCAAATCCTCAAGAGATGAAGGAATCAAGAACCACAACCTCGTGGGTATCGAGAGATGGGAATGGCTCACCACCGGACGGATGCCATGATGACAAAAGCTTCGATGGGCTTTTGCCACTACTCTCCAACGCCGCAACCACTTCCTCTCCCACCGATGATGGTCAGAACTCCTTCGCCCGATCAACTGACCTCCAAGGAACAATTGTTGTCATTGGATCCTTAAAGGGAGACACCAAAGGTTTTATATTGAACAACCCATGTGCTTTGTGATAGCAAACCACACAGTTGCAATACCGATCGAGATTGCGGGGCGCCAGGAGATCAAAGGGAAATGAAGTTCTAGATATCTGTAGAAAGGCAAAGTTATACCGAAGGGACTACTTATAAGCCTCGTCTTCAATCGTTCTAAATCCCCGAAACATCGTGGTTGCCAAACACGTGACCCAAAGCAATCTTCACCATCAATTGTGCTTGCATGGTTTCCAGAACTACCAGAAGATTTCAAACTGCGTGGCGGAAGTCGAAGCAAAAAGTAACCATTGCGTTCATGCCATCCTCCAAAAGTGACATTGGAAGTTACGCAAATCTAGTCGGAACTGCCAATTTTGACTAGTTTCAATCTGCACAAATAGTCCGTTGACGCCCTTTCACAAAGAAGGACTCAGATAACTCCACAAGGTGCTAATGCCTCAAGCCTTCAAAGCATTTGAGACTGAAGCTTATTCTTTGAAGAAAATTCAGTCTCGGGGCCTGCACTCGGTAGGTGCACCTAGGCGGTGCACTAGTCGGGGTGAACATATTATCAACAATTATTTTGGAGCTCTTTCCATCTGCTCGGGATTGTTCCCACACCGAAAAGAGCTCAGTAGCTGCTGTCGGGATGTAACCCCGCGTATCCTCCTGAGTGGTTTCAGCTCCGATTGCACAACAGCCATCTACATCTTGAAGACCGATGTTGAGGGGCCCTGAGTCCCTCAAAACCCGCACTCAGGGAGCCATCTCCCGAGTGCCGATATTTCAACGGTATGCCTTAAAAGACCGGGTCGTTATTAATCTCCATGAAGGTCGTCATCAATTGTAATGGTTATTCTTAGTAGTTATTGTTGATAGCAAAAAATGGAATTAATGGTCAGAATTATTCAAAAGTCAAAACTGGTAATTTGGACCAAAAATTTGCAATTCTTAGCACAGACCGAAGCCCTATACTGCCGAAGGCCCATCCACATGGGGCCTCGGTTGCCCCTTCGGCGGTCGGCTCCGCCAACAGGCTTCGGCCTAATGAGCCTATTTCGGCAGGCTTGCCAAAGGCCCACTTCGGGTAAGGCCTATGAGTGATTCTATTAAGGTTTCAGGTTGTTTTGATCCTTAATCAAATCTTATCTATTTTAAGTCGAATCCTAATCAGGTTAGAGTTAGAGATGTAGCCAGGTGCGTCAAGACTAGCCCCTATAAATATAAGGGTGAGGCCGATTCAAATCAATCTACACAGATCAACTCAAAACCCTAGTTTTGAATCGCATTACTTTCAATCTATTTTCCCACCCTAGGAGTAGCTCTACAGTACATATTTGTGAGGTTGCACCGTAAACTCCCCATGCATCACGATGAAACCATGGTAAGTCCTTGTTGATTCTCTTGTGAATCATCCGTTAATCTACATAACAGATTGCTATCGCCTTGTTGGTTCGCTTATGAATAATCCGTTAATCTACGTAACTGATTGCTACCCTTCGTTCTGTCTATTTTTCCATTACTACACTTGATGATTCGGTCTCCAGGCCGAATTGGCCCTTGATCTTTGTTTTTTGCAGGGTTTACACTCAGAATTCCTTTGCCAAGGATTTTCACTCCAATTTAACCTTGGGAAGGCAATCTCCGAAGCCAGGAGATTAGTTTCAGAGCCTGTCGGGTTCACCTTCAGCAGGCCTTCATTTCGGTAAAAGACCATGCCGGACTCGTCACGCTGTCTTCGGTTAGAGTACTTTTGTGTGTTGGAGCTACTTCGTGTACCGGAGCATTTTCGCGCCTCGCGTTAGAGTCACTTCGCATTAAGATCGCTTCAAATCGGAGACTACTTTGGCGTACCCCTCCGCGCAGAACGTCGAAGGCTATCTTCGACACACTCTTCATACAGAATGCCAAAGGCTATCTTCGGTGCACATTTCATACAGAACGCCAAAGGATATCTTCGGCGCACCGTTCGCATTAGACGCCGAAGGCCCTCTTCGGTGACCCCTTCGCACAGTACGCTTCGATCCGATCGGGCTTCGTTCGGCCGATTGGATTGTTTTGTTTATACACATTAGTTAGTTGAATAATTTTGCTTTAAGATTATTTGATTGTCGGCGACTCCGTTTTCCCTTGTCACTATCCAGGGTCGTCGAAACGTGACATCGGCGTTGTGTTACGCCTAGGCTTGTCCCTAGGTATCCGCATATTTTTGGATCATCGAACTGACGTTAGTGTACTGACATGCTTTAGTGCCAGCAGTTATCACCCATTATCTGACTGTTTTCTCAGTCATTAGTAGGATAATTTATCATCATTTGTAAGCCCCGACCCCTCTCATATAAAGGGATCGGAGGGAGCCCCTAAAGGGGGCAATCTCTCTTAGAATGACTGAGAAGCAACACCAATAGCAAGGACTCTTTTTCACATTCTCTTCCTCTCGACATTCAGAAGGGAGAGCGCCTCCCCTTAATCACACACAAGATTAGGTTATTATCCTCTGGGAGGCTTGAACCTGTCTAAACACCTGAGTCCCCCCTCTTTTTTCCTTGCTCGTCAATGTAACCATTGATTCGCCTTCACGACTCCCCTTTCCTACCTATACAAATCACACTGCGGGTACCCCACAGGCTATTGTTATTCATACGCAATGACAATACTCTACATGAGTTATATTACAACATAAATATAAATAAAAATTCATAATAAATAGTAGATTATCACATTATCAATACATAGTTTGAAATTATGAAATCACTCAACATATATCAACATACTATTATCATGGGAAACGAATAGAAATGAAATTGACTACATATAATTTTAAGTAATCGGGTAAATCTGTAAAATCCTACAGATTTAAATCTAAACCAGAACATAACCCGAAATTAAACAGGTACCCAAAATCATGAAATAAAATTGAATCCAAACCCGCTGGACTGAGTACCAATGGGTAAAACTGTCGTCCCTACACAAAACCAAGTTTAGATGATTTTCACCTGTCTCACCGGTTAGGTTAGCACAATAAAAGCCCTGCCAATGCAATTAGTACGTAGGCACGTAAAGTGCCGAGAGCAACAAAGCGAGATATGAAATCACGCACCGTCAGTTCCATTTTTTTAAAGGATGACGTCTAACAAGCAAAACAAGTCTTAATCATAGTAAACTCAGTGATTAATACAGCAGCGTACAAAAATTAACAAACTCGGTGATTAATCTACACAAAAATTAACAGATCTAGTGTAGACTCGATCTGGTGCTTTCGTGTATGCGGTATGCCGTATGCGTGCATACGTGTCGTCACCATGCACGCATCTCGAAGTCAAAATCTCGTCGGAAAACTCTGATCTGATCAACCCTAGCCACAGTTTCTATTATTTCTTACGAAAGAGCAACCGGGAGCGGAGGTCGGCGGCGTCGACGTCGTCGAAGTGGTTCTCAGGCATCCAGTTCCCCGTCCTGGGTTCCCTCATCCAGGAGAATCCCTCCTTGTTCCCTGTTGCGTCGCCCTCCGCCGCCCTCATCACCCTCGCCGTGGCGGCCACGGCATGCTCCTGCCCCGACCCCGTCGCGGTCACCGGTGTCGAGTACGAACGGCGGCCGCAGTTCACTGCCGTGGTGCTGGTTACCCGTGCCGACGAGAGAACGACGCGCGCTGCCGCTGGTGCCGCTGCCGCCGCCGCGCGTGCTCGGGAGATGTTAATTTGCATTTAAGAAGGGTCTCGTGAAGGGCTTTTATAGGATGGGCTAGCAAGCCGGCGTCAAAGTTGGAGACGACGTTGAGTCCCAGATCGATACGATAATAGAGATGGAAACAAATTCAGGTAGCATTATTTACCACATTTTATATGAATATAAAATGGATATTTTGAATATGAGAATACATATTTAAATGTTTACTCGGTTTAACTCGAAATATTCATCATTTCACAAAATAGCAAACGGATCTAGGAAAAATATAAATATTTTATATATAATGAGATATGTTGTATTTTGATTGTAAAAAAAGTTTCAAATTAAAACAAAGATTTAACCATCTATTTATTTTCAATCATAACCTATTCTTTCTCAAAACTCTAAATTTCTATTAAGAGAATCTCAAGTTTCTTAACATCCTGTATGATAACTTTCTTGAAATATTTTAAAAATTGTATCATAGTATCTACATGTAATATTATAAAACTATGACAAGTCTCGTATTATTCAGATTTTATTTGATTTTTTTTTTAAAAAAATTATTTAAATTCAGTGGATAAGAAATAAAAATAGATACAAAATAGTGAATATGATTTTTCTATAAATTTTAGTTCATTATTTTAGGTACTTGCAGTTCAAATTTCACATATTTCAATTTAAATCCTAGAAACACAATTAATGAGTTAAAAATAGAAAATGGATTTATAAAAATACAAAAAAATTATATGGAATTAGATATGTTATATTTCGATTATAAAAAAGTTTCAAGTTCGACCAAAGATTTAACCATCAATTTAATTTTAACTGTAACTTATTCCTTCTCAAAACTATAATTTGTTTTAAGAGAATCTCAAGTTTCTTAACATCATGTATGATAATTTTTATCATAGTATCTACGTATAATATTATAACACTATGGTAAGTTTCATATTTTTTATACTTTATTTTATTTTTAATAATTAAAACACCCTTAAGCTCCACGTTACCATGGAGTGTCGTAACTAAGATTTTTTAAATTTATTTAAATTTAGTGTATATGATCTAAAAATAGGCACAAAATAGTGAATATGATTTTTCTATAAATTTTAGTGCATTATTTTAGATAATTGCAGGTCAAATTTCACATATTTCAATTTAAATCATAAAACACAATTAATGAGTTAAAGATAGCAAATGGATCTAGAAAAATAAAAAAACTTATATGGAATGAGATATATTGTATTTTGATTATAAAAAGTTTCAAATTTAAATAAAGATTTAGTTGTCAATTTATTTTCAACCATAACCTATTTCTTCTCAAAACTCTAATTCCTCTCAATAGAATCTCAAGTTACTTAACATCTTGTATGATAACTTTCTTGAAACATTATTAAAATTTTATTATACTATCTATGATAATATTATAACACCACGACAAATCTCATATTTTCAGACTTTATTTATTTTTTTAGAATTAAAAAACTCTTAAGCTCCACATTACCGTTAGATGTCATAACATAGATTTTTTTAAACTTTCATTAAATTTATTGGATAAGAACTAAAAGTGGACACAAAATAGTGAATATGATTTTCCCTAAATTTTAGTGCATTATTTTAGATACTTGCGGTTCAAATTTCACATATTTCAATTTATATCCTAGAAACACAATTAATGAGTTAAAAATATTAAATTGATCTATAAAAATACAAACATTTTACATAATATAAGTTATGTTATATATTGAGTGTAGAAAAATTTTCAAGCTGAAACAAAATTGCAAATATCTTACTGCCTTGTATTACTAGAAAATCCTCACTAACTTAAGTACTTAATAATTATATAAAAAATAAAAAATACATATTAATATTCACTAACTTAAGTATTCCATAATTATATAATTAATAAATAAATCATTAATATAGTAATGCCATATCATCTTGAGTCTAAGTTTAATCTATGTGAAATCCTAAAATGAATACAGATATATCTATTTTCATATCCACATTCCGCAGAAATTCGGATATCCGTACGTTTCCATATCCACATTTGTAAAATGAATTCCGATGTTTCCGAATGTCATCTTTATTTAATTCGGATACAAACACGGACATCTATATTTACAGTTATTCGAATACGAATATGGATAATTTGGATATTTTGACATCCATATCCATCCCTAGCATGAACCAATGAACGTCTGCGCGTGATTTTAACATTAATTTAATTTAATTTTATTACTGTAATATATATATAACTACAATATTAAATTAGTTTTATTAAATTCATTAAAAATATACTTAATAGTGTATTTACTAGATATTATGTATGTGTGCATGTATATTAAATTTGTTTTAATTTTGAAAAGTTTGACTAAATTTAATAAAAGATCAATCCCCGAGTATCATATCCCCGAGTATAATGAAGATTCAAGATTTGAAGAAAATGCCAGATGGTTTCAAAATGTTATGGTAATTGCTAGGATCGCAGCCACCACGCCTAGGCCAGCAGCGCTACCTCCCCCTTGCGCCCCGGCGAGCAGAACAGGAAAAAAAACTGAACCAGTATATTATAATGGCATTCATAAGTAAATTATCCAACTACAACAAAAAAAAGTGGAGCAGAGTCGTGGATCAGTATTTTTCACGGATCCAGAAACTGAGATCTGAACCTTTTAGCTAACTGTTTATGGAGCAGAGTAGAGCTATAAAGCCTGGAGCGGACCAGACCCAAACAGACCTCATACGTAGGGAGTTCGATTGTTCGAGAGATATAGAGTAGAGCAGGAAGCATGGTGAATTGCCAAGAAGCAGAAGAGGAGCCCCTAGTGCAGGCTAGAGGGGAGTAGCGTGAAAATGAATCGGATATAGAAAGATATCATTGATATCACATATTTTAATATTTTTTAGATTTATATATTTTGTTTATATACGAATATGAAAATAGGTATTATTGGATACGACTACGAAGTGAATATGAATATGATTACGGATAGGAATAAGATAACAAATGTTTTTGAATTTTTCAAGTTTTTTACATTCTAAATCTTTTGAAAGATTACCTTTCTTTTTAAAATTCTAGTAAAAATGATAGACTTTTAACATTAAAATATCCCATTTCTAAATATAAAATCCCTTTCTTTATTTTTTAATTTCTCCCTCACCTTTTTCTTTATCTTTTTTCTTTTTTCTTCCCGTTCCTTTTTCCTCCTTCCCTCCACCTTCCTCCTTCCTCCTTCACCCTCCTCCTTTCCTTTTGTCCTGCAGGAGGTAGAGCGGCAGCCTAGTTGGGTGGCAGGGGATAGCTTTGGCGCGCAACAGGTTGGCACGCCGGGGCACCAATCATTTTGGGCGTGTGACAACGGGACAAGCATCGGTGGGAATGATCGGCGGGAATGATTGTACGGAAGACTGAGAGGGAGAGAATGAGATAGTGTGTGCATCCTAAAGCATTAGATCAAAGTGTTATAAATAATTGGACCAAAGAGTTACAATAACTAGGTCTAATTGACTTTTTAATATCAGATAATCCAAATATAAGTTATTTGAATTATCCAAATCTCTATGTGTATTTATCGGAGGATATCATTGATATCGTATCCATTTTTGTTTCCAAAAAATATTCAAATCAAAATTCATATTGAAAAAAATCATATCTGAAAAAGAAATCCAGGATCTAAATCTTTTTTCAGATTCAGTCAAAAACGAGAGAGCATATAACATCATTAGCGGTATTGGCCAGAACACCCGATATCATCCCTCTTGGATACCACCGGACGACGTACTACGGGACAATGCCCTACAGCGATGCAGGGCAATACGAACACGATGCTACTTGGTGGGACCAATATCAATAGGTGCCAATGCCTGTCCAATGTCCGTCGTCGGGTCAGTAGGAAGATGAGTGGGTAAACCGGATCACAGAGCTCATCAAAGATCAATTCGGGTTGAAGACTAAAGAGTAGACATACATGTACCGGCGGCCGTATCCCGAGTGGTTTGATTGAGTGTCGCTACCAAACCAGTACAAGGTGCCGGATTTCACTAAATTCTCGAGACAAAACTCGATCTCCACAATCGAGCATGCTAGCCACTTTCTCACCCAATGTGGGGAGGCATCGACTAACGAAGCACCGAAGGCCTGACTTTTCCCGCTATCCCTATCAGGATCGGCCTTCGCGTGGTTTTCTTCGCTGCCGGCGGATTCCATCAGAGGATGGGCATACCTGAAAAGAAATTTCACAAGTACTTCTTCGCCGGTATCTAGGAGATGAAACTGACCGACTTTACGTCCGTGAAATCAAGGATGAATGAATCGGTCCCAGACTACATACAGAGGTTTCAGGACGTGCGAAGCAGATGCTATAGCATGAACCTCACTGATAGACAGTTGGCACAACTAGCGTTTAAAGGACTCTTGAGCCTTATTAGGGATACATTTTCATCACACGAGTTCGAAAGCCTCTCGCAACTGCTGCAAAGGGTATCATCCCTTGAGAGCTGATTCCAAGAGGCCAGACAGGAAAAATACCAGAAGAAGATTGCGTACACCCAAGTGTACCACTCGAACTCCGACGAGGACAACAACTCTGATGCAAAAGTTAGGATGGATGAGTGGTCCAAGAACAAGAAGCAAGTCGCATGCCTATGGATAAAATTGGCCGAGAAGGAAGAAAAGTATGACTTCGATATCAACAAGGCCGATAAAATAATTGACTTGTTGCTTAGAGAGAAGCAAATCCACTTGTCACCTAGCCATGCAATACCATCCGCCAAAGAACTGAAGAAGAAGAAGTACTACAAGTGGCATAACTCCCCGTCACACCACACTGACGAGTGCAAGGTCTTCAGGAAGCAGATCCAATCGGCCGTAGAGCAAGGCCGAATCAAGTTTTATGATGAGAGACAGCCAATGAATATAGACGGCCACCCATTCCAAGTCAACATAGTGCACGCACACTACGACAAAGATTGCATACGTACAAAGAAGAAACGATCGGCTGCATGGGGTGGAGGTCGAGCAATGTCTAGAGGAAGAGGTCGATCAAGGAAACGATGGAGGAGCAAAGGACCTACGTAGGCCGAGGTCGCATCTACCAATGAGACACGACAGTATGGCCGTCGGATTGGAGGATCGGCTCAGGCCAATCTTCTCGGGTAACCAGATTCCTAGCGGAACATGGATAAGTTAAAGATTACTACGTCGGGAAATTTGGGAAGGCCGAACGGACACCTAAAAGGGACATCTCCTAATCGTTCGGACGAGGTACACAGCCGACACCCCATGGTGTCACCTTGAGATGGCCGATGCAGAGGCATCGCCCCTATCCCAACAATGCAAGTAAGAAGATTCATAAAGAAGTCAAAAGGCAACCATGCTAGATGCATATAATGTTTACTGTACAAAGTCGAAGATTCAACAGAGAAAGGTTCAAGCCAAAGCACGACGGATGCGATCACCCCCACCCGGATGGTCTCGACATTCTGGAGGATGGAACGATCATCCGCGTCTGAACCAGGAATGTCCTGAAAGGTCCAATGCCGACTGTAGGACCGAAACAGGCGACTAGAGGGGGGGTGAATAGGTGCCTCAACAAATTCTTTCGAACTGATGGCCTTTTTAAACACCCAACGCACCTCTAAAAGAATAAGCGGAAACAAATGAATTAACACACCCAAAAGGGCTAGTGCTATTACTCTCGTGTCAGATATTATGCGATACGATAGATTAAGAGATCACAAGCACTGAAAACAATCTAGCCTAAAAACAACTAGTGTCTTAAACGAAAGACACCCACAATGTTCAAAGGCAAATCCAACAAGTACTCACCAAGCAAATGACAGATCAAAAACTATTTCATCAAGAACACGATCATCACAGTTCACAGGCATTATAACAAGCACTATTCATGCACAAATAGATCACAAGCAGTTCATCTTTCATCGACTACAAATAAAATACATGCAGTAATTTAACAGAAAAATATTCAAGAAAGAATTTTTTGTCGTATCTCCTTTTACCCGTAGTAATTTAACAGAAAAATCTTCAAGAATTTTTTTTGTCGTACCTCCTTTTACCTACGTTATGACTACAGTGAATCAGGATAACTTCATCTCCTGTGCACTTCTTCTTCTCATGAATTCAGCTAGGGCCGCACTACCTTGCTGCTTTGCCACCGGACTATACCGCGACTACGACTCCATTTCAGGACATTTAGATCTCTATCCAACGGTTTTGAGCTGAAACCGAAAAAGTGCTCCAGATCGCCAAAACGTGTAACCAATCCGCAAACTCGACTGCCAGTAAGTCTCTCCTGCTCTCGATCCCTCGAGCCACCTTGTCACTTGCACTAGCCTCCCTTTCGCTGACTTGGTCAACACACTATTCCTATCATCCGTCCGTCCTTGTCTTGCTCCATCTCCACGTGTATGCCTGAGATCTTCCTCAACTTCACCCGACATCCTTGACCATCTGGCATCAAGCTCCCCGCTTGACTCTGATCACCCGTCATTGATAGTTGACTGGCATCTCAACCCTGCACAACATGAGACAAGCAAAACACAAATCTCCACGAAGAACACATATCTCAACACGCACTGATCCCTTCGGTAAACATAACAAGCCATCACAAATCTAGATTATTAGATCTGGCAAACTTGTCAATCAATCATCACTAAGATAAAACCAGAGTGCAAACCCCACTTGGTTTCTCAATATCCTCCTTGATGAGTACATTGACAACTCTAAAAAGAAAGAAAGATGAATGTTGAAGTTCAGCGCACAAGTGACCATAAAAACTCAGAAAAGAACAAAAACATGTCACTTGATTTTAAAATTCCCCCTTGACAAATGATCCTTCCCTTCGACAGAAATAAGACACTATTTCTGTCTCTTTGGCAATGCAGACATCAAGTTGATAAAAATGATTCAAAGAGAAGTACGAGGGTGAGTGTATATGCAAGCTTCTAAACATGATTAGCAGCAATTACAGTACAAAACAAACATTTGCCTTGAATATTGTCTAAAAGTACTACATGATAAGCTCATATGAATCATATCCAAGGAAAAGCAAGAGCAAGCATTTTCAGGATTTAGTAAATATAAGTGTTGATAGCAAAAAAATGGCATTAATGGTCAAGATTGTCAAAATATCAATTTTTGGTAATTTGGGCCGAAAATACACAAGTCCTGGATCAGGCCGAAGCCCTACGGGGCTGAAGGCCCATTGAGCCTTGGGCTTCGAAAGCCTCATGGCGGCCTGTTACCTTCGACCCGGAGGCCATCGGAGGCCTGCCTTGCCAAAGCTTTGGCCCAAGGAGCAGGCTTTGGCAGGCATTGCCGAAGGCCCACTTTGGGATGTTTAGAGATAGAGTTTTAGTCTGATTCCAGCTATTTTTATCCCTAAAACATGATTAGGCCAAATCCTACCAGATTAATCTTAGAGATTAGAAGACTAGCCCCTATAAATATAGGGGCGATGCCGGTTCATTAACGCCCCAACACAAATCAATCACAAAGCCCTAGATTTGAACTGTACCGTTACCTTTTATTTACTTTTCTGCAACCTTCGTGGGTTTGCCTGGAAGCCCTCTGCCAGCCATGCCAAAACCGTGGTAAGCCTTGCTACTTCACTCGTGAAGTATCCGTTAATCTACATAACAGATTGCTATCGTCTTGTTACTTCACCTGATAACTATCTGTTAATCTACGTAACATATTGCTACCTTCGTTTCCCTACTACAACACTTAGCAGATTCGGTCCCCGTGCCGAATTGGCACTTGATTTCTATTCTGTTGCAGTTTTTCATGCTTGGAGCCACTTCGCCGGAGGTGTTCGAAGCCAGGAAGCTGGTTTCGAAGGCTGCCAGAACACCCTTTGGTGGGACCCCTGCTTCGACTACCCGTGCCGGACTCGTCACGCTATTGTCAGTTTGACCATGTCCCGTATGCCAGATCGCTTCGCAACAGGCTTTGACATGTCATGCTTCTCCATGCCTACACTTCACTCCGGACGAAGTCACACCAGTGCATTGCATTGGGCTATTTTTGTCGTGTCAAAGACTTCGCACCGAATCCCTCTGTTCGGAGGTGATTTCGCATCGATGTCCGTTCGGAGCATGGCTTCGGCCAGATCGATCCGAATGTCAAAGGCTACCTTCGGTGAGACCCTTCGCCCCAGACGCCGGAGGCCCCCTTTGGTGAACCCCTTCGCACAGTACACTTCAAATCAGTTAGGCTCCGTTTAGCTTGCTGGTTTATTTTATTTAATATATTTCTTTTCGGCTAATTGGATTATTTCTGTGTGATCTGATTACCTGGCGACTCCACCCCCTTGCCACTGTTAAGTGTAGTCGGAACGCAACGTCAGTGTTGTGTTATGCTTAGGCTTGTCCCTAAGTATCCGCACACTTTTGGATCATCGAACTAACCCAAGTACGGGGGCACATTTTCGTGTCAACACACTTTTTGGCGACTCCACTAGGGAAGGCTACGCTAACATGACAAGTACATCTACATCGGTCGCAGCTCCGTCTATGACGACCACTATGTCTACGTCATCGATGGATCCCATGGGGGGCGCAGATATCGACAACCGCAACATCATGACGCCTACCCTTGAAGACATCCCCGAAGAGGAGCGAGCAAAAATAGAGGTGAAGATGAAAGCGCTCAGGACCTCATGCTTGGAAGCTACGTCAAGACATGCGCGGGCTTCATCAAGTGCGATGTCAACGTCCCCGACATCGCTCCGACCCAGGTAACACTGGTATTGCATCCTTTATCTCCTTTAGAAATTGATCAAAAAATAGCCACATCAATAGATCAAGCCGTTAGCGTTTCGCTAGCCAACCGTTTAGATTTGACAGTTAGCTCTCAGGTAGAGGCGACACTTAGAAGGTCCAGCTTTACCGAGGTCATTCCTCCAACCCCAATCGCTAGTGCACCTCCGGTAAATGGTATCTATAGCAGGACCGACAGTAGTACTGGCAAGACCATCACGTCTCCAGCCTCAGCATATACGGCCAAGACAAGCCACTACACACATGTCCAAGCTAACCCTGTTTATTGCACGCCACCTACACCTGCACCGGTACTTCCCGCGTTTCCCGCACCGCACGCACAAACACGTCGGCCTGATCACGTCACTTACCCAGAGCCAGCACGTGAGGATGACCCCCGCGACCGACACGCCGACATACCGCCACGTGTCGTGCCCCCGCATGAGAGACGCGCGCAAGCAGTAGGCCAAGACGACATAAAAGAGCGAATCCGCGCACTATTTAGGGAGTGCACCGGCTTCGTACCTAGCGGTCGGGCTAGGGTTTACCGGAAGCCGTACCCCAACCATTTCGACACTATACCTTACCCTTGCGGCTATAGAGTCCCTGAATTCACCAAGTTCGACAGTGAGGGTAGCAAAACCACACTAGAGCCTATCAGCCAGTTCTTAGCACAGTGGGGAGAAGCTAGTGGGTCAGATGCTTTAAAACTTAGACTATTTTCTCTTTCTCTATCCGGCACTGCTTTCACTTGGTTTTCGGCGCTCCTGCCGAACTCTGTACAAACATGGGCTGAATTGGAACAAAAGTTCCATGACTATTTTTATACGGGTGAGACAGAACTTAGGCTTTCACACTTGACATCGGTTAGACAGAAATCTAGCGAGAGTGTCTCTGAGTATATCAAGCCCTTTAGAGATACCAGAAACTGATGTTTTAGTCTCAATATTTCAGAGAGGGATTTGGCAGATCTAGCTTTCAAAGGGTTGCATTTTGAGATTAAGGAGAGGCTAGACAACCAAAATTTTTTAGAAGTTAGCCAAGTCTTACAACAGGCTCTGGTCTAGGAAGGCTGAGCCAAGGATAAAAAGCTTATTAAAACATTTAACAAGCCTAGGGCTGAAGTCCACATTATGGAGCACTCCGACGAGGAAGAATCGGAGGAAGAAGAGGATTCGGCTGACATGTACGTGACCGAATGGGTTTGGAATGCTAAGAGCAAACCCGTTACTTTCTCTGAGTTACGGCTGTATCCTACCAAGGGTCGGCCTAGCGAAGTCAAATACTCGTTTGATATAACTAAGTGTGATAAAATATTTGATTTTCTCTGAAAGAACAAGCTTCTCAGGTTACTTAAGGGCCAAGTCATTCCATCCACCGATGAGCTGAAGAAACGTCCCTACTATAAGTGGCATGATTCACATTCCCATTATACTAACGACTACAATGTTTTTCATCGGTAGGTTCAATCGGCCATAGAAGAAGGATGATTGAAAATAGACCCAGTCCAAAGATGAAGCTAGACAAAAACCCCTTTCCCGTGAACACCATCGACCTCGACGAAAAAAGAGTACTAATTCGGCCAGAGCAGGCCGAGTCTACTAAAGGGAAAGCGGTCATTATTGGAGAATCACGCACACGCACACTCGTACCAAAGAACCTTGAAGCAGGAGTGTGGAAAAGAAATGTCAGCACATTTCCTTCGGCTAGGGCTCGCAAGAAGCGAAAGGTGACATATCAGATGTTGTAGAACAAACATCATAAAAAAGACAAGGCAACAGGCCCCCGTGCCAGAGAGCTAAGACAGCCAAAGGGGCCAAGGCAATCGAAGGTTGGCTTCGGATCACATTGGCTAAAACCTCCGCACGGTGGCTTCGGACCACAATGTCCAAACCCTCTGCGCAGTGGCTTCAGACTTCACTGGCCAAACCCTTCGTACAACGAGTTCGGACCCCAATGGCCGGACTCAACTCCACTCTGGGCAAACCCTCCGACGGGAGGCTTCAACCCACAATGGCCAAACATACCTTCGGCCTGGCGGGACCCTTCACTAATATGGTCTGAAATACCTTCGACATGGCTGAACCCTCCTCCGGGCAATGAGCTTGGCTCATAGTGGGCGAAGCCACTGGAACCGCTGATGCCTCCACCGTACAATTGGATAGGGACCCCATGGGCTTCGTACACCTTGCTCCACGAGTACCCTCCGCGGAATAACATTGCCCCTTGTTTCCCTTCGGAATATTATAACTGGCAGGGACAGAGAGATGCAGTGAAGGGAGACATCATCCGCAGGCTATCCGTAGTACCCCCGAATCAACTCACACAACATAGAGCCAAGGGAGATGGACACGAAGAGGCGAAGGAGAGGGAGTCCGAAGCCATCATAGTCAAAGAAGGGTCCCAGGAAGTACCAATCCCGAACGCCCCCTCACCGAAGCTCGACGGAGGTAAGTCCCCTATTCCAGCCGAGGCCAGCGCCAGAGCCCGGCCGATCAGCCAAACCAGGCCAGTCTGACTGACAGGGTCCGCGGCGAAGGGTCCACTGATTATGAAGCATGCGAGGCCAACCTGGGTGGCACCCCTTTAGCTAAAAATCACAGAAACAGAATAGTGGTGCCTGGTACCAAACCACAACCATCTTGGGCACCTCCAGGCATGTCCGAATCAAAGAAAAGTCTTCTACAGCGGCTACGGGCACAAGAGATGCGTGAGAAAAAGGCTGAGGATGAAAGATACGCTATCTTTGAGGAGATCCTCCCTCGGCCAGCTGCGAGACAGGTATGGAGGATCAAGCTGGTTGAAATAACCAACCCGACTCCTAGTCCGAGCGACGACAAAGATGACATGCGCACCAACGACTACATGCCCGTCTCTGAGGGACCCACACCTCAGGCGATGGACATCAACGTCGTCATGCTACCCACCGAGTTCGCCCTATCACAAGACGAGGCCGAGGTCGCTTAGTTGAACCTCGGCCCTCACAATGATATTTTTGAGAAACCCGAGGATACGGCTCGACATCTAAATCCTCTCTACATCCGGGGTCACATTGACGGTAAGCCGATCTCCAAGATGCTTGTCGATAGTGGCGCCACTATTAACCGAATGCCTTACTGTAACACCCCAAATTTTCAAAGAAATAAAAATATTATTGAATTCAATTTCCTGGATTTTATTATTTTGAAAATACCTTTAATACCCTTCTTTCCCATTTTTAACTACAACATAGAGTTAATGACCAAACTAGGAGCTGAAAATTTTTGTATAAACTCCCAAGGCCAAAATATATTTTTGAGAATTTTTATAAATTTTTACCAAGCTTGGAAGTAGCCCTAAGATTTTAATCTATTTTCTGGAATTATTTTTATTCAGAAATGTTTTGAAACAGTAACGGGCCTCCCTCCTCCCTTTCTCTCTCTCCCGGCCGGCCCAGCCCGTCACCTCGCCCGCCTCTGGCTGACAGCCTGACCCCACCTGTCGGCGCCGATCGCCCCTCCTCGCGCCCGAGCCCGACCCCACCCGTCAGCCTCTCCACTCAACCGCTCACACCCACTGACGTGTGGCCCCCGCTTGTCAGGTCCTTCATCCCCACGAGATCCGCCCCCAAATCACCCCCCCCTCGCCGGCTGACACCATTACTCGCCTCGGATCCCTTGCCCCCGACCCCCTCCCCTAGAATTAAGCCCGACAATCAAACCCCCGCGCTCCGGTGACCATTTCCCCCCATTAAACCCGACCGATTCGCGTCCAGGTTCGATGAATCGAACTCAACCCGAGCTCGCCGGCATTTAAACGCGTTTTATTCCCGGCCACCGTAGATTACGCCCTCTCTGCCCCCGCCGATGGCCCTATTTAAACCCCCTGGCCACCCGCATTTCACCCCCACGCTCACACGCTGCGAGAACCAAAAGAGCCCTTCCATTCCGCGTTTTAGCGCACCACCGTCGCCCTCGCTCCAGCCGTCGCTCGCCATCGCCAGAGTCCCCCTCCGTCCTCACCGACCGCACCGCTGCGACCGCATGGACCTCACCGACCCCGACAATAACTCCATCGTCGACGAACCCCGTCGGATCGCCGTCGCCGCCAAGGACCCGAACACCTTCGCCGCCCCCGCTCATCGCCGGCCTCGCTCCGTCGACCTTTCTTCACCGCAAGGGTACCCTCGTGATCCCCGTAGTGCCCTCTTTCCATTTTAGGCCTTAGCTTCGACCGCCATCGCTCACCGTGGCCTCTGGCCCGCTCGCCGTCGCCGGAGAAGATGACCGGCATGGGCTGAGTACCTGTGCCGTGTCGGATTCAATCCACGCCGTGCGATCTGGATCTAACGGTACTAATTAAATCCCATGTGTGGTTTAATCTGCGTCGTTGGATCTGTGCTAAGGGGTACATTTTAATCTCGTGCGTCCATTAGTATTTAAAACCCGCGCTCGATCTCGTGCGTCCATGTGGTACCCTTTCGCACGTTTTAATCCTGGCCGCCCGTTGTCACTTAAGCGCCCCGCCTCGCCCGCGCGCGTTGGATCTAGATCCAACGGTCCAGATCGATCCGGCGCACGCGCACAGTGCGCGGGTTCACCGCGGGCTTGGCTCACCGTGGACCCGAGGGGATTTAAATTTAGAAATAAATTCCAGAAACTGTTTAAATCTTGTAAAATTCATATCTGGCGCATTTGAACTCTAAAAATTGTCATTCAAATTCCAGAAAATTTGTAAAATTATTCTCTACATGTTCATGCAATAAAACAGTAGGTTTACTTTGGATTTTCCATGATTATTTAAATAAGTATTCAAATGCCCTTAGGATTAAAATATAATTTCAAATATTTAAACTTCAGTAAAATTTATATTTATTCCTTTCTGTTTATATACTAAAACCACTAAGTTTTCTCTGAACCATTCATTTTAAATTAATTAGAAAACTTAAAATGGGATTATTCACACTTAAAATCCCTTTTATGAAAGACAATATTTCATTTTGATTCATTTTAAATTATTTATGAAATAAGTTTCAGAAACATAGCAACTTGCTTTCTTCAAACCAAATCAACCAAAACCTATATACTTGTTGTGTGGTTTTAGATTGTTTAAATTGAACGTTGTATTTATTCCTTTTTATTTATATTTATATTGGAAAGACTACGACGCCGTCGAGAAGCCGGAATATTTCCCGGAAGTTCCTCCCTCACCCTTCGCTGAACAAGGCAAGTCACCAAACCAATCTTTTGAGCATATTGAACCCATGTTTTATTAAACTATCGCTAAAACACATAAGCTATACATGCATTAGTCAAATGAAACCCTTACAATATGTTTATTTAGGATCCCCCGACCTTGATGTGCAACCCAAGCCATGCTATCTCGCCTAACCTCCTTGTCACCATATGGTTAATGATATTAGCTAGTGTCCAATGTATTGACACGATCGCTATCGGATAAAAATGAGTCGTAGCAAGATGGTTCTAATATATGATCCCCGTTACTTCTTATCCTTGGAATTTTGTTGGCGATGAGTTATGGTTGTGAGTGTATGCATGGTGGGTTCCGGGTGCAAGCTAGGGCATTGGTCAGTAGCACCCGGGGCACTATAAGGACCGGTATGAGGGATCCGTTGCAATACACTTCCGTACTAACCACAAGTCTAATGGGTAAGTCCTAAGTAAGGTATGGAGTGTTCCAAACCGAGGCCACCATTTGGAGATGGTTCAAGCAGCACCTGCGGGTGGCTTGTACCAATGTGGCGCAAAAGGGGGTGCGACGTTAGCCGGGATGCGGCCCGGCGCGCCGGCGAAACCTAGAGCGGGTGGTTATCGCTTGGAGCATTTCATGCTGAAGTTTTGGCACGAGTTCCCGTGGTATGGGTCATCTCGTTTGGGATGAGTGCGTGCCTTGTGGGTACAGTAGTACATCTCTGATCAGAGTCTTAAATCTTTTCTAAAAGCCGAGCCTACGGTCAAGGGCGGGTTGCGTGACATCCCACAGTTAGTTTACTTTGAATATGTATGTGCATGATGGTTTGACATGTAAGGACTGTTGTGCGAGGAGGTAAAACGTACTCCTCGAGTTATATGATGATGTTGATGTTCATGTTTACTTTCCCGCATGATTAAAATTTGACCACACTAAATGCAATAACTGAAAATGTACTTTTCCGCACTGTTAGCCATTATCCTTCCTTGTTTATTATCTTGCATTATTACTTGCATTTGCGGTGGCTTGTTGAGTACTCTTTGTACTCATACCCGTTGGACCCCACAGAGGATGTCTACTATGAAGACGGTCTGGAGTAGCGACCCAGTCAAGAAGAAAGATCCTGAAGAAGACGTTCGTCATGCAAATTTTTAATTATCTTTATTACTGTTTTTATCAAAACTCTGGTGTAATAAATATGGTCTGCGCACCATGAATATTGTCGTATGTACGATGTCGCATGATGAACCTCTTGTTATTATTGTTTTTCTATGGAAATTCAATAATGTCTTGATTTTGTTAAATCGGGGCGCTACAAGATGGTATCAGAGCCGACTTGATGTAGGAAGCCAAACGGACCAGCCTAGGCTATAGCTGCAGAAAATTATTTCTCGAAAACCTACTTCATAAACTTTGTTCCTCTCCTCACTTTTCTTCAACTTGTTGTTTTTCTAGATGCCGGTCTACCAAGTGCACAGCTTCTGCCGCCACTTCGAGGGCTTCGTCAGGGAGCTCCGCATGATGGTCACCTTCCTTGGGTTCCTCTTTGAGCCCGAGTTCCATGGGGTGTACATGGAAGAGTTCGCGGGGCCATGTGACGTCTCCCTCACCATCCACGGTTTCGGCGAGCACCTGCTGTTCTTCACGGCGCACTTGGGGGCCCAACCTTCGATGTCGCGTGCCAACGCGTCGCCCTCCAAGCCCTTATGGAGTTGAGGATGATCTACGACGATCGTCTTCAGAACTCGTCCTTTCGGCTCGTGCCGAAGCGCACTCCCGGCGCCCACCGTAGTATCTACATCGGAGTTCACTCCGACCATGATCGGTCATGGCCCGGCAGACGCGTCTTCTTCAGGCCATGGACGATCTCCATACCGAGGCCGTGATGGACGCCGAGGAGCATCATGAGGCGGTTGAGTTCCTTCGTCAGGAGACGAAGAGCTTGATCCAACAAAACGGCGAGCTGCAGCGCAAGATTATGCAGCTGCAGAAGGACATTGCGGAGATGGTTCCCCTCGTCTCGAGGAAGAGGAAGCCCATCCGTGAGCCCGTCCCTCGCCCTAAGAGGATCCCGCCACATCCCTCCACCGCCGGACCATCCACCAGCGCCCCTGCACCACGCCTCGGTCTCGTCTCCGATCCGATTATCGAGAACTTTCTCGAGCCCACCATCCCTCAGGAGCCGCGTACTCATGGTTCCGAGAGCACGGAGACCGCCTCCGGTGGCGAGTAGGCGTTAGAGGCCGTTATTTTAAAATAAAGAAAATTTTTGTATGTGGTGCTACCCACAACGAGTGTGTTGGGGGTAGAATAAGAGCTTGATTGTAATGAACAATTCTTACCACTTTATATATATGCCTGAACCTTATGAAATATGTTTGATTGTATTATCGTTTGATCATCATTTTTACCTTATGACATCGTGAATTCAGAAAATGGCCGACCACCAGAACACCGGCTCCAACAACGGAGAAGGAGGAAGCCGTGACGCGCCCGAGGGTGTTGTACCCAACTAGGGTGCAATAGGCCCCCGTCAATCTGGGTCGCCATCCGCCAACCACCCTACTTTGGCGGAGATGATGGCGAGTCAGAACCAGCTGATCACCGCCCTCCTCACCCAGATGCAGCACCAACAGACTCAGTTGGACTGCCTGCAGAATGGGGAAGTCGCCCCTCGTGCACCACCACCCGCACCCGCTCCACAACTCTTTGAGTTTCTGCGCGTGCGCCCGCCCATCTTCTCAAGCACCACCAACCCAATGGAGGCTGGAGATTGGCTCCGTACCATTGGAAAGAAGCTTGACCTCCTCCCCTGCACTGACCGAGAGCGAGTGGCCTTCGCCACTCATCAGCTCCAGGGTCCCGCCGCTGAATGGTGGGACAACTATCGTGAGTCCCAGCCTGAGGACCACGTGGTGACATGGGCGGAGTTCACCATCGCCTTTCGCGCCGCCCACGTCCCCGCCGGTGTCATCGCGGTGAAGCAGTAGGAGTTCCGCGACCTGCAGCAAGGCAGTCGGACTGTCATGGAGTACCTCCATGAGTTCAACCGCCTCGCCCACTACGCACCGGAAGAAGTGCGCACCGACGCCCTCCGCCAAGCCAAGTTCCTCCGGGGACTTAAGGATGAGCTGTCCATCCAGCTCGTCGCCACCGACTACGCCGACTTCCAATGGCTAGTCAATAAAGCGCTCATCCAAGAGACTGAGCAGAACAAGTTGGACCTCAAGAAGAGGAAGATGATCGCCTTCAAGCATCAACAGGCAAATTCCCAGAGGCCCCGCTTCGTCCCTCCGCCACCAGCACCCACCTACCATCCTCGGCCGGCCTACAGGCCACCTCACGCCGCCGGTGGATCCAACGCCGGGCATCCTCGCGCCGCTCCACCAGCTCCGGCCGCTCAGCCGGCGCCAACCGCCAAGGCCCCGATCTTGAAGGATCGCCAAGGGAGGCCGGTTGTCTGCTTCAACTGCCGCAAGGAAGGGCACTACTCGCACCAGTGTCCCCACCCCAAGCAGCCCCAAGGTGCGGCACCCAACCAGGCGGTTCATGCCCGCGTCAACCACATCAACGCGGAGGAAGCTCAGGAGGATCCCGAAGTCGTGATCGGTACGTTTACTGTGAATTCCGTACCAGCTACGATTTTATTTGACTCTAGAGCAACACACACTTTCATCTCGGAGGATTTTGTGAAAATCAACGAATTGGACGTACTCCCTCTATCCGTCCCCATGGTGATTGCCACTCCCGGCAATAGAACCTTAGCCCGCTTATGCAGCCCTAAGGTTCAGATAGAGATCTAAGGAGTATTATTCTGGGCCGAGCCAGTCCTCATAAAATGCACCGGACTCGACCTCATCCTAGGGATGGATTGGTTGATGAAGCACAAGGGAGTGATCGA
Source organism: Zizania palustris (assembly GCA_019279435.1). Lineage (NCBI taxonomy): Eukaryota > Viridiplantae > Streptophyta > Magnoliopsida > Poales > Poaceae > Zizania > Zizania palustris. The sequence goes on from JAAALK010000290.1 coordinate 34,934,525, forward strand.
CTGTGCCAACAAGTTCGTCATAGTGACCAACCCTGAAGGCGCAGCCGTCACCTTTCGGATGACAAGTCGCAAACCACTCGAAACATCCCTTCACTCGCTAGCTCTTGAAGACGTACCCATAGTCAAGGAGTTCATGGACGTCTTCCCTGAAGACCTACCAGGAATGCCTCCCAAGCGGGACATCGAATTCAGAATCGAACTTGTCCCCGGGACCACTCCAATCTCCAAGCGCTCGTACCGGATGGCCGCCAATGAACTAGCCGAAGTCAAGAGTAATATCGAAGACCTAGAGCAGAAAGGGTACATCCGACCGAGTACCTCACCCTGGGGTGCACCGGTCATCTTTGCCATGAAGAAGGACAAGACCAAGAGGATGTGCGTGGACAATAGAGCCCTGAACGACGTAACCATCAAGAACAAGTACCCATTGCCTCGGATCGACGACCTATTCGATCAGCTGAAAGGATCCTCGGTGTTTTCCAAGATTGACCTCAGGTCAGGTTATCACCAATTGAGGATTAGAGAAGAGGACATACCCAAGACTGCCTTCACCTCCTGCTATGGACTCTACGAGTATACAATGATGTCGTTCGGACTCACGAATGCCCCGGCCTTTTTCATGAACATGATGAACAATGTATTCATGGAGTTCTTGGATAAGTTCATCGTGGTATTCATCGACGATATCCTCGTCTACTCTAAGACCAAGGAAGAACACGAGACTCACCTCCGCCTGACCCTCGGAAAACTAAGGGAACAGCAACTGTACGCCAAATACAGCAAATGTGAATTTTGGTCCTCTGAGGTGAAGTTCCTCGGCCATGTCATATCTGCCGGAGGAATAGCGGTGGACCCCACCACCGTGGAAGCAGTAACCAACTGGCTGCAGCCCACGACCGTGACCGAGATCCGGAGCTTTCTCAGATTGGCCGGATACTACCGCCGGTTCATCGAGAATTTTTCAAAGATCGCCAAGCCTATGACCAAACTTCTGCAGAAGGAAGTGAAATTTGAATGGACCCCTGATTGTGAGGAAAGCTTCCAGACCCTCAAGAAGAAGCTCGTGTCAGCCCCTATTCTGACTCTGCCAGACATCCAGAAAGACTTTCACGTCTACTGTGATGCCTCTCGTCAAGGATTGGGATGCGTCTTAATGCAAGAAGGGAAGGTGATATCCTACGCCTCCCGGCAACTGAGACCGCATGAGCTGAACTACCCAACCCATGACCTGGAATTAGCAGCCGTGGTTCATGCCTTGAAGATATGGAGACATTACCTTGTGGGGAATCGGTGTGAGGTCTTCACCGACCACAAAAGCCTCAAGTACATATTCACCCAACCGGACCTGAACCTCAAGCAAAGGAGATGGTTGGAACTGATCAAAGATTATGACTTGGGCATCCATTATCATCCGGGCAAGGCAAATGTGGTGGCAGACGCCCTTAGTTGAAAATGGTATTTGCAACGCCATCATGATCCAGGACCAGGCTCCTCTACTTTACAAGGAGATGGAAAGGCTGAACTTAGGGATCACCACCCGAGCGTACCTCACTGCCTTGGAGTCTCGGCCTATCTTGATAGATCAGATCTGAGAAAAGCAAAAGGAAGACCCGGACATCTTGGAGATCCAGCAGAACATAAGGGAAAAGCCCCCGGATTTTCCGAGGACGAGCATGGTACCATCTGGTTCGGAAACCGGATCTGCGTACCCGACAAACCTGAGTTGAAGACCCTCATCCTTCAAGAAGCCCACGATACTCTGTACTCCATCCATCCCGGGAGTACAAAGATGTATCAAGACTTGAAGGAAAAATATTGGTGGGTCAGCATGAAGAGAGAAATAGCTGAGTATGTGGCCAAGTGCGACACATGCTGGCGAGTCAAGGCAGAGCATCAGAGACCTACCGGACTTCTTCAACCCCTCAAAGTCCCTGAATGGAAATGGGAAGAGATAGGAATGGACTTCATCACGGGACTACCCAGGACCCAAGCTGGTCATGATTCTATCTGGGTGATCATTGACCGACTCACCAAGGTAGCTCACTTCATCCCGGTCAAAACAACTTACACTGTCGCCAAACTGGCCGAGTTGTATATGACCCGGATCGTGTGCCTTCACGGAGTTCCTAAGAAGATTGTATCTGACCGTGGGAGTCAATTTACCTCCAAGTTTTGGAAGAACCTTCAAGAGGAACTCGGCACCCGGCTGAACTTTAGCACCGCCTATCATCCACAGACCGACGGTCAAACCGAAAGGGTCAACCAGATATTGGAAGATATGCTTAGAGCTTGTGCTCTAGACTTTGGCGGAATGTGGGACAAGAACTTGCCATATGCGGAGTTCTCCTACAACAACAGCTATCAAGCCAGCCTGCAAATGTCCCCGTTCGAAGCACTCTACGGACGTAAGTGCAGAACGCCGTTGCTCTGGGATCAAACCGGAGAATCACAACTGTATGGGACAGATATATTAAGAGAAGCTGAAGAGAAGGTCAAGATCATAAGAGACCAGTTAAAGATAGCCCAGTCCCGACAGAAGAGCTACGCCGATAACCACGGAAGAGACCTAACCTTTAAGGAGGGCGATTATGTCTATCTCCGAGTCACTCCCCTCCGCGGCACTCAAAGGTTCAACATGAAAGGCAAGCTAGCACCCCGCTACGTCGGACCTTTTCAGATCCTCCGATGACAAGGAGAAGTGGCATATCAACTTGAACTGCCTCCATCTTTAACAGGAGTTCATGATGTGTTCCATGTCTCTCAGCTGAAGAAGTGCCTTCGTGTGCCCACCGAGCAAGCCGACCTTCAGCAACTCAACGTCCAAGAAGACTTGACTTACATCGAGAAACCCATCAAGATCTTGGAAACCAAAGAAAGGGTAACCAGGAGTCGCGTAGTTCGCTTCTGCAAGGTTCAGTGGGACAACCACCCCGCCGAAGAAGCTACATGGGAAAAGGAAGACGAACTGAAAGCCCAATACCCCGAGTTATTCGAGTAACGTTCCAATCTCGAGGGCGAGATTCTTTGTAAGGGGGATAGGTTTGTAACACCCCAAATTTTCAAAGAAATAAAAATATTATTGAATTCAATTTCCTGGATTTTATTATTTTGAAAATACCTTTAATACCCTTCTTTCCCATTTTTAACTACAACATAGAGTTAATGACAAAACTAGGAGCTGAAAATTTTTGTATAAACTCCCAAGGCCAAAATATATTTTTGAGAATTTTTATAAATTTTTACCAAGCTTGGAAGTAGCCCTAAGATTTTAATCTATTTTCTGGAATTATTTTTATTCAGAAATGTTTTGAAACAGTAACGGGCCTCCCTCCTCCCTTTCTCTCTCTCCCGGCCGGCCCAGCCCGTCACCTCGCCCGCCTCTGGCTGACAGCCCGACCCCACCTGTCGGCGCCGATCGCCCCTCCTTGCGCCCGAGCCCGACCACACCCATCAGCCTCTCTACTCAACCGCTCGCGCCCACTGACATGTGGCCCCCCCTCGCCGGCCAACGCCATTACTCGCCTCGGATCCCTTGCCCCTGACCCCCTCCCCTCGAATTAAGCCCGGCAATCAAACCCCCGCGCTTCGGTGACCGTTTCCCCCCATTAAACCCGACCGATTCGCGTCTAGGTTCGATGAATCGAACTCAACCCAAGCTCGCCGGCATTTAAACGTGTTTTATTCCCGGCCACCGTAGATTACGCCCTCTCTGCCCCCGCCGATGGTCCTATTTAAACCCCCTGGCCACCCGCATTTCACCCCCATGCTCACACACTGCGAGAAACAACAGAGCCCTTGCATTCCGCGTTTTAGCGCACCACCATCGCCCTCGCTCCAGCCGTCGCTCGCCGTCACCGGAGTCCCCCTCCGTCCTCGCCGACCGCATCGCTACGACCGCACGGACCTCACCGACCCCGGCCATAACGCCGTCGTCGATGATTCCCGCCGGATCGCCGTCGCCGCCAAGGACCCGAACACCTTCGCCGCCCCCCGCTCGTCGCCGGCCTCGCTCCGTCGACCTTTCTTCACCACAAGGGTACCCTCGTGATCCCCGTAGTGCCCTCTTTCCGTTTTAGGCCTTAGCTTCGACCGCCATCGCTCGCCGTGGCCTCTGGCCCGCTCGCCGTCGCCGGAGAAGATGACCGACACGGGCTGAGTACCCGTGCCGTGTCGGATTCAATCCGCGCCGTGCGATATGGATCTAACGGTACTGATTAAATCCCATGTGCGGTTTAATCTGCGTCGTTGGATCTGTGCTAAGGGGTACATTTTAATCTCGTGCGTACATTAGTATTTAAAACCCGCGCTCGATCTCGTGCGTCCACGTGGTACCCTTTCACACGTTTTAATCCTGGCCGTCCGTTGTCACTTAAGCGCCCTGCCTTTCCCGCGCGCGTTGGATCTGGATCCAACGGTCCAGATCGATCCGGCGCACGTGCACAGTGCGCGGGTTCACCGTGGGCCTGGCTCACCGTGGACCCGAGGGGATTTAAATTTAGAAATAAATTCCAGAAACTGTTTAAATCTTGTAAAATTCATATCTGGCGCATTTGAACTCTAAAAATTGTCATTCCAATTCCAGAAAATTTGTAAAATTATTCTCTACATGTTCATGCAATAAAAACAGTAGGTTTACTTTGGATTTTCCATGTTTATTTTAATAAGTATTCAAATGCCCTTAGGATTAAAATATAATTTCAAATATTTAAACTTCAGTAAAATTTATATTTATTCCTTTCTGTTTAAATAATAAAACCACTAAGTTTTCTCTGAACCATTCGTTTTAAATTAATTAGAAAACTTAAAATGGGATTATTCACACTTAAAATCCCTTTTATGAAAGACAATATTTCATTTTGATTCATTTTAAATTATTTATGAAATAAGTTTCAGAAACATAGCAGCTTGCTTTCTTCAAACCAAATCAACCAAAACCTATATACTTGTTGTGTGGTTTTAGATTGTTTAAATTGAACGTTGTATTTATTCCTTTTTATTTATATTTATATTGGAAAGACTACGACGCCGTCGAGGAGCCGGAATATTTCCCGGAAGTTCCTCCCTCACCCTTCGCTGAACAAGGCAAGTCACCAAACCAATCTTTTGAGCATATTGAACCCATGTTTTATTAAACTATCGCTAAAACACATAGGCTATACATGCATTAGTCAAATGAAACCCTTACAATATGTTTATTTAGGATCCCCCGACCTTGATGTGCAACCCAAGCCATGCTATCTCGCCTAACCTCCTTGTCACCATATGGTTAATGATATTAGCTAGTGTCCAATGTATTGACACGATTGCTATCGGATAAAAATGAGTCGTAGCAAGATGGTTCTAATATATGATAGCCGTTACTTTTTATCCTTGGAATTCTGTTGGCGATGAGTTATGGTTGTGAGTGTATGCATGGTGGGTTCCGGGTGCAAGCTAGGGCATTGGTCAGTAGCACCCGGGGCACTATAAGGACCGGTATGAGGGATCCGTTGCAATACACTTCCGTACTAACCACAAGTCTAATGGGTAAGTCCTAACTAAGGTATGGAGTGTTCCAAACCGAGGCCACCATTTGGAGATGGGTCAAGCAGCACCTGCGGGTGGCTTGTACCAATGTGGCGCAAAAGGGGGTGAGACGTTAGCAAGGATGCGGCCCGGCGCGCCGGCGAAACCTAGAGCGGGTGGTTATCGTTTGGAGCATTTCATGCTGAAGTTTTGGCACGAGTTCCCGTGGTATGGGTCATCTCGTTTGGGACGAGTGCATGCCTTGTGGGTATAGTAGTACATCTCTGATCAGAGTCTTAAATCTTTTCGAAAAGTCGAGCCCACGGTCAAGGGCGGGTTGCATGACATCCCACAGTTAGTTTACTTTGAATATGTATGTGCATGATGGTTTGACATGTAAGGACTGTTGTGCGAGGAGGTAAAACGTACTCCTCGAGTTAGATGATTATGTTGATGTTCATGTTTACTTTCCCGCATGATTAAAATTTGACCACACTAAATGAAATAACTGAAAATGTACTTTTTCGCACTGTTAGCCATTATCCTTCATTGTTTATTATCTTGCATTATTACTTGCATTTGCGGTGGCTTGTTGAGTACTCTTTGTACTCATACCCGTTGGACCCCACAGAGGATGTCTACTATGAAGACGGTCTGGAGTAACGACCTAGTCAAGAAGAAAGATCCCGAAGAAGACGTTCGTCATGCAGATTTTTAATTATCTTTATTACTGTTTTTATCAAAACTCTGGTGTAATAAATATGGTCTGCGCACCATGAATATTGTCGTATGTACGATGTCGCATGATGAACCTCTTGTTATTATTGTTTTTCTATGGAAATTCAATAATGTCTCAATTTTGTTAAATCGGGGCGCTACACTTACTCTCTGTTGAAGAAGCTTGGCAGGGCGAGGAAGACTTAAATAAAACTAACCTAATGCTCAATGGCTTGAATGGCTAGAGTTCCGAGGCAAAGGGCGTACTCTCCATGGAGTTGACAATAGGTAACAAGAAGTTACCAACAACATTCTTCGTCATTGACGTGTAAGGTAACTATAACGTGCTGCTCAGGTGTGACTAGATTCATGCAAATTGTTGTTTTCCTTCCACTTTGCACCAATGACTGATATAGTGGGATGGCGATGACGTAGAGGTCATACCAGCGGACACTTCGGCCCAAGTAGCATTGGCCGATGTATCCATTGACGCCATCCACAACAAAGTAGAGTACCTATCAGGTACGGACCTTTCAGAGTACGACTTGGTTAGCATGTCCGAAGGACGTTTCATACCCGTGTATGTAAAGCCGACTGGTGTAGCACGACTATTTCTAAATTAGTAGTCATGTCTAGTAAAAATAATCTTGATTGGCTAAAGTCACGTGTATAGCAATATCGGTCTTCTAAAGATGGTATTGCCGAGGCCATTGAAGACTTTAGAAAAGTAGAAAGTTAGGACAAGGTTTTGCGTCGGCTGATCCCTTAGAAGAAGTCGATATAGGCAATGGTAGCATTCCAAGGCCGATTTTTGTAAACCGAAATTTACAGGCTGTTGAGAAGGCCGAAGTAATAAAGTTGCTTCAGTCATACATTGATTGTTTTGCATGGGAGTATAGAAAGATGCCCGGATTAAGCCGCGAGCTCATGGAGCATCAGGTACCTATTTAACCCGGTTTTAGGCCTTATAAACAACCCCCTCATCACTTTAATTCAGCCATGTATGACCAAATTAAGGAAGAGGTAGATTGATTACTCAAAGCTGAGTTTATTAGGCCATGCAGGTATGCTGAATGGGTCGCTAATATTATGCCTGTAGAGAAGAAAGGGAGCGGCAAAATACAAGTTTGTATTGATTTCAGGGATCTGAACAAGGCCACTCCGAAAGATGAATATCCCAAGCCTATACCCGACATGTTGATCAACGATGCTTCAGGACACAAGGTACTAAGTTTTCTTGATGGCAACGCTAGTTACAATCAAATTTTTATGGCCGAAGAGGATGTCTACAAGACAGACTTTTGATGCCCTAGTTTTGTCGGCTTGTTTGAGTGGGTCGTTATGACTTTTGGTTTAAAGAATGCTGGAGCTACATATCAACATGCTATGAACTTGATCTTTCATGACTTGCTAGGAGTTATGTTAGAAGTATACATAGATGATGTTGTAGTCAAATCGTATGCTATGGGAAACCACTTAGCCGATTTGAAAGTTGCTTTTGATAGGATGCGACAGTATGGCTTAAAAATGAACCCTCTCAAATGTGCTTTTGGTGTATCGACAGGCAAGTTCTTAGGATTCATGATTCATGAAAGATGTATTGAAATTGATCCTAAGAGTCTTGAAAAGATTAGAAACTTTACAGCGCCGACAAGTAAACGAAATGTGCAAATGTTGCTAGGCAAGATGAATTATTTGTGTCGCTTCATATCTAACTTGTCTAGCAAGATCGATGCTTTTGTCCCTATACTCCAGCTGAAGAATGAAGACGAGTTCACTTGGGGGTCAAGTCAGCAAAGAGCCTTTGAAAAGATTAAAGAGTGCTTGTCATCACCGCCCGTGGTGAGAGCACCAAAGGCCGGAATTCCGTTTCGGCTATACATCGCCACAGAAGATAGCGTGATAGGAGGTGGAGGGCAAAGAGTACATCATCACATTCTTGAGCCGCCACCTACTGGATGCCAAAACCAGGTACGTGTTTGTGGAGCGTTTGTGTTTATCACTTTATTACGCATGTACCAAATTACATCACTATCTTCTTCCTAGCACATGTATTGTTGCTTGCCAAACGATGTCATAAAATACATGTTGCAAAAGCCGATTCTAAGTGGAAGAATCAGAAAGTGGGCTTACACTTTAATTGAATACGATTTGGCTTATGAACCACTAAAAGCTATGAAAGGCCAAATTGTCGCTAATTTTATAGTTGATCACCACATAGATGTAAATTGGGGTAATGATATTGCTCTAACTGAATGGTACCATGGAAACTTTATTTTGATGGTTCAGCTTGTAAAAATGTCCAAGGTATCGGCGTAGTTCTCATATCACCTAGCAGCATGCGCTTCGAAACATCAGCCCGTTTAGGATTTCCCTCTACTAATAACCAAGCTAAATATGAAGCTTTGTTGCTAGGGCTTGAATTGTTAGAATCCATAGGTGCTAAGCATGTCCATGCGCATGGTGATTATTTGTTACTAGTGCAAAAAGTAGCTAAAATGCTCAATGTTTTAATGGCTTGCTAAATAGTTACTTGGATAAATGTTTGGACATAATTGCAACTTTTGACGACTTCAAAATTTCTCACGTCTCAAGAGAAGCCAATTCAATTGCAAATGATTTGGTTCAGCAAGCATCTGGCTATCAAGTCAAGAGAGGAAAGTTTTATGTACAAGAAAAACTAGTGATTGGTCTCATTGCCAAAGCTAGAAACTTCGGGCATATGCGAGGTCCACCGGACCCTCCGGTTTGGATCCCTCCAGCCACCGGAGGGTGTTGCGTGCTGAAACCCTCGTGCTGGAGCCCTTCATCCGCCGAAGGGCCCTACGTGCTAGATCCCTCATGCCGAAGTCTTTTGGACGACGGAGGCCCTCACACGCCGGACCCCTCCAACGGAAGGCTCTGCTCTGATGGGCTCCGCACGGCCAATCCAGCGAGCCTTCGGCAGAAGAAGGAAAGGCCCCGGGGCACTTCAGAGTTAGCAATTTGGACATTACTCTAGAAAATCCTCTGGATGTCCATAAGGATGATTGGAGAATTCCAATCATCCAGTATTTAAGAAATCCCAATCGAAGGGTTGATCGGAAAGTTTGGCGACAAGCGTTTAAATTCGTGTTGCTAGATGATATATTATATCGTTGAACTATCGATGGAGTACTCTTAAATTGTTTAGATGATGATCAATCCAATGTAGCTACAGGAGAATTCAATGAAGGGCTTTGTGACACTCATCAGTCGGCCCAAAAAATGAGTTGGATGCTCAAAAGAGTAGATTTTTATTGGCCGACTATGACTGAGGACTGTTATAAGTACTATAGAGGGTGTGAAGCATGTCAAATGTTTGGTAATATCCAATTAGCTCCGGCATCGCTACATAATTATATTATCAAGCCATCGCCATTCCGAGGTTGGGGATTAGACTTTGTCGGCCAGATTCATCCTCCCTCCTCAAAAGGGCATCGGTTCGTGTTGATGGCGACAGACTACTTCACTAAATGGACCAAAGTCGTGACTCTCAAGAATATGACTCAAAATGAGGTAACTGATTTCATCTTGAAGCACATTATACATAGATTCGGTATTCCTCAAACTCTCACTATAGATCAAGGTACTTCATTCGTTGCTAAAGAAGTAAGAGACTTTGTCGAATTTTATGGTATTAAGTTGATAAACTCTTCACCATACTATGCTCAGGCCAATGGCCAGGCTGAGTCTAGTAATAAAACTATGATTAAACTCATTAAGAAGAAAATTGAAGAGTTCCCTAAAAGGTGGCATGAAGTTCTTTCAGAAGCATTGTGGGCTTGTAGAGTTGCAAAGGATGGTGCTACCAAAGTTAGTCCATATGAGTTAGTATATGGGCAAGAAGTCGTTCTACCCGTAGAGCTAGATCTTGGCTCTTTAAGATTTCTTAAAACAGCTGGCTTATCGATCAATGAATATGAGACTCTTTTAAAAGATAATTTAGAAGAAGTGACCGATAAGAGATTAAGGGCTTTAGAAGCTATAGAGAAAGACAAAAGAAGAATAGCTAGAGCCTACAACAAAAAAGTTAAACCAAAATCATTTCAAGTAGGTGACTTGGTTTGGAAGACGATTTTACCCTTAGGCACTAAGAGCCACAGATTTGGTAAATGGTCGCCCAGTTGGGAAGGTCCTTTTAAAGTAGCCGAAATCACTCTAGGTAACGTGTACTTGTTGGAATCTTTATAAGGAGAGCGGTTTCAAAGAGATTTGAATGGCAGGTATTTGAAAAGGTACTTTCCAAGTGTGTGGAAAAGCGCTTGAAATTGTCGAAAGGTTGATATGGAAAGTATCGTCTTTAGACCATTATGCTTTTAGTTCATATAGTACACTAAAAGGCAAGGGGATATGTTGATAGCAAAAAATGGCATTAATGGTCAAGATTGTCAAAATATCAATTTTGGTAATTTGGGCCGAAAATACACAAGTCCAGGATCAGGCCGAAGCCCTATGGGGCCGAAGGCCCATTGAGCCTTGGGCTTCAGAAACCTCATGGTGGCCTGCTACCTTTGGCCCGGAGGCATTCGGAGGCCTACCTTGCCGAAGCTTTAGCCCATGGAGCAGACTTCGAAAGGCCTTGCCGAAGGCCCACTTCGGGATGTTTGGATATAGAGTTTGAGTCTGATTCCGGCTATTTTTATCCCTAAAACATGATTAGGACGAATCCTACCAGATCAATCTTAGAGATTAGAAGACTAGCCCCTATAAATATAGGGGTGTGGTCGGTTCATTTACGTCCCCCAACACAAATCAATCACAAAGCCCTAGCTTTGAACCATACCTTTACCTCTTATTTACTTTTATGCAACCTTCGTGGGTGTCACGCCCAGATTTAATGAATCCGGACCTTTATTGAAATTCCATAGAAAATCAATAAATCAAGACGTTCATCACACGACCACATACAATACGATCAATCATTCACGGTTCGTAGACTGTATTAGTACAAAAGTGAGTAAAGTGAAGAGAAACTAATAAAACAAGGGGTCCTAGATGAACGCCTCCTTCCAGTCTTGCCTTGACTGGGTCGCTACTGAGGAGCCATGCTGAATAGCGTGGGCCTCATGGCTCCAGATGTGATGAGTCATTGTCCACGATAGTCAAAGAGGACAGAAGAAGAGAGGAAATCTGATGTGTCATGGGCCGCGTGTAACTCAGGTACACGGGAAGCAAGCGACTGTCGAGCTGAGAGAGCTGTGAAGTCAGGCTGGCCCAATCCGGGTACATGGGCTAGGAGCAGCAGAAGACCCACTGGGCTATTGACCAGGATTGACTCAGGTACACGGGCGGTGAGCGATTGCTGGGCTGAGAGAGCTACGGAGTCAGGCCGGCCCAATCCGGGTACCTGGTGCAAAGTCGGTGGAGGCTTTGTCAGTTTTGGCGCAAAACTGACGACCGCTGATCTTGTATCGGACCGTCTAGAAGAGAAGCCGTAGTCGCTACGAAAGCTTAGCTTCTGGATAAGTCATCTGTAAATAGGATTTTACTATTTTGTCCCTAGGCCCACAATCAGTCAGTCGAGTCTGTAAAAATATCCTAACGGTAGTTTAGTCTTTTCCTTTATTTCAGCGTCTGTAAACCCTAAGGGGCTAGTGGAATATTCCTAGCTATTGGGCAGCCTATAAATAGGGCTCCAATCCCTAGGGTTAGGTCACCCTTCCAAAATTCACTTTTTAATCAAGAGGGTCACTTTTATTCTTCTGGTTCCCTGCTCATTCTCCTGTTCATGCATGCACGCCGCTAGGAACATTCTTCTGTTCTTCGTGAGTTTGGTTTCATCTTGGTTCTGTTTGTCTGCGTGCTGTGATTCTTGTGTGCAGTGATTTTTTATGTGGATCTGAAGCTTCGGTTTTTGTGCTCCTATTGTTTAATCCAGAGCTCACGCACTTCTTCTCTGTTGCTTTTGTTTTTCACGTAAGTAGTACTAGTTCTTGCTTGGAGCAAGTAGTACCTACTCCCTGTAGCAACAGTACACTAGTACTCTAGCCTTGCTTTTTCCTGAGTAGCTTTTTGATCGAGTAGACTGAGCCTAGTCTTTCTCTGTCTGTTTCTGGCGAAGCCCCCTCGTTTGTTCGAAGTCTTTCAGCTTTGTGAAGCAGGCTTCGACCTGACTTCTTCGAAGGCTCTGTTAGAACTTTCGACTCCGTACTCGAACTGCGAATCGAGCTTTGAAGTATGCTCTGTGTTTTAGTGTTTATTCTTTGACATACTTCGGCACTTTTGCGAAGCATACTTCGACAGGCTTCGAAGCATGTCTCCCTGGTAGACCTCGCTTGGAGTGTGATTTCTGAAAGATTGTTCTACTATTGTCATCTTCATTGATCTCAGTTTGTGAGTTCGAAGCTTGTTTTTTCGAAGTATGTTTCAAGGCTTCGATCTCTTATGAGAGCATCAGCACACTTCGATTCGAAGCTGGTCTGTGGTTCGGAGGTTACCTCTTCGGTAGTTGGACCTTGATCAAGCTAGCTTCGAAGGTAGAGTGTAGGCTTCGATTTTGTGTTGCTGCTGTGTGTTTAGCTTCGCTTCTCTTTCGAAGGTTGCTCTTCTGTGAACTTTGTTCGAAGTTTTCTGATCGAAGTTTTAGGCTTCGAAGTACACTATTCGAAGCAGGCTTCGATACTTTCATACTTCTCTTCAAAGCATACTTCGCTTTTCGCCTCACTTGAACTGGGCTAGTTTCCTCAAACCTTCGGCATTTCAATGACAACCTTCGCTAGACTTCGACAAGGGACTCCGAAGCAGGCTTCAACACTGCGAAGCAGGCTTCGCCAAGTTCCGAACAGGAGACAAATTTGAACAGTAACTTCTCATCTCTTTTCATGTACACTTAGATCATCTGCTGAGAAGTTTTGATCTGCCATGTCTTGAATATTTTGTTTATCTGCCTATTAGCATTGTACTGGTGTTCCTTTGTTTTTGACACCGGACGTTTCTAGGCTAGATACTTTTAGACTTAGGCAATCTGTTCACACTTTGCTGCTTAGTCTTTTGAGGTGCGTTGGGTGTTGGGAGCAGGCCATAGATTCGAAAGAATTTTTAGACGCCCATTCACCCCCCCTCTAGTCGCTACTTTCGGTCCTACAAGTGGTATCAGAGCCTGGTTAGGGTTTTTCCATACCTTAACCTGTTCTAAACCCCAGTAGTGATCATGACGTCTCCTCGCAAAGTCCCGTCCTTGGAAGCTTATGGCTATAATTATTGGAAGACTCGCATGCGAGCCTATCTTATGAGCCAAGGCTCGGACATCTAGGACATTTGCGTTCACGCTACGTTTGTTATATTGCCAGTTGCTGAGCATGGTACTCCTGGTATCATTGCCCAGCATCTGAACAATAGTAAGGCTGTGAACATCTTGTTTTGTGGTTTAGGTCCCACTAAGTTTGAGCTTGTGAGCCATCTCTCCATTTGAGAGAGATCTGGGCTACCCTCAAGGCACACCATGAGGGAACAACCCAGGTCAAGGCTCGGCTCTATCAGACCTACCGGCGTGAGTATGAGAATTTCACACAAAAGTCGGGTGAATCTGTTGAAGCGTTGCTTGGTTGTTTTCAATCGATCATAAACAAGCTTTGGGACAACAAGGCTGAGGGTGCTCAGTTAGTCTCAGATCACGAGCAGGCGCTCAAGGTTCTCCATACCTTGGACCCAAAGATCTGGGAGATCAAGGTATCCTCTATCATTGAGAGCACATCTTATGATACCTTCACCATTTCTGAGTTGTTTAGCAAGCTGAAGGCCACCGAGGTAGATATCCAGTTGAGATCAAATCTCACTGGCTCTGGATCAAAGTCTCTGGCACTTGCTACACCTTCTGTTGATCCCTCTTCTATGAGCTGTGCTGGGTTCTCTTTGATGTCTATCACTGAGGACCAGCTTGAGTCTTTGGGAGATGATGACCTGTGTCTTTTTAACAACCGAGTGCGTCGTGTTTATGACAAAAGAATGTTCAAAAGACACGGCTCAAAATTCGGGTGCTTTGAGTGTGGTGACCCAAGACACTTCATCGCCGACTGCCCCAAGCGCAATGGACACAAGCAAGGCACCGGTGGTGGCTTCCACGACTCTGGCAAGCACGACATCTCTTCCTTCAACAAGGGCAAGCCAAAGACCAGATTCTTCAGAAAGGCCCTGAAGGACTACCGACGAGAGAACAAGAAGCGCGACAAGGCCTTCTTCGCCGAGATGGAGAAGAGCTACTCCAAGCGGTCCACGTCTTCTTCCTCTTCATCGATCTCAAGCGATGAGGAGATCGTCATCCGGAAGGGGAAGGACAAGGACGATCCGGCGGGTCTTTGCTTCATGGCCTTCGGGGACAGACCGAAGAGCCACTCACACCAGTGCCGAATATCCCGCAAGAGCTTCTTCTCAATGGCTCTTGGGGATAAGGAAGAGAAGAGCTCCTCCGATGACTCCGACGATGACGACAACGAAAAGGTGTCATCTTATGAACGCGAAATCGTTGATTTACTTGAAAGCAATCGCCAGGAGTTAAAATATCGGGAAAAACTACTTAGGGGAGCTAAGAAGAGGATAGATGAGTTAGAGAGTGAGCTTGCCGTGGCCAACGATAGAATTGAGAGTCTATCTTCTTCCCCTTGATTGGGTGATAGCAGTGAGGGCCCAAAGTGTGAGGTGCTTTTGTGTGACCTGTCGACTCTGAAGTCCAGCTACACAGAAAGGGTTGAAGAGAGGGACGCTTTGGCCACTGAGCTTGAAAGCGCTCAGCTGGAGCTGAAAGATGCTCAAGTCACTGTCGTCGGACCCTGTGTGATTGCCCATCTCATCTAGCTGTCTTAGCAAAGCTGAAAGCCAAGGGCGATGAGCATTTGGGGGATTTGGATAGAGTGAGAGCTGAGCTGGCACAGACTAGGCTAGAGCTTGAGACACTGTCAGTTCCACCCACTGTCTGTGAGGACTGTTTGTCTCTTGGAATGGAATTGATCAAGCTGAAAGCCGAGATGTTTGTCCAGGTAAACAGCGAGTGTGAGACCTGCTTGTCTCAGGTGGAGGTTCTAGCTTCCTTGAGAGAGGAGCTAGCTGATTCTCAGAATGAGAATTTTTACCTTCATTCTATCCTGAGTTGGATCAGTGCCCGAGAGCCACAGCTCGGCATGATGATCCAGCAGTTCAAGAGGCAGGATGGGTTTGGGGTAGGTTACACCTACACCAATGCTGACTTTGAGAGTGCCATTAGCGGGCAGTGGAGTGGAGTAAAATGACTCCAGAGCAGAGATACCCCAAGACTCACTCCACTGAGTCTTCCCAGGCTAGTCAGCCCAAGGATGCAGTGATCCATGAATAGCCCAAAGCTCCACCCAAGAAGCCCATCTGGGTTCCAAAGCCCAAACACCTCCACACTTCTCTTGACTCTCTTCCTGGACCCTCTCAACCCAAGAAGACTACACCAAACACCACTAAGCACAAGAACCCCAAGCCTCAACCACATCCCAAGAAGCCCACCTACCATTGTGAGTATTGTCAGAGAGACGGGCAGCTTGCGGAGTTTTGCTTCAGGAGGAAGCGGGTTGAGAGAGCAGAGCATGCTCATGGTGGTCAGGAGCAGTTCTACCAACAGGGTGGTAGACTGAGAGTTCCTCGACGTGGGGAGAGGCTGAAGGCTAGGCCACGTCATGTAGGTGGTGGTAGAGGAGACGACTTTCATGCCCGTGCTCCAGTTGGTGGTGTTCGTTCCGGTAGAGTTCCAGGCTGTTTTGGCTATGGTTCTAGACCTCGTGGCCGAGGCTTTAGGCAGAACCGAGGACCGCGTTTTAAGCCGCGTTTTGGTCCAAACTCTTCTGGTGATTTCTTCTTTCCGTCTTTTGAGCGGATGGCTCGACACTGGTTTAGCTCTTTCACTAAATCTGGTGTCGGACCATTTGCTCCCCCTTACGACCACTGATTGTGCAGGATTGGGGACTGGAGGATTTTGGATCATGGATTCAGGATGCTCTCGCCACATGACGTGACATCACAGATGGTTCTCTAGTCTCACTCCCTCGAGCTCCAAAGAGTACATCACCTTCGGGAACAGTGGTCAACGGAAAGGAAGTGACATCGGCTCAATTCACATTTCAGATCATTTCTCTTTGAAGAATGTTGCCTTGGTTAAAAATTTGAACTTTAATTTGATTTCTGTTTCGCAACTTCTTGAGGATGGTTTGGAGGTGCGTTTTAAGAAGGGCAATTCTTCTGTGTTTGATTCTAGAGGGTCTTTGATTTGCTAGATCTTACCTTTTGGTAAGGTTTTTCGGATTGACTTCTCTAGTTCTTTTGGCCCTTCTCGTTGTTTGATTGCTGGATCCTCCTCTGAGCTCTGGAAGTGGCATAGGAGGTTAGGTCATTTGAGTTTTATCTGCTAGTCAGGTTGAGCTCTATGGACCTCATCCGAGGATTACCCAAGCTTAAAATGGAAAAGGATCTAGTCTGCCATCCCTGTCGTCATGGTAAAATGGTTGCCGCGTCTCACTCACCTGTGACTCAGGTGATGACTTCATATCCGAGCGAGCTGTTACATATGGACACTATCGGTCTAGCTCGGGTACGCTCAGTCGGTGGGAAATGTTATGCGCTTGTGATTGTTGACGACTTTTCTCGATTCTCGTGGGTTTTCTTTTTGGAGTCTAAGGATGAAACTTTTCATTTTGTTCATGACCTGATTTTGAAGCTGAAGAATGAGAACAATGGTCAGATGTGAGCAATTCGCTCCGACAACAGCTCTGAGTTCAAGAACTCTCAGTTCGTCAGCTTCTGTAGTGATCAGGGTCTTGACCATCAGTTTTCTACTCCTTACACTTCCCCACAGAACGACATTGTGGAATGAAAGAACCACACGCTAGTCGAGATGGCCAGGACGATGCTCGATGAGCACAGGACTCCTAAGCGTTTTTGGGCTGAAGCCATGAACACGTCTTGCTATCTGGCCAACCGCATTTTTCTTAGAGCTTACCTAGGTAAGACTTCATATGAGTTGTGGTTTGGTAGACAACCCAAGGTGAGCCACTTGCGAGCGTTTGGCTGCAAGTACTTTGTGCTCAAGAAGGGAGGGCACTTGGACAAGTTTGAGTCTCGTTGATGGGACATAGTTTTTCTTGGCTACGCTTTACATTCTCGAGGCTTCCGTGTTTGGAACCTCGACTCCCAGCAGCTTGTCGAGACTTGCGAGGTTTCTTTTGATGAGTCCTTGCCTTCTTTGACTCCTTCTTTTGAGCTTTCGGGTGATGATGAGCTCGGAGAGTCCATCTTCGAGGAAGATGAGGATACTCCAGCTGCTGATGAGGGTGGGCCTTCTGCACCTCCTACAGAGCCCACACCTTCTGAGACTTCAACTAAGGACGAGGGCAGATCTCTGATCACTTCCTCCACTTCGATCGAGCCCCCTCATTCGAGTCCAGAGGTGCCAGCTGCTGACTCCGGTGAGGTGACTTCAGATCACCAAGGATCCCGAGCAGTTCAGCGTGATCACCCTTCGGAGCTCATCATCGGTGATTTGACTGAAAGAACTTTGCGTTCATCTGGTACCTCTCTTGCTGTGTTTGTTGAATCTGCTTTTGTTGCATCTTTTGAGCCCAGGGACGTTTCTCATGCTCTTTCTAATTCTAATTGGATTAACGCTATGCAAGAAGAGCTTGAGAATTTTGTCTGTAATCGGGTTTGGACACTAGTTGAGCCGCCACCAGGATGCAACCCCATAGGCACCAAGTGGGTGTTCAAGAACAAACAAGGTGAAGATGGGGTTGTGGTGCACAACAAAAGCTCGACTAGTTGCCCAGGGTTTTTGCCAGAAGAAGGGTATTGATTTTGAAGAAACTTTCGCTCCTGTTGCCCGCCTTGAGTCCATTCACATTATTTTAGCTTTTGCCGTTTCAAAGGGTTTTAAGCTTTTTCAAATGGATGTCAAGAGTGCTTTTCTGAACGGGTACATAGAGGAGGAGGTTTATGTTAGGCAGCCCCCCAGTTTTGAGAACCCTAAGTTTCCTCGACATGTTTTTAAGCTGCAAAAAGCTTTATACGGGTTGAAGCAAGCCCCCAGGGCTTGGTATGACCGATTAAAGCAGTTTTTGTTGGGGAAGGGCTTTGTGATGGGTTCTGTGGACAAGACTCTCCTTTGCTCAGAGTTGCTTCAGATTTCTTAGTTGCTCAGATTTACGTGGACGATATTATTTTGGCGGTACTACTGATTCTCTTGTGTCCAAGTTTTCTGAGCAGATGCACAGTGAGTTTGAGATGAGCCTCATGGGTGAGCTCAAGTACTTCTTAGGGCTCCAGATCAAGCAGACCAACGATGGCACCTTCATCCACCAAGGTAAGTACACTCGTGACATGTTGAAGAAATTTGACTTTGGTGGGGAATTGAAGCTGCAGATGACCCCGATGGGCACATCTGGGGGCCTGGACAAGGACAAGAGCGGCGTCAAGGTCAATGAGAGGGAGTTTCGAGGGATGATCGGTTCGCTGTTGTACTTGACGGCGACAAGACCGGACATACAGTTCACCGTGGGACTTTGCGCGCGTTTCCAGTCTTCACCGCGCGCGTCTCATCAGCAGGCTGTCAAGCGCATCTTCAGGTATCTCACTTATGCGCCCGATCTCGGTCTTTACTATTCAGCATCATCATCTCTTGATTTATCTGGCTTTTCGGATACCGACTTTGGTGGGTGTCGGTTGGATCGCAAGTCGACTTCCGGTACTTGCCAGTTTCTTGGTTCGTCTCTTGTGTCTTGGTCTTCTCGAAAGCAATCTGGAGTTGCTCTTTCGACCACTGAGGCTGAGTATGTAGCCGCTGCTCACAGTTGGTTTGGATGATTTCCACTCTGTGAGATTTTGGGTTGTTCTTTCCTACCAGAGTTCCTTTGTTTTGCGACAGCACCAGTGCTATTAGTGTAGGGAAAAACCCTTGTCTCCATTCAAAAACCAAACATATTGATGTGTGCTTTCACTTTCTGCAGGATCAATATGAGAAAGGTGTCATTGACCTTTTTCATGTTGATACCCATCATCAGTTGGCTGACATTTTCACCAAACCCCTAGATCAGTGTACTTTTGAGCATTTACGAGGGGATTTGGGTGTTGTGTATCCTTTCTAGGATATTTTGCGTCAGTTTTTCTTTCTTCCTTACTATTTTCTTGAGTCTTTTTGTGTGTGTTCTTATCATACATATTCACATATCACACTTTTGAGTTGCTTCTGTTATATGATTGAACTGCTTTACTTATTCTAGCTGGCACATGCTTTTGAATACTTGTCAATGATCATGCTTTGGTTCAGTTCACTTGATATGTCTGATATCTGTCATATGCATGGCTTTTATGCTTTAAAATTGAAAAAATGATCACCATTGCTTCTGGTAACTAGCATGCGTAGGTTGAATGTTCTTGCTATCTGTTACATGCCTTGTAGCTAGTTCCTGACTTAGATGCAAATATGCAACTTGGACATCTTTATGCTTTAAACATGGAAATGTGCTATAAAATGATGAAAAATCAAGAAAATGAAAAGTCCATGCCTTTTTATGCATAACTTGAAAAGATCTAGGTGGATTTGTTTTGTCGCATTGCATTGTTCTGGACTGCGTACCATAGCACTTTGGTATGAACTAGGACAGTGTAGTGTATGCCAAGACCAATGTCTTAAGCTTCTGATGGTCCCGTTCTGGCCTAGGCTTGACTTGGTCGGTCAGCATAAGGTTTGACATGCAAATAACCCCTGGCAACAATGAAAAAGGAAAAAGAAAAAGCCTGAAAATTGAAATGATAACAAGTTTGCTGAAGCACTTTGTTTTGGACAATGCTTGTCTTGGTAGATATCAGTTAGCTTCTACATCTCATGCTTTACCTTGCCTGTCAACTGGAAAATGTGGTGATGCTTTTGTTTGCAAAAAATTGAAAATGCGTGCTAATGACTTTCTTTAGATATCATCTGTTGCACTGATCATGCCATGTATCTTAGACAATATGTTTTTTTGCTGTATCTGTTAGATGTTGTAATTGCAGTCAATCATATCTGAGAAGCATGCTTTATTCACTCCACCTGCACCCCAGTTGCATTCATTGCATATTTTGAGGGGGAGTTGCCTTTTAGGTGGAGTCTGTGTCTTTTAGAGTGCTTGATGAGTTCACTTGTCAACAAGGGGGAGAAATTTTGGGATAAGAGTTTAAGGGGGAGTTTTTGTCCCGTTTGTCCTTACTTTTTTTTGATATCCTTGTTGATGTTTCTGAGATCGCACTCATTTTGAGCTTTTACGTTTTGGTTAACCATAATGACCACTTCTTGATTTTGCTTGGCTTTTGGTCATTAAGGTTAAACTTTTACTTTATTTTCTTCTTCTTTGTTTTCTTGTGCTTTGTTTTCGTGTTTCCACATGTGTTCGCAGGTACTGAAGAACTGAAGAAGTGAAGTGTTGACAATGCACTCATCAAGGGGGAGATTGAGGAGCCATGCTGAATAGCGTGGGCCTCATGGCTCCAGATGTGATGAGTCATTGCCAATGATAGTCAAAGAGGACAGAAGAAGAGAGGAAATCTGCTGTGTCATGGGCCGCGTGTAACTCAGGTACACGGGCAGCGAGCGACTATCGGGCTAAGAGAGCTGTGAAGTCGGGCTAGGAGCAGCCGAAGACATGGGCTAGGAGCAGCCGAAGACCCACTGGGCTGTTGACTAGGATTGACTCAGGTACACGGGCGGTGAGCGATTGTCGGGCTGAGAGAGCTGCGGAGTCGGGCCGGCCCAATCTGGGTACCTGGTGCAAAGTTGGTGGAGGCTTTGTCAGTTTCGGCACAAAATTGACGACCGCTGATCTTGTGTCGGACTGTCCAGAAGAGAAGTCGTAGTCGCTACGAAAGCTTAGCTTCCAGATAAGTCATCTGTAAATAGGAGTTTACTATTTTGTCCCTAGGACCACAATCAGTCAGTCGAGTCTGTAAAAATATCCTAAGGGCAGTTTAGTCTTTTCCTTTATTTCAGCGTCTGTAAAAACCCTAAGGGGCTGGTGGAATATTCCTAGCTATTGGGCAGCCTATAAATAGGGCCCCAATCCCTAGGGTTAGGTCACCCTTCCAGAATTCACTTTTTAATCAAGAGGGTAACTTTTATTCTTCTGGTTCCCTGCTCATTCTCCTGTTCATGCATGCACGCCGCTAGGAACATTCTTCTATTCTTTGTGAGTTTGGTTTCATCCTGGTTCTGTTTGTCTGCGTGTTGTGCTTCTTGTGTGCAGTGATTTTTTATGTGGATCTGAAGCTTCGGTTTTTGTGCTCGTATTGTTTAATCCAGAGCTCACGCACTTCTTCTCTGTTGCTTCTGTTCTTCACGTAAGTAGTACTAGTTCTTGCTTGGAGCAAGTAGTACCTACTCCCTGTAGCAATAGTACACTAGTACACTAGCCTTGCTTTTTCCTGAGTAGCTTTTTGATCAAGTAGACCGAGCCTAGTCTTTCTCTGTCTATTTATGGCGAAGCCCCCTCGTTTGTTCGAAGTCTTTTAGCTTTGTGAAGCAGGCTTCGACCTGACTTCTTCGAAGGCTCTGTTAGAACTTTCGACTCCATACTCGAACTGCGAATCAAGCTTCGAAGTATGCTCTGTGTTTTAGTGTTTATTCTTTGACATACTTCGGCACTTTTGTGAAGCATACTTCGACAGGCTTTGAAGTTAGCTTCGAAGCATGTCTCCCTGGTAGACCTCGCTTGGAGTGTGATTTCTGAAAGATTGTTCTACTGTTGTCATCTTCGTTGATCTCAATTTGTGAGTTCGAAACTTGTTTTTTCGAAGTATGTTTCAAGGCTTCGATCTCTTATGAGAGCATCAGCACACTTCGATTTGAAGCTGGTCTGTGGTTCGGAGGTTACCTCTTCGGTAGTTGTACCTTGATCAAGCTAGCTTCGAAGGTAGAGTGTAGGCTTCGATTTAGTGTTGCTGCTCTGTGTTTAGCTTCGCTTCTCTTTCGAAGGTTGCTCTTCTGTGAACTTTGTTCGAAGTTTTCTGATCGAAGTTTTAGGCTTCGAAGTACACTGTTCGAAGCAGGCTTCGATACTTTCATACTTCGCTTCAAAGCATACTTCGCTTTCTGCCTCACTTGAACTGGGCTAGTTTCCTCAAACCTTCGGCATTTCAACGATAACCTTCGCTAGACTTCGACAAGGGACTCCGAAGCAGGCTTCGACACTCCGAAGCAGGCTTCGACACTGCGAAGCAGGCTTCGACATAGCAAAGCAGGCTTTGCCAAGTTCCGAACAAGAGACAAATTTGAACAGTAACTTCTCATCTCTTTTCATGTACACTTAGATCATCTGTTGAGAAGTTTTGATCTGCCATGTCTTGAATCTTTTGTTTATCTGCCTATTAGCACTGCACTGGTGTTCCTTTGTTTTTGACACTGGTCGTTTCTAGGCTAGATACTTTTAGACTTAGGCAATCTGTTCACTCTTTGCTGCTTAGTCTTTTGAGGTGCGTTGGGTATTGGGAGCAGGCCATAGATTCGAAAGAATTTTTAGGCGCCCATTCACCCCCCCTCTGGTCGCTACTTTCGGTCCTACAGCTACTCCAGACCTTCATCCTCCTTGTAGTAGACATGCTCTAGTGGTGTAAGTCAACGGGGGTGAGTACAATCGTACTCAGCAAGCCACCGAATACAAATATAATGCAGAGTAATAACAAGGAAGGTAGTGGCTAATTTTGAGTAAAAGCATAATTTGTGAAGAAGTTAATGTGATCAAGTTATTAATACAAAAATGTAAACATGTGTATGCATCATCTTCTAACTTGAGGGGTACAGTCAGCCCACCCTCGCTCAACAGTCCTTACATGCCATGAATAACTCAACCATTCAAATAATTGTAAACTAACTTCAGAAGTCACACAACCCTCCCTTGACCGTGGGCTCGGCTTTTCGAAAAGATTTAAACTCTGATCATAGGTGTACCACTGTACCCACAAGGCACGCACTCATCACATACACCAAAGTGTAACGAGATGACCCATACCACGGGAACTCGTGCCAAAACCTTCCATATGGACCGCCTCGACCCGACAGCACCCTCTTATGGGTTTCATATGGTGCCCCGACGCGTCGAGCCAACACCATACCCCCCTTGAGCCACGTCGGTACAAGTCACCCGCAGGTTGCCCCTTGCCCCCTCCACTATGGTGCATCGAGTCGGTTTGTTCCATACTTCCAGTTAGGACTTACCCATTAGACTTGTGGTTAGTACGGAAGTGCTTTGCAACAGATCCCGCAGACCGGTCCTTATACTGCCCCGGGTGCGACCAACCAATGCCCTAGCTTGCACCCGGAACCCACCATACTTATAACATAGACAACTCCAACTGAGTCTAGAGACGAGAATAACGGGGAAATTCATATAGTATAATCCAGCTATCTACGACTCATTCTTTTATCCTATATCAGTTGTGTCGGTACATTGGACACTAACTAATATAATATTGTAGAGTGACAAGGAGTTAAGGCTCGATAAGCATGGCTTGGGTTTACACACAAGGACGGGGATCTAATAAATATAATGTAGGGCTTAATATTGGACTAATGCATTATTATCCTATGAGTTATAGCGATAATCTATTAAAACATGGGCTCAATGATGATCAAAACGGGGGTTGTGACTTGCCTTGCTCAGCAAATGGTGAAGGTGGAACCTCGGGGTAAAACTCCGGCTCCTCGACGAACTTGTAGTCTTCTCGATACGGAAAAAGTAAATATAACATTTAATAAACAATCAAAACATCACAAGTCATAAGCACACAAGTGTTAGGGATTTTAATATGTGAATATTCTGAAATTATGTTGAAAAACATTAAAGATTAGATTTTAAGGTTTTTCCCAATTTATTTTATGAATTAACAATTTATCCCTAAGGGGTTTTTATTTGTTTAATTAATAAGAATATTTTGGGCAACAGGGACATACTGTTTTTATGGCATTAATGTGTACAGAATAAAATGCTGAATTTAACAAAATTTGAATGATGAAATTTGGAGTTAAAATGAGCAAGTTATGAATTTTCAAAGTTTAAACAATTTTCTGGAATTTTATTTAAACTAAAAAACAGTCTCTGGTCCACGTTGAACCAGGTTCACTGTGAACCCGTGACTGTGCACGTGGACCCGATCGATCTGGACCGTTGGATCCGGATCCAGTGGCCAGATGCGAGGCCGGAGGGTTAATTGAATTTGGACGACTGTGATTAAAACGCGCGAAAGGGTATAACGTGGACGCACGAGATTGAGTCACGATTTTAAAGAGCGATCAACGGCCCAGATGGCCCTGTACCCCTTTGACCGGATCAAGGGCGGAGGGATTTAATCAGAGCGCTCCGATCGCGATCGTGCGGCCAGGATTAAATCCGGCACGGCAAGCGCTAAGGGGCTCGTACCCTCCTTCATCTCCGACTCCGGCGGGCTCTGGTGCGGCGGCCACGGCGACGGCGAGGAGGCTAGGCCCTAGCTCTTGGCGAAAACGGAAAGAGGGGAGTGAGGGGAGTGCGATGGTACCGGAGATGGCGACGGCGGACGACTGACAGCGAGGCTTCCATTTCCTCGGCCAAGCTTCCATACTTGCTAAAACGCGTGGGCTATAGATGGAGAGTGATCGCGGTGGTTCGAGCAAGGGGGTCCGGGGTGTATCCGGGTGGATAGAGCGGCCGGCGACGAGGAATAGGAAGGGGGGTCTCCAGAAAGGAAAGGGGGGGATCCCCTTCCATCGTGGACGAAGGGTCTGACAGGTGGGCTCCACCTATCAGCGGGCGAGCAGGAAAGGAAAAGGGACGACAGGCGGGACCAAGCGACGAGAGAGATAGAGGCGGGCGCGAGTGGCTGACACGCGGGCCGAGGCGGGGCGCGGGCGGGAGAGAGAGAGGAGGGGAGCGGCGCCGACACCTGGGTCCCACTTGTCAGTGACGTAAATCTTGGACTGGGCTGGGCTTGGGGACTTTGAGGGTTGAGGCCCATTAAGGTTTAAAATGATTTTCTGAATTAAAATAAATCTAGTAATTCATTTATTTGTTTAAGGGTTGAAGCACTCTTGATAAAAACTTGTAAAAATTCCTAAAATTATATCTTGGCCTCTAGATTCTATCATAAATTTTCCAAGTTGAAATTTGGAATACTTCTCCATGTTTGGCTTTAGTAGGGATCTTTTAAGGTTTTCTTTGATAAATAATTCTTGAATTTCCCTGAAAAATATATTTCCTTTATTTCCTTTATTTTTTAAATCTTGGGATGTTATAGTGGGTTTGCCTGGAAGCCCTCCGCCGTCCATGCCGAAACCATGGTAAGCCTTGCTACTTCACTCGTGAAGTATCCGTTAATCTACGTAACAGATTTCTATCGCCTTGTTACTTTGCCTGCGAAGTATCTATTATTCTACGTAACAGATTGCTACCTTCATTTCCCTACTGCAACACTTAGCAGATTCGGTCCCTAGGCCAAATTAGCACTTGATTTCTGTTCTGTTATAGGTTTTCACGCTCAGAGGCACTTCGCCGAAGGTGTCCGAAGTCCGGAAGCTGGTTTCGGAGGCTGCTAGAACACCCTTCGGCAGGACCCATGCTTCGACTACCCGTGCCAGAATCATCACGCTATTGTCGGTTTGACCAAGTCCCGCACGCCAGATCGTTTCGCAGCAGGCTTCGTCGTGACTAGCTTCGCCACGCCTACACTTCGCTCCGGATGAAGTCACGCCAGTGCGTTGCGCTGGGATATTTTTGTCATGTCAGA
Source organism: Zizania palustris (assembly GCA_019279435.1). NCBI lineage: Eukaryota > Viridiplantae > Streptophyta > Magnoliopsida > Poales > Poaceae > Zizania > Zizania palustris. The sequence continues at coordinate 34,960,493 of JAAALK010000290.1, forward strand.
GACTTCGCACCGAACCCCGTTGTTCGGAGGTAATTTTGTGTCGAGATCTATTCGAAGCCTGCCTTCGGCCATATCGATCCGAACGTCGGTGTTGTGTTACGCTTAGGCTTGTCCCTAAGTATCCACACACTTTTGGATCGTCGAACTGACCCAAGTGCGGGGGCACATTTTCGTGTCAACAATAAGCATCACCACTCAGACTAGCATACTAGACATGCTAACGCATGGAATGCAAAAGCTAGCAAATACTACCTAGACATGCATAGGCAAATAACATGGAGCTTCAACGAACTTGTAATTATGCAATATTTCCAAGCTTTTTGTTTCTTTTTTCTTTTTGATTTTAATGCCAGTGGTTATTTGCATGTCAACCTTATGCTAACTGACTATGTCAAGCCTAGGTCAAGCAAAAACCATCAAAATCTTAAAACATTAGTCATGGCATACAATACAATGTCCTAGTTCATACAAAAGTGCTATGGTAAGCAGTCTAGAACAATGCAGTGCAACAAAGCAAACCCACCCAGATCTTTTTAATGTCAGCACAAAAGACATGGATATCAATTTCATGATTTTTATCAATTTTCAGTACAAGATTTCCATGAAAAGCATTTAAATGTGCAAGTTGCATGTTTGCATCCAAGTGTAAAAGACTTAGCTACCAGGCATGTAAAAGATAGCAAAAGCATTCAGCCTACTCATGCTAGTTACCAAACTAAGCAATGATCATATTTTAATTTTTGGAATTAAAAGCCATGCTCATGACAGATATCAGACATATTCAACAGAGCAAGATCATCATGATTTAAATACAATAATTCAAAGGCATATACAAGCAAATACATGTAGAAGCAATTAATCATATGACAGAAGCTTATGCAATGATACACAACTCCCTCTCACAAGATGTCATAGGAATGACAAACACCAAGCTCTCCTCTCAAAAATGCAAATCGAGAAGCATCAAGAGCCCTGGTAAAAATGGCTGCAAGTTGGTTCGGGGTATCAACATATCTCAACTCAATATCACCCTTCTCATTGTGGTCTCTCAAAAAGTGATAACGCACATCAATGTGTTTGGTTCTAGAATGTTGAACTAGGTTCTTGGCTAAGCTAATGGCACTAGTGTTATCACAGAAAAGTGGAACACCCTTAAAATCCAACCCAAAATCCCACAAAGTAGAAACCATCCACAAAATCTGTGAACAACAGCTAGCAATAGCTACATACTTAGCCTCGGCTGTAGACTGCGAAACGCTAGACTGTTTGCGAGAAGACCAACAAACAAGAGAGGAATCTAGAAAATGACAAGTACCAGAGGTACTTTTCCTATCAATTCTACATCCAGTAAAATCAGTATCAGAAAAACCTCGAAGGCATAAAGATGATGATGCAGAATACCAAATGTCAAATTCAAGAGTATGGTTTAGGTACCTCAGTATGCATTTTACCGCTTGACGATGTGACACTCTTCATCCGGGTCAAGCGCTACTGAGGTAGCCATCAGAGTGGCAGGCGGCTTCACATCGCTCATGTCAAAGCGCTTCAGCATATCCTTGGTGTACTTCGTTTGATGCATGAAAGTACCTTGTTTGATTTGCTTGATTTGCAAACCAAGGAAGAAGGTCAGCTCTCCCATCATTGACATCTCGAATTTCATTCTCATAGAATTAGCAAACTCAACCATAAGTGTATGAGAAGAGCCACCAAAAATAATATCATCAACATATATGTTGGGGGAATAAGTTTTCCCTTAAACAGGGGCCAAATGACGTTAGCCTCCGTTGGCCTTTGGCCCGGAGCCCGACACTGTCAAAGCAGGTTCCGGCCTACCGGAGTTATTTCCAAGCATCACAGTTCAAGCCTCCGGACCCCTTTCGGAGCCCTTCGGATCGAAGCCTTTGGACTCCCTCCGAAGCCTTCCAGATCGAAGCTCCCAGGCCCCCTTTGAAGTCTGCCAGAAACCAAGTCTTCAGGCTATCTTCGGAGTTATCCTCCGAGCTATCTCCGGAGTTAACCTTCGAGCTCCTTTTGGAGCTCCCCAGAGCCAGTCTCCGGACCCTCATCCGATTCGAAGCTAAGTCTCTAAGAACCCAATTCGGAGTTCAGTTCGGAGTACGCTTCGAAGCCCGCTTCGGAGTGTCTTTCAAACCCTTCATCGCAGCCTCCGCCCAAAGAGCTCCGACCACTACTCCGAACCCAGAAAATATTTGTACTTCACTACAGTATAGAAGTCATACCAGGGGCCCCTCTGCCCCTAGTATGTCATTTAGCTGGTCAAGAAGTGACGTTTATCTGACACGTCTGCAAAGTTGTAAAGCACTTTTTATAGTAGACTAGCCTTTTCCCTTTTCCCCCATTAAACCTATGACTTATAGAGGGAATTTAGGTCTTTTCCTTTGGCTGGCATGCCTATAAAAGAAGGGCCAAGCCCTTGTAATAGTTCAGCTCCACCAGGGGCCAGGAGAGCCTCTGGATCCACTAGATTCCACGAGGCATACTATGCCAAATCCACCACAAACTGGACGTAGGGTTATTATCCCCTTAAGGAGGTCTAAACCAGTATAAATCTTTTCTCCTTCTGAGAGAACCCTTCGAGGTTCATTTCTACAACAATATATTTGAACAAGGAGGAAATATTTGCCATGCTCAGAGTAAATAGGGTTTTGTCAATAAAGCCCATTTTGTACCCATGCTCAAGCAGAAAGTTCCTAAGTCGGTTATACCAGGCCCTAGGAGCTTGCTTGAGCCCATACAAAGCTTTGTAAAGTTTAAAGACTCTATGGGGGTACTTGGGATGTTCAAAGCCTGGGGGTTGTCTAACATAAACATCCTCTCCTATGAAACCATTAAGAAATTCACTTTTAACATCCATTTGATAAAGATTGAAACCACGAGAAGGTGCAAAAGCAAGAAAAATCCTAATGGCCTCAACTTGAGCTACAGGAGAAAAAGTCTCTCCAAAACCAACCCCCTCGACTTGGGAGTAACCATGAGCAACAAGCCTAGCCTTGTTTCTCACAACAGACCCATCCTCCCCCTGTTTGTTTTTGAAAATCCATTTTGTGCCAATGATATGAATGTTAGGGGGTGGATCTACAAGAACCCAGACTTGGTTTCTATCAAAGTTTTGTAACTCCTCATGCATGACATTGATGTAACTCAAATCATATAAAGCATGACTAATATCTAAGGGCTCAAAGGAGGCAACAAATGTAGAGTCAACAAAATGAACATGAGATTGAGTTACCCTTTCATCTATCTCACCGATGATCTGCTCAGGAGGATGCATCTTCTGAATGTGTTGTGGAGCTTCTCGATGTGATGCAGCCTCCCCCTCAACTCTTGCTGGAGAGTGGTCGAAAATGACCAAAGTCAAAGCAGATGCTTCGGGACCTCTTGCTGAAGTAGTCGATGTCGGGTCCGCCTTAGGGGTTGATGTCGAGGGAAGTAGGGGATCATCCTCAAGGCCTTCATATTCTTCAAGATCTTCTTCTTCAAATATGGTCTCATTCATATCCTTTTCACTGGCAAGCTCAAATGAAGAACTAATACACGGGGTTGATTCATTAAAAGTCACATCACATGACTCGATGATAGTGTTAGTCTCAAGATTAAACATGCGATATGAATGACCATGAGTGGAATAACCCAAAAAGATCCCATTTGAAGATCGTGACTCAAATTTGTTCAAATTTCCACGTTTTAGGATAAATCACCGACATCCAAATACTCAAAGATGAGTTACCTTGGGCTTTCTCCCAAAACACGGCTCATATGAAGTGAAATTCAAAAGTGAGCGTAGAAAGATCTGATTGGATATGTAACAAGTAGTGTTTATGGCCTCAACCCAAACCTTCTAGGAGTCCTATGCTCATCGAGCATAGTCCTAGCCTATGGGATCAGAATGGCGACTAGAGGGGGGGGGTGAATAGGCACATCGACAAATTCTCGTGAATATGATGGCCTTTTCAAAACACCCAATGTACCTCTAAAAGATTACAGAAGAAAGATTGATGATCACGGTATTAATCCAAATCAAGAAACAATGCAATTTGAATTTTTCCTCTAGATCGGAGTTTGAATCGCCGATAGCTTTGTTCGGAGATTGGTTTGACGATTTGCAAATTCTTAATCGGTAATTGAAATGCCGATATAGCTTAGTCTGCAATTGGGACTCCGACAGTATGCAGAATATTCAGAGAAACAAATTGCTTCCGTGTGAATTCAATTTAGATTACTTAGCACACAAAAAATTTGTGTACTCATTAGAGATTGACAGATCACATATTTAGAGCAAATATTAAATGGGACAACAAGTCTAGAGCAATAAAATTCAGATGTAGTAAAGAACTCGAGAAATATTGAGTGCTTGAAGAAGCTAAAACTATTCTGCTCCTGTAACTAGTCAACTAATAGATCAGCCTGAACTTCAACCAATTTTGATCAACTAAAACATGGACATCAATTGACAGAACCACATGTAAAAGTTCTAATGATCACTCTGAGAGGAATTCAGGTTCTGTCAACAGCAAGTGAACAAAGAACCATATGCCTAGAGAACTTGTACCAGATTTGAATATGTAGAACTATTAATGCAAACTCCAACCAAAATACCTATTGCTACTAATGGTTGTGTGAGGAACCATGTTGAAGAGCATGGGTCTTATGCTCCAGATGTGATGAGTGATTGTCAACGGAAGCCAAAAAGAAGACATGAATACCTGTCGTGTCTAGGGCACGTGTGACTCAGGTACACGGGCAGCGAGCGACAGCCGGGCAAAGGAGCCGCGGAGTCGGGCTGGCCCAATCCGAGTACATGGGCTAGGAGCGGTAGAGGATCCACTAGTCTATTGACCGGGGTTTGACTCAGGTATACGGGCGGCGAGCGATTGCCGGGCTGATGAAGCTGTGGGATCGGGTCGGACCAATCCGGGTACCCGGTGCGAAGACGGTGGACGCTTTGTCAGTTTCGGCGCAAAACTGACAACCGATGATTATCTTTATTTAGGATTTTAATATTCAGTATTTAAGTCCACGGTATTTGTTATTCGAGTCAGTTGAATATTCTAAGGGTATTTTAGTAATTTCAAATTTTATTTTAGAGTCAGTGTATGGGTAAATTAGTCTTTTCCATTTATTAGTGGGTTGCCTATAAATAGGCCCCAACCCCCTAGGGTTAGGGTTGCCTGTTATTTTTTCCGAAATTAATCTACAGTCCAGTTTTCTTTGCCGCTAAGTTTTTCTCCATCTTTGATTTGCATCTGTTCATCGCGTTTCATCGTGTGTGTCGCAAATCTGGCGGAGTCCCGTGTCTAGCTGGCGACAGCAGGACCTAGCTCACGCAGCACATAGTGCTGCAGCAGCTACGGCTTACAAGCCTAGCGCCGAAAGCAACGCAGCACGCGCAGTGATGCCTAGGGCATGGTGGCCGAGACGTGATTTTCTACAGTGGCGCACGCGCGAAAGCAGGCAGGAAGCAAATTTTTCCCTGGCGCTGCGTTAGGCACGTGCATCGGAGAAAGGTTCCTTCTGCGCGGCAACCGGCGGGATCACATGCAGGCAGAAAAGTAACCTGCATGAGCTTTTACTGTGCTTGCATCAGGGAGTCAGTGGCGTGGTGGCCTGGTCACATCGCTGGCGTGCGGCAGTAGGCAAGCAGCAGTCCTACACTTCTCGGGCAGCGTCAAGCTGTGGGACCCGCCGGTGGCCTGGTGATTTTTCTTCGGCAAAAGGCACGTGCGCAGGGCTAGCGTGCAGGGCTAGCCGCTGCAGGCAGCTCTGGTACGTTTTTTTCGGCGCAATTCTTTGTCACGTCCATCGCACGACAAGCATTCGGCGACATGGTTCTTCGCGCAGATGCATGCAGCGAACGACGACGAGCGAACACAGGTAAGTTTTTTCTGATCTCCTATTTTTTAGTTAGGTCAAGTAATTCAATAATTATCTATCTTTAATTAGAATGTAGATCTGTTAGTTATTTCTTTTATCTGCTAGATCTTATTAGTGCTCACATATTGTTTATTTAAATATTTTTAGTCTGCTCGTATAAAAAGAAAAAAATTAGTCGCAGTAATATTTTTTATTCTAGATTTACGTGAAATATATCAGTTTTATTTATGAATGATCTAGGATTTATTCAATTGATTAGTATTTTATTTTTATACTGCAATCTGAATTATTATTGATATATTTAGGTATTTTTCCCTATGCCATTAAATATTTTTGAGAACACATTTTTATTTACTGCAGTTATTTTTATTTAGTTTAGTTTATTTTTAAATATCATTTTAATTAGGACACCGGTCATTTTTAGGCTAGACACCTTTAGTTCCTGTGATCTACTTTGCTACTATTATTTGTTTGTCGAGGTGCGTTGGGTGTTGGGATTAGGTCATTGATTCGGAAGATTTTTTTGGCACCCATTCACCCCCTCTGGTCGCTACTTTTGGTCCTACAAGTGGTATCAGAACGAGGTTAGGGTTTTTCCATACCTTAACTGGTTCTAAACCCAGGTAGTGATCATGACTTCCTCTGGTAAGATCCCATCCCTTGAAGTTTTTAGCTACTCTTATTGGAAGACTCGCATGCGAGCCTATCTTATGAGCCAGAGCTCGGACATTTAGGATATTTGTGCTCACCCTACTTTTACTATACTTCCTATTGTTGAGCGCGATTCTCCTGATATAATCGCCCAACATCAAAAAAATAGCAAAGTGGTGAACATTTCATTCTCTGGTCTAGGACCTAGTGAGTTTGAGCGTGTTAGCCATCTCAACACTGCTCGAGAGATCTGGGCTACCCTCGAGGCACACCATGATGGAACATCTCAGGTCAAGGCTAGGCTCTATCAGACCTACTGGTGTGAGTATGAAAATTTCTCACAGAAGCCGGGTGAGACTGTTGAGGCTTTGTTTGGTTGTTTTCAAACGATCATTAACAAGCTTCGGACCAACAAGGCCGATCGTGATCAGCTGGTCTCACATCATGAACAGGTGCTCAAGGTTCTTCATACCTTGGACCCTAAGATCTGGGAGATCAAGGTTTCTTCTATTATTGAGAGTGCTTCCTATGATACCTTGACCATCACAGAGCTTTTAGTAAGCTCAAGGCCTCAGAGGTTGATATCCAGTTGAGATCAAATCTCACTGGTTCTGGCTCAAAAACTCTGGCCCTTGCGACACCATCTACTGATCCTACTGCTTTGAGTTGTACTGCATTTTCTTTTATGTCTATCTCCGAGGATCAACTTGATTCGCTAGGAGATGATGATTTGTGTTTGTTTAACAACCGGGTGCGATGTGTCTATGATAAATGAATGCTTAAAAGACATGGCACAAAATCCAGATGCTTTGAGTGTGGTGATCCAGGTCATTTCATCGCCGACTGCCCCAAGCGGAAGAGTTACAAGAAGGGAACCAGCGGTAGGTCCTACGATTCCAACAAGCACGACAACTCCACTTTCACAAAGGGCAAGCCCAAGACAAGATTCTTTCGAATGGCTCTGAAGGACTACATGCGTGAGAAAAAGAAGCGAGACAAGGCCTTCTTCACCGAGATGGAGAAAAGCTACTCTAAGATATCTTCATCTTCCTCCTCGTCTTCAAGTTCAAGTGATGAAGAGTTCGTGATCAAGAAGGGGAAGGACAGGGATGATCTGGCGGGCCTCTGCTTCATGGCTTTCGGGGACAAGCCGAAGAGTCGCTCGCGTCACAGCCGAAGACCCCGCAAGAGCTTATATTCAATGGCTCTTGGGGATAAGTAAGAAAAGGGCTCCTCCAACAACTCCGATGATGAAGACGATGAAAAGGTATCTTCCTATGAACAAGAAGTTGTTAATTTACTAGAACAGAACCGTCAGGAGTTGAAGTATCGGGAGAAACTGCTTAGAGGGGCTAAAAAGAGGATAGATGAGCTTGAGAGTGAGCTTGCAAAGGCGAATGGCAAGATTGAGAGTCTGTCTTCTTCCCCTTGATTGGGTGATAGCAGTGAGTGCTCGAACTGTGAGGTGTTGTTGTGTGACCTGACGACTCTGAAGTCCAGGTACACAGAGAGAGTAGATGAGAGAGACGCTATGGCCACTAAGCTTGAAAGCGCTCAGCTAGAGCTAAAAGATGCTCATGCCACTATTGTCGTGCCCTGTGTAGACTGCCCATCCCATTTAGCTAGTATAGCTAAGCTGAGAGCCAAGAGTGATGAGCAGGTGGGCGAGTTAGCTCGAGTGAGAGCTGAGCTAGAGCAGACTAAGCTAAAGCTTGAGACCTTGTCAGTTCCACCCACTGTTTGTGAGAACTGCTTGTCCCTCAGATTGGAGTTGATCAAGCTAATAGCTGAGAAGTCTGTCGAAGGTGAAAGAGAGTGTGAGATATGCTAGCCTTAGGTGGAGGTGTTAGCTTCCTTGAGAGAGGAGCTAGCTGATGTTCAGAATGAGAACTTTTACCTCCGTCAGATCTTGAGTTGGATTAGTGCTAGAGAGCCACAGCTCGGCATGATGATCCAGCAGTTCAAGAGGTAGGATGGGTTTGGGGTAGGTTACACCTATACCAAGGCTGATTTTGAGAGTGTCATTAGCCGAGCAGTGGAGTGGAGTAAGATGACTACTGAACAGAGATATCCCAAGACTCACTCCACTGAGTCTTTTCAGGTTAGTCAGCCCAAGGATGGAGTGTTCCAAGAACAACCTAATGCTCCACCCAAGAAGAAAATCTGGGTCCCAAAGCCTAAACCTCTCCATACTTCTCTTGACTCTTTACCTAGACACTCTCAAACCAAAGATTCTACACCCAACACCACCAAGCCTAAGAATCCCAAGCCTCAACCACATCCCAAGAAGCCTACCTATCACTGTGAGTTTTATCAGAGAGACGGGCATCTTGAGGAGTTTTGCTTTAGGAGGAAGCAGGTTGAGAGAGCAGAGAGAGATCGAGGTGGGCAGGAGCAGTTATACCAGCAGGGTGGTAGACAGAGATTCCCTCGACGTGGAGAGAGGCTAGAGGCTAGGCCATGTCGTGTAGGTGGTGGTAGAGGAGACAGCTTTCATGACCGTGCTTCAGAGGGTGGTTTTCGTTCCGGTAGAGCTCCAGATCGTTATGGATATGGTTTTGGACCTCGTGGCCATGATTTTAGGCAGAACAGTGGACCACGCTTTGAGCCGCATTTTGGTCCAGACTCATATGATTCCTTTTGCTTTCCTACTTACGAGCAGATGGCTCGACACTAGTTTAGCTCTTTTGCTAAACCTAGCGTCGGACTGTTTGCTCCCACTCATGACCATTGATCTTGCAGGATTGAGGACTGGAGGACATGTGGATCATGGATTCAGGATGTTCTCAACATATGATGGGACACCGCAGATGGTTCTCCAACCTCTCTCCCCCGAGCTCCAAGGAATACATCACTTTCGGGAACAATGGTCAAGGGAAGTGTTGGTGTAAAAGATTACGCTAATAGGTTCTCGAATGTTAGGAACTAACAAACAAGAAGTTTGTGCTGGGAACTATTCCGAGCCTCCGAATAGGATAATAGATCAAAGTAGTCCGAAAGTGTGTGTTGAATAGCTGAGTATTTGATGCCTATTACAGGGTAAAAAGGAGGATATTTATAGGCAAAAAGTCTTAAGGAAAAGACCTATATACCCCTCAATTACAACCTACATAGTGGAAACTATTCGGTACCCTGAATAGGGCTAAAATAGTAAAATCTATCCGGAGAATGTAGATAAGGCAGACGTCTTATTAGTCTGGCTTTTTTCCATTGTAGCTTCGGGGCCTTCGGAGGATGCCTTCGAATCATAAGCCGAAGCATCCTTCGGCTTAGAAACTTCATCACCTTCGGAGATGAGCGCAAGCTTTGATGCTGATAAGTTATCTTTGACTATCAATCTCTAGAGCCCTGAGGATGAATTCTTTTCCCCCAATAGTAGCCCCTCGAATACGCTTCTCCGATTTAACCTGTATGGCAGGAAAGCAGTATGCGCAAGGAATATTTTCATATTCAGGCACTTAGAGAAATTTGAAGGTGTTACAGCTATCCGAAGGGTATTAGACATTGAAGTAGTCCCGATGAAAGCTTCGAACTGGGACTGTTGTGTGAACACTTCGTAGGAAAGGGAACCGTTATGGAGGTGGAACGTCGTGGATGCCGTCAAATTTGAGCCGTTACCCTTCAAGTAGCCGTTATGCTCCCAAAAAAAGGTAACAGTCGAAATTTTACCGTGGGTTCACACCTTTTCAGTTCCTGGTCCCACCCGTTAGTGGCAGAAGTTGAACCTGCAGTGTGAACGTGATCGAAGCGCAATAGCTAGCAGGAAGGCTATAAAAGAGGGGTCGAAGCACAACGAAAATTTTTACAGAACCTGTCTTTCGGAGCTCACTTCCTTCAACCTCCAAATCTCCCCTCAATCTTCCTGAGCGATCAACTCATGGCGAGGACCAGCACCACCGTGCCAGTGGCAGCAAGCACTTTGGTGCAGATGCAAGCTTGGGCGGCTTCGGCAGCGGCAGCCATGGCGGGGGCTTCAGGAGGTTCTTGGCCCAAAAATCCCCGGGAGCTCTGCCCTCCATCCAAGAAGCAGATCCCACAAAGCTTCCTCATCGGCCAATCCACAAGCACTGCAGAATCCATTGAAGAGGTAGTGGATGGGAAGCTGGGCCCCGGAATAAGGACTCGGGTCCCTAGAACAAAGTCAATCACAAAGCCACGAAGTGGAGAAGTAGTAGTCTTCGAAGCATTCTTCGAAGCTGGTCTCGGGCTCCCTACCATCAACTTTTTATCAGAGGTATTGGAAATGTTTCACATTACCTTGCCTCAATTGTCCCCCAACACCATTGCAAGGCTGGCGATCTTCGAGTGGGCCCTTCGTGCCGAAGGATGTGAAGGAAGATCGAAGATCTTCACCGCCACCCACGAAGCCATCTGCCAACCGAAGCCACAAGACGGCCCCGGATACACCAAGGTGCTGACAACCTTCAAAAGTGTCAACTTCTAGCTGTGGAAGGAGCATGCTCAACATTTCCCTGTGAAGGCCATCAACGACCGGTGGTACACCAACTGGATCCTCCAGTGGTTTTACGCCGAGGTCAGAGAACACTCCAGCTTCGTGGGGCCCCTCCAAGAAATTTGGTTCCGGAAGGAGGCCGAAGTCACTCCGAACCCAAGCCTGCTCTCAACGTGGCTTGGGTTACTTTCTTCGATAGCCATCGACATGAGCATGCGGGACCTAGCGGAAGAATTCATCGCCCTCCGGATTCCGCCTCTCGGAGCTGACTGGCCGATAGCATTCCAAAATGCTTCGAGGGGAGAGCTTTGAAGTCTAGGTAAACCTTCGAACTTCCTGCAGTAATGTATTAGGAAAGAAATAACATACTTATAATATGTTACCTTTTTTCAGCGGCCCCTTTGGCGCTAGCTCCGGAGCAGATAGAAAGAGCCACAGAATGGGTGCTTGGAGCCCCTACAGTGGCGAAGAGGCAGAAAATAATAGAATTGGTGGGAAGCTGGGAATGCTTCAACAGAGTGTGGAGAGCCCTCAGAATGGTGACCCCACATCTACCAGACTTCGTCCCGACCGGAGTGTCCCCTTGGAAAAGGAAAGCCACTGCCGAGCCTTCGAAGAAAGCCATCATGACCCCAATCAAGAAGGGGAAGAAGAAGACAAAGCCTCCTCCTCAGCCGACTCCGGTGTCTTCTACTTCATCCTTGGGAATTCATAGCTCATCTTCAGAAGACTCCGGAAAAAAAGGCTCCGAAAACAAGGGCTCCGACATCCAAATGGGAAAGGCCCTCGAAAATTATCTTCTCGATGACAGCGAAGATGAAGCAGTGGATGCAACCGGAGTTCCTGCTCTAGAGACTGCGGAGGCAGACATAGCGTGCTCTCCTGAGCTCGTCGCCGTGAGTTCAGAGCTAGAAGTGGTTATCCCCAACTCACCCGTGGCTGGGGTGATAGTGCCGGAGGCTAAGGCGCCTGCATCGGCTACACCGAAGATGACTTCGGGGGATGACCTCGACGAGTACCTCCGGATGTACGAGGTCTTGGAGGACCCTGAAATACTACCTCAAGGTGCAAATGAAGGTATACTTCGAAGCTTTTGCCTTTACAATTACTGTAACAGTTATTACCCACAAATATTCATCAAGTACCTTTATGTTGTAGGTGCATCGAGGAGTAGCGTAGCTCCGATCACAGATGGAGTTCCAGCTTCTCTCGGAGTTGAGGCTCCAGTAGACACAACAGCTCCGATGACTGGAGTTGTCTCGGGTGAAGCGGTTCCGGCCGAGGGGGCATCGGTCGAAGGAGGATCTACCTCCACTGGAGTCGCTCCTCCGGCTTTCGTGCTGGGGAGGGGAAAGAGCATGATGAGCCTTGGACTCGCCCTACTTCGAGATGATGCCTACCTCCAACGATCCTTTGGCAAGTAATTCGAAGGAGGAGGCGACCGTGGATGATCGCCAGGCTTTGTCCTGGCTCCCTTTTTTGGCTCCTTTCTTCGAGCAACGAACGGGCCTCCGGGCGCTTCTGGAGCCCTTGGCGGAGAAGGGCAAAGAAGTTGTAAACTCCAACTTGGTCTCCATCTTGAGCGAGGCCAGAGGCCCAGATCTCAATCTAGCCCTCGAAAGGGCTGCCCTTCAGGTATGCAACATACCACAAGTGTATTCAATTAATAAATGGAATTAGTTAGTACTTACTTGCTCTTTTTTGCAGCAATTTGTCCTTGCTAGAGTGGCAGCGACTTCCAATGAAGTTGAAACTAATCGGCTCAAGAGGAAGGTTACTACCCTCTAGTCTGCACTTAAGAGCTCCGAAGATAAATCACTTCGACTGGAGGAGGAGCTCCTTAAAGAACAGAGGGCTAAGGCCGCCACCGATGAAGCACTCCGGATTGAGCGGCAGAGCAGCACTACACTCCAAACTTCGGCCCAAGAGGCCAAAGCCGAATGTGTGGTGCTCCGAGCGGAGGTGGAGAAGCTCCGGCAAGCGGCAGCCACTTCAAGCGCGCAGCTTGTAGAACTCCAAGACTCACTTCAGCAAGCCATGGCTCAGAAAAGCGCTCTCTTGTCCAAGATGGCCGAAGTGTCTGCTGCTGCTGCTGGGCTGGAGGCGGCAGAAGTGAAGAATGCTGAAATAGCAGAGCGTACCTTGGATGCCCTTCAGGGTACCTTGGAATACTTCGGCACCATGTGCCCTTCATCTTCGACTGTGGCCAGCGAGCCCCTCAACCGGAAGATGAAAATGATTTAAGTGGCGACGAAGCTGATGATGGGCTCCAGCGTCCTGTATGGAGAGATCTTCGGACAAGTTGCTGGAATTGGAGTCCTCCGTCATCTCGAAGCTCTTGGGATTTTAGTTGCTCCGGTTGGGGGTTCGACGCTAGTAGGCTTTGCCGACAAGGGCTTGTTACGTCCTTCGTAGGATGTAGCTTCTGCCTGGGAAGCTTTCCGGTCAATTTGGAAAACAGACCACAAGGCTGCAACCAAAGCTTGGATCGACGAGGCTCACCGGAAAAAGCAAGCGCAAACAAGGCCTCCGCTTCCAGCTTCACCAGTTTCGACGCCCCCTGCTCCGCCAACCAGCCCGCAGGTCTAGTCTTATAGGGCTCATAAGCATGTACAAGAAATCTTGTAAAGCCCCTTATATTAATGAATGAAAAGTTTATAAACGAGGAACTTGTTTGGATGTTTATTCTTTTAGGTTTTGCCATGCGCTTCGGAGCTTGACTTCGAAGTGTTAGAACTTAATGAAGGGCTCCTTCGGCAGTAGTCTGTTCTCGAAAGCTTAAGGCCTTATCGACGATCGCGCTTCTCTGTTCCTCGCGGAGATCAATGGGAGATAGCTCCCGAAGTACATCATGAAGTCTTGGCTTATATCAAAGAAGAGGAAAAGGAAGAAGCATCTTCGCCCTCCGAGTAAGTAAATTGGTGTGACTCGGAGTACCAGGCCAAGGATCCCACAGAGGCTAGCTCCAAAAGGCTTCTGTCTTGGGCTGAACTTCAAGAGGAGCAGAAAAAGCTGCGAGCTTCGAAGAAGAGAAGCACTCGGACTAAGAAGAAATTCCTGAAGGCTTCGAGCTCTGAAGGTCGAAGTGGTCTTATAAGTAGCTCTAGAGGTAGGAAGGGTCTCCATTTTTATCTAGGCTTAGACCAAAACTTCTCTTGATGTAAAATATGATTATCCAATTAATATGAATTGCTTCGAAAGCATCTTTTGTTGTTCCTTACTCCCCTGCCCCTCCTTGTGGGTGGGGGAATGTACGCGTTGCGATAGGGTCCGTCAGACACAATGATTTACAGAACAATCTGATGCTTCGCACAACAATTGGTAATCATATTTTACTCTTTCGTAGAGTTCTTCGAACTATATATTCGTATTGTGATGTTTATAAATTTCGGAGCTAAGTTTATACTTGTAAACTCCCATAGCAGCTGCTTAGGACTTTTAAAAGTGTTTCATTGGTCGGAGCCTTGAAACCTTATGGCTTGGTCACCTTCGACTCTTTTACAGATGCTTCGAACCCGGAGGCCGGAAATCTGTTCTTTTAAAGTCCTTAGACTCTTATACGGATCCTAACAAGCCGGAGCTTGGAATCCGTAGGCTGGCCACCTATGGCTCTTTTACAGATGCTTTGAACCCGGAGGTCGGAAATCTGTTCTTTTAAAATAGTTAGACTCTTCTACGGATCCTAACAAGCCGGAGCTTGGAATCTGTAGGCTGGCCACCTACGTCTCTTTTACAGATGCTTCAAACCTGGGGGCCAGAAATATGTTCTTTTAAAGTCCTTAGACTCTTCTACAGATCCTAACAAGCCGGAGCTTGGAATCCGCAGGCTGCCAACGGAATCCTTGAACAATTGGTTCAAAGGCCGTTGTCCGGGTTCTTTGAAAGATGCTTGACTCTGCAAGCATCTCCATTCTCCTGATGCATCCACCAGGAGTAAGGGATATTCAAAGAGTAAACAAAATTTGAACCTCCATCTTTATTTAGAAAGGTGCTTTTACAATTGATTACAAGGAGCCCCTAAGTGTAATAATGCTTAAGGTGCTCCGCATGCCATGCATGCTTCAACTCTTCCACTTCTAAATTAGCTAATTTAAACGAGCCGGGGCGCCCTGAGCGTAGGATAATATATGGTCCTTCCCATTTATTTCCTAGCTTCCCCGGAGCTATTACACTTCGCAATACCAAATGACCTGGTTTAAGCTCGTTCAGTTTTATCTTCGGGTCATACCATGTATTTGTTTGGTCTTGGTACTTCGTCGGATTGGTGACAGCTCGAAGCCTTGTTTCTTCTGACAAGTCCAGCGAAGTGCTTCTCTCATCTTCATTCCCAGGTTCTACTACGCGAAGGGATCCACCCTTGAGCTCCATAGGAGTCATGGCCTCATCTCCGAATAGCAGCCTGAATGGGGTGAAGCCTGTGGACCTGGCTTGCGTGGTCCGAATGGACTTAGAATCTTAGGAAGTTCTTCAGTCCACATCCCTTTGGCCAGCCTGTAACACCCCAAATTTTCAAAGGAATAAAAATATTATTTAATATATTTTCCTGGAATTAATTATTTTGGAAATACCTTTAATACACTCCTTCACCATTTTGAACTACAACCTAGATGAACTGGCCAAACCAGGAGCCGAGAATTTTTATGTATGATCCAAAGACTAAGATATATATGTTTGAGAATTTTTACAAATTTTTATCAACCTTAGAAGTAGCCCTAAGATTTTAATCTATTTCCTGGAATTATTTTTATTCAGAAATATTTTGAAACAGCCCGACCCCACCCGTCAGTGAGCCCCTCTCCTATCGCGCACGCGCCCGACAACCCGACCCCACCTGTTGCCGCCAACCACCCTCTCTCGCGCCCGAGCCCGACCCCACCCGTCAGCCGCCTCACTCGTGCGCTCACGCCCACTGGCCAGTGGCCCCCACTTGGCGGACTCATCGTCCCACCTCCCGCCATCGCCCCCAAACTTCGCCGGCCGAATTTAAACCCCGCGATTCTCTCGTCACCGGCCCCCTCCCCTCCATTTATCGCCGGCATTAACACCCCGCGACGCGCCGACCATTTCCCCCATTGATTTCACGCATCATCGTCCCGTTATCGCCCACATGCAGTGAAACCGCCTCGCCGGCGTTTACTCACGGCCTCCCCCGATTGCGCCCCCTGCCCCCATCGGTACCCCTATTTAAACCCCCGACCACCGCCGCGCTCAACCCCCACGTCAGTTCGCTTCCAGAACGAATAGAGCGCTCGCATTTCGTTTTTTAGCACCACTCCGCCGTCCGCACTCCAGTCGTCGATCGCCGTCGCCGGAGTCCCTCTCCGTCCACGCCGACCGCACCTCCGTGACCGCCAAGACCTCCTCGACCTCGGCCACCACTCCATCGTCGATGAACCTCGCCAGATCACCGTCGCCGACCAGAACCCGAACGACCTCGCCGCCTCCTCTCGTCGCCGGCCTCACTCTGTCGACCTCGGACCACCGCAAGGGTACCCTCTTGTTCCCCTCAGTACCCTCTTTACGTTTTTAGCCCTAGGTAGGCCGGATAGCCCTCGCCGTCACCGGAATCGCTCGTCGTCGCATCGCTGGAGTCAGGGAAGACGGGTACTTAACCCCCCCCTGACACGTGCCGTGTCGAATTTGATCCCGACCGTGTGATCGCGATCGGACGACGCCTGTAACCCCACGTGTGCGATCTAATCCACACCGTCGGATCTAGACGAAATGTTACGTTTTAATCTCGCGCGTTCGTTTATATTTAAAACTCACGTTTAATGTAGAGCGTCCATCACGTACCGGTTCAATGTTTTAATCCTGGCCGTCTGCGATAACTTAACTCCCCCGCCTCGCTCTCGCGCGTTGGATCTGGATCCAATGGTCTAGATTGGGCCGGACCACGTGCACAGTGTGCGGGTTCACCGTTGGCCTGGCTCACCGTGGACCCGAGGTGATTTAAATTTAAAAATAAATTCCAGAAATTGTTTTAAACTTGTAAAATTCATATCTGGCGCATTTTAACATCAAAAATTATCATTTCAATTTCAGAAAATTTGTAATATTATTCTCTTCATGTTCATTCAATAAAAACAATATGTTTACTTTGGATTTTTCATGACTAATTAAATAGGTATTCAAATGCCCTTAGGGTAAAAATGTAAATTCAAATATTTAAACTTCAGTAACGTTTATATTTATTCCTTTCTGTTCATATACTGAAAACCACTAATTTGTCCATGAACCTTTCATTTTAAAATTTATTAGGAGACTTAAAATGAGACTACTCACATTTAAAACCCCTTTTTATAAAAGACAACCTTTCATTATAATTCCTTCTAAATTATTTATAAAATAAATTTTAGAAACTTAACAACCTGATTTCCTATAAATTAAACCAATTTAAACCTATGTGCTTGTTGTGTTATTTTATATTGTTTAATTGAATGTTGTAATTATTTTACTTTATTTATATTGGGAAGATTACGAAGCTGTCGAGGAGCCGGAATATTTCCTGGAAGTTCCTCCCTCTCCCCTCGCTGAACAAGGCAAGTCACCAAACCAATCTTTTGAGCATAATGGACCCATGTTTTATTAAACTATTGCTAAAACACATAGGTTATACGTGCATTAGTCAAATGAAACCCTTACAATATATTTATTTAGGATCCCCCGACCTTGATGTGCAACCTAAGCCATGCTCTGTAGCCTAAACTCCTTGTCACCATATGATTAGTATTATTAGCTAGTGTCCAATGTATTGACATGATTGCTATAGGATTAAAAATGAGTCGTAGCGATTGGTTCTACTATATGATCCCCCGTTATTCTCATCTTTGGAATTCTGTCGGTGTTGGAGTTGTGGTTGTGAGTGAATGCATGGTGGGTTCTAGGTGCAAGCTAGGGCATTGGTCGGTAGCACCCGGGGCACTATAAGGACCGGTCTGCGGGATCCGTTGCAATACACTTCCGTACTAACCACAAGTCTAATGGGTAAGTCCTAACTAAGGCATGGAGTGTTCCAAACCGAGGCCACCATTTGGAGATGGGTCAAGCAGCACCCGCGGGTGGCTTGTACCGACGTGGCGCAAAAGGGGGTGCGACGTTAGCCGGGATGCGGCCCGGCGCGCTGGCGAAACCTAGAGCATGTGATTATCGCTTGGAGCATTTCATGATGAGGTTTTGGCACGAGTTCCCGTGGTATGGGTCATCCCGTTACACTTTGGTGTTTGGGATGAGTGCATGCCTTGTGGGTACAGTAGTACACCTCTGATCAGAGTCATAAATCTTTTCGAAAAGCCGAGCCCACGGTCAAGGGCGGGTTGCGTGACATCCCACAGTTAGATTACTTTGATATGTATGTGCATGATGGTTTGACATGTAAGGACTGTTGTGCGAGGAGGTAAAACGTACTCCTCGAGTTAAATGATGTTATTGTTGTTCATGTTTACTTTCCGCATGATAAATTTGACTACATTAACTGCAATAACTGAAAATGTACTATTCCACACTTTTAGCCAATTATCCTCCCTTTGTTATTACCTTGCATTATTACCAGCATTTGCGGTGGCTTGTTGAGTACTTTTTGTACTCATACCCATTGAACACCACAGATGATGCCTACTATGAAGACAGTCTGGAGTAGCGACCCAGTCAAGTGAAAAGATCTTGAAGAAGGCGTTCGTCATGCATTTTAATTATTTTTATTATTGTTTTGATTAAACTCTGATGTAATAAATATGGTCTGCGTACCATGAATATTGTCGTATGTACGATTGTCGCATGACGAACCTCTTGTATTATTGTTTTTCTATGGAAATTCAATAATGTTCTGATTTCAATAAATCGGGGCGCCACAAGATGGTATCAGAGCCGACTTGACTATAGAAAGCCAAACAGACCCGCCTGGCCAATAGCTGCAGAAAATTATTTCTCGAAAACCTGCTTTACAAACTTTGTTCCTCCCCTCACTTTTCTTCAACTTGTTATTTTGTAGATGCCTGTCTACCAAGTCCACAGCTATTGCCGCCACTTCGAGGGCTTCGTCAGGGAGCTCCGCATGATGCTCACCTTCCTCGGGTTTCTCTTCGAGCCCGAATTCCAAGGAGTATACATGGAAGAGTTCGCCGACCTTGCGACGTCTCCCTCACCGTCCACGGCTCCGTAGAGCACCTGCCACCTTACACCACCGCACTTGGGGGCCCGACTTTCGACGTCGCGTGCCAATGAGTCGCCCTCTAGACCCTTATGGAGTTGAGGATGATCTATGATGATCGTCTTCAGAACTCGTCCTTCCGGCTTGTGCCGAAGCGCACTCCCGGCGCCTACCGTAGCATCTACCTCGGAGTTCACTCCGTGCGTGATCCGGTCATGGCCCAACTGTCGCGTCTACTTCAGGCCATGGACAACCTCCATACTGAGGCGGTGCTCGACGCCGATGAGCACCATGAGGCGGTTGAGTTTCTTCGTGAGGAGACGAAGAACTTGATCCAACAGAACGGCGAGCTGCAGTGCAAGATCATGTGCTGCAGAAGGACATCGCGGAGATGGTTCCCCTCCTCCCGAGGAAGAGGAAGCCCATCCGTGAGCCTTCCCCTCGCCTCAAGAGGATCCCGCCACACCCCTCCACTGCCGGACCATCCACCAGTGCCCCTACACCACACCCCGGCCTCGTCTCCGACCCAATCATCGAGAACTTTCTCGAGCCCACCATCCCACGGGAGCCGTGTACTCGTGGTTCCGAGAGCACGGAGACCACCTCCGGTGGCGAGTAGGCGCTAGATATCGCTTTTCTAATAAAATAATTTTTGTATGTGGTGCTATTTACAGCGAGTTGTGCTGTAGATAGAATAAGAGCTTGATTGTAATGAACACTTTTTACCACTTGGTTTATATGCATGAGCCTTATGAGCTATTTTTAATTATATTGTTAATTCATCATCTTTTTGCCTTAAAACGTCGTATGTTCAGAAGATGGCCGACCACCAGAACACCGGCTCCAACAACGGAGAAGGAGGAAGCCGTGACGCGCCCGAGGGTGTTGTACCCAACTGGGGTGCAACGGGCCCGCGACAGTCTGGATCACCATCCGCCAACCATCCCACGTTGGAGGAGATGATGGCAAACCAGAACCAACTAATCACCATCCTCCTCACTCAGATGCAGCACCAACAAGCTCAGTTGGATCGTCTGCAAAATGGGGAGCCTGCCCCTCGTGCACCAGCACCCGTGCCCGCTCCCCAACTCTCGGAGTTTCTGTGCGTGCGCCCACCCATCTTCTCTAGCACCACCAACACCATGGAGGCCGGATATTGGCTCCGCACCATAGGGAAGAAGCTGGATCTTCTCCCCTGCACCGACCGGGAGCGAGTGGCCTTCGCCACTCACCAGCTCTAGGGTCCCGCCACCGAATGGTGTGACAACTACCGTGAGTCCCAGCCAGAGGACCACGTGGTGACATGGGCAGAGTTCACCATCGCCTTTCGCGCCGCCCACGTCCCCGCCGGAGTCATCGCAGTCAAGCAGCAGGAGTTCCGCGACCTGCAACAGGGCAACCGGACCATCATGGAGTATCTCCATGAATTCAACCGTCTAGCTCGCTATGCGCTAGAGTATGTGCGGACCGACGCCCTCCGCCAGGCCAAGTTCCTCCGGGGACTTAAGGATGAGCTGTCCATCCAGCTCGTCGCCACCGACTACGCCGACTTTCAACGGTTGGTGAATAAAGCGCTCATCCAAGAGACTGAGCAAAACAAGCTAGACCTCAAGAAGAGGAAGATGATCGCCTTCAAGCATCAACAGGCGAACTCTTAGAGGCCCCGCTTCGTCCCTCTGCCACCAGCGCCCGCCTACCATCCTCAGCCCGCCTACAGGCCACCCCACGCCGCCAGTGGATCCAACGCTGGGCATCCCCGCTCCGCTCCACCAGCTCCGGCCGCTTAGTCGACGCCCGCCGCCAAGGCCCCGATCTTGAAGGATCGCCAAGGGAGGTCGGTCGTCTACTTCAACTGCCGGAAGGAAGGGCACTATTCGCACCAGTGTCCTCACCCCAAGCAGCCCCAAGGCGCTACACCCAACCAGGAGGTTCGTGCCCGCGTTAATCACATCACCGCGGAGGAAGCTCAAGAGGCTCCCGAAGTCATGCTCGGTACGTTTACTGCAAATGACGTACCATCTATGATTTTATTTGACTCTGGAGCAACACATTCTTTCATCTCGGAAGATTTTGTGAAAAACCCACAACTTGGACGTACTCCCTCTATCCGTCCCCATGATGATTTCCACTCTAGGCAATAAAACCTTAGCCCACTTATACAGTCCTAAGGTTAAGATAGAGATCTAAGGAGTATCATTCCGGGCAGAGCCAGTCCTCATTAAGTGCACCGGACTCGACCGCATCCTAGGGATGTATTGGTTGATGAGGCACAAGGGAGTGATCGACTGTGCCAACAAGTCCGTAACAGTGACCAACCCCGAAGGAGAAGCCGTCACCTTTCGAATGACCAGTCGCAACCCCCCTGAAGCATCTCTTCACTCTCTAGCTCTTGAAGAAGTGCCCATCGTCAAGGAGTTTATGGACGTCTTCCCAGAGGACCTACCAGGAATGCCTCCCAAGCGGGACATCTAATTCAGAATCAAACTTGTCCCCGGGACCACTCCAATCTCCAAGCGCCCATACCGGATGGCCGCCAATGAATTAGCCAAGGTCAAGAGCAACATCGAAGACCTGGAGCAGAAAGGATACATCCGACCGAGTACCTCACCCTGGGGTGCACCGGTCATCTTTGCCATGAAGAAGGACAAGACCAAAAGGATGTGCGTGGACTATAGAGCCTTGAACGACGTAACCATCAACAACAAGTACCCATTGCCTCGGATCGACGACCTATTCGATCAACTGAAGGGATCCTCAGTGTTTTCCAAGATTGACCTCAGGTCAGGTCATCACCAATTGAGGATTAGAGAAGAGGACATACCCAAGACCGCCTTCACCTCCCGCTACGGACTCTACGAGTATACAGTGATGTCGTTCGGACTCACTAATGCCCCGGCCTTTTTCATCAACATGATGAACAATGTATTCATGGAGTTCTTGGATAAGTTCATCATGGTATTCATCGACGATATCCTCGTCTACTCCAAGATGAAGGAATAACACGAAACCCACCTCCGTCTGACCCTCGGAAAGCTAAGGGGACAACAACTGTACGCCAAATACAGCAAGTGCGAGTTTTGGTCGTCAGAGGTGAAGTTCCTCGGTCATGTTATATCTGTCGGAGGAATAGCAGTGGACCCAACCATCGTGGAAGAAGTGACCAACTGGCTGCAACCCACGACCGTGACCGAGATCCGGAGTTTTCTCGGATTGGCCGGATACTATCGCCGGTTCATCGAGAATTTTTCGAAGGTCGCCAAGCCTATGACCAGACTGTTGCAGAAGGAAGTAAAATTTGAATGGACCCCAGATTGCGAAGAAAGCTTCCAAACCCTCAAGAAGAAGCTTGTGTCAGCCCCTATTCTGACTCTGCCAGACATCCAGAAGGACTTCCACGTCTACTGTGATGCCTCTCGTCAAGGATTGGGATGTGTCTTAATGCAAGAAGGGAAGGTTATATCCTACGCCTCCCGACAGCTGAGACTGGATGAGCTGAACTACCTGACCCACGACCTGGAGTTAGCAGTCGTGGTTTATGCCTTGAAGATATGGAGACATTACCTTGTGGGAAATCGGTGTGAGGTCTTCACCGACCACAAGAGCCTCAAGTATATATTCACCCAACCAGACCTGAACCTCAGGCAAAGGAGATGGTTGGAACTCATCAAGGATTATGACTTGGGCATCCATTATCATCCAGGCAAGGCAAATGTGGTGGCAGATGCCCTTAGTCGAAAAGGGTACTGCAATGCCATCATGATTCAGGACCAGGCTCCTTTGCTATACAAGGAGATGCAAAGGCTGAATTTAGGGATCACCACCCGAGCGTACCTCGCTGCTTTGGAGTCAAGACCTATCTTAATAGACCAGATTCGAGAAAAGCAGAAGGAAGACCCAGACATCTTGGAGATCCAGCAGAACATGCGGAAGGGTAAAGCCCCCGGATTCTCTGAGGACGAGCATGGTACTATCTGGTTTGGAAACCGGATATGTGTGCCCGACAAGTCTGAGTTGAAGACCCTCATCCTTCAGGAAGCCCACAATACTCTATACTCCATTCATCCCGGGAGTACAAAGATGTATCAAGATCCGAAGGAAAAATATTGGTGGGTTAGCATGAAGAGAGAAATAGATGAGTATGTGGCCAAGTGCGACACATGCCGGCGAGTCAAGGCAGAGCATCAAAGACCTGCTGGACTTCTTCAACCCCTCAAGGTCCCCGAATGGAAGTGGGAAGAGATAGAAATGGACTTCATCACGGGACTACCCAGGACCCAAGCTGGTCATGATTCTATCTGGGCGATCGTCGACCGACTCACCAAGGTAGCTCACTTCATCCCCATCAAGACAACTTACACTGTCGCCAAGTTGGCTGAGTTGTATATGACCCGGATCGTATGCCTTCACGGATTTCCTAAGAAGATCGTATCTAACCGTGGGAGTCAGTTTACCTCCATGTTTTGGAAGAACCTTCAAGAGGAACTCGGCACCCGGCTGAACTTTAGCACCGCCTATCATCCACAGACCGACGGTCAAACCGAAAGGGTCAACCAGATACCGGAGGATATGCTTAGAGCTTGCGCTCTAGACTTTGGCGGAATGTGGGACAAGAACTTACCTTACGCAGAATTTTCCTACAACAACAGCTATCAAGCCAGCCTGCAAATGTCCCCGTTCGAAGCACTTTATGGGCGTAAGTGTAGAACGCCGCTGCTCTAGGATCAGACCGGAGAGTCGCAGTTGTTTGGGACGGATATATTGAGAGAAGCCGAAGAGAAGGTCAAAATTATCAGGGATAGATTAAAGATAGCCCAGTCCCGACAGAAGAGCTACGCCGATAACCGTTGAAGAGACCTAACCTTTGAGGAGGGCGATTATGTCTATCTCCGAGTCACTCCCCTCTGTGGCACTCAAAGGTTCAACATGAAAGGCAAGCTAGCACCCCGTTACGTCGGACCCTTTCAGATCCTCCGACGACAAGGAGAAGTGGCATATCAACTTGAGCTGCCTCCATCATTGGCAGGAGTTCACGATGTGTTCCATGTCTCTCAGTTGAAGAAGTGTCTTCGCGTGCCCGCCGAGCAAGCCGATTTTCAACAACTCAACGTCCAAGAAGATTTGACCTATATCGAGAAGCCCGTCAAGATCTTGGAAACCAAGGAAAGGGTAACCAGGAGCAGTGTACTTCGCTTTTGCAAGGTTCAGTGGGACAACCACCCCGCCGAAGAAGCTACATGGGAAAAAGAAGACGAGCTGAAAGCCCAGTACCCCGAGCTATTCGAGTAGCATTCTAATCTCGAGGATGAGATTCTTTGTAAGGGGGATAGGTTTGTAACACCCCAAATTTTCAAAGGAAGAAAAATATTATTTAATATATTTTCCTGGAATTAATTATTTTGGAAATACCTTTAATACACTCCTTCACCATTTTGAACTACAACCTAGATGAACTGGCCAAACCAGGAGCTGAGAATTTTTATGTATGATCCTAAGACTAAGATATATTTTTGAGAATTTTTACAAATTTTTTTCAACCTTGGAAGTAGCCCTAAGATTTTAATATATTTCCTGGAATTATTTTTATTCAAAAATATTTTGAAACAGTATTGGGCCTCCCTCCTCCCTTTCTCTCTCTCCCGGCTGGCCCAGCCCGTTACCCTCGCCCGCCTCGGACTGACAGCCCGACCCCACCCGTCAACGAGCCCCTCTCCTCTCGCGCGCGCCCGATAGCCCGACCCCACCTGTCGGCACCAACCGCCCTCTCTCGCGCCCAAGCCCGACCCCACCCGTCAGCCGCCTCACTCGTGCACTCACGCCCGCTGGCTAGTGGCCCCCACCTGTCGGACTCGTCGTCCACCTCCCGCCACCGCCCCCAAACTTCGCCGACCGAATTTAAACCCCGTGATTCGCTCGTCGTCGGCCCCCTCCCCTCCATTTATCGCCGGCATTAACACCCCCGCAACGCACCGACCATTTCCCCCATTGATTTCACGCATCATCGTCCCGTTATCGCTCGCATGCAGTGAAACCGCCTCGCCGGCGTTTACTCACGACCTCCCCCGATTGCGCCCCCTGCACCCGCCGGTACCCCTATTTAAACCCCCGACCACCGCCGCGCTCAACCCCCACGTCAGTTCGCTTCTAGAACGAATAGAGCGCTCGCATTTCGGTTTTTAGCACCACTCCGCCGTCCGCACTCCAGCCGTCGATCGCCGTTGCCGGAGTCCCTCTTCGTCCACGCTGACCGCACCTCTGTGACCGCCAAGACCTCCTCGACCTCGGCCACCACTCCATCGTCAATGAACCTCGCCGTATCACCATCACCGACCAGAACCCGAACAACCTCGCCCCCTCCTCTCGTCGCCGGCCTCACTCTGTCGACCTCGGACCATCGCAAGGGTACCCTCTTGTTCCCCTCAGTACCCTCTTTACATTTTTAGCCCTAGCTAGGCCGGATAGCCCTCGCCGTCACCGGAATCGCTCGCCGTCGCATCGCCGGAGTCAGGGAAGACGGGTACTTAACCCCCCCGACACATGTCGTGTCAGATTTGATCCCGACCGTGCGATCGCGATCGGACGACGCCTGTAACCCCACGTGCGTGATCTAATTCGCACCGTCGGATCTGGACGAAACGTTACGTTTTAATCTCGCGTGTTCGTTCATATTTAAAACTCACGTTTAATCTGGAGCATCCATCGCGTACCGGTTCAATGTTTTAATCCTGGCCGTCCGCGACAACTTAACTCCCCTGCCTCGCTCTCGCGTGTTGGATCTGGATCCAACGATCCAGATTGGGCCGGACCACGCACACAGTGCGCGGGTTCACCGTGGGCCTGGCTCACCATGGACCCGAGGTGATTTAAATTTAAAAATAAATTCTAGAAACTGTTTTAAACTTGTAAAATTCATATCTGGCGCATTTTAACTTCAAAAATTATCATTTCAATTTCAGAAAATTTGTAATATTATTCTCTTCATGTTCATTCAATAAAAACAATATGTTTATGTTGGATTTTTCATAACTAATTAAATAGGTATTCAAATGCCCTTAGGGTAAAAATGTAAATTCGAATATTTAAACTTCAGTAAAGTTTATATTTATTCCTTTCTGTTCATATACTGAAAACCACTAATTTGTCCATGAACCTTTCATTTTAAAATTTATTAGGAGACTTAAAATGAGACTACTCACATTTAAAACCCCTTTTTATAAAGGACAACCTTTCATTATAATTCCTTCTAAATTATTTATAAAATAAATTTCAAAAACTTAAAAACTTGATTTCCTATAAATTAAACCAATTTAAACCTATGTGCTTGTTGTGTGATTTTATATTGTTTAATTGAATGTTGTAATTATTTACTTTATTTATATTGGGAAGATTACGACGCCGTCGAGGAGCCGGAATATTTCCCGGAAGTTCCTCCCTCTCCCCTCGCTGAACAAGGAAAGTCACCAAACCAATCTTTTGAGCATATTGGACCCATGTTTTATTAAACTATTGCTAAAACACATAGGTTATACATGTGTTCGTCATGCATATTGTCGTATGTTTTGATTAAACTCTGATGTAATAAATATGGTCTGCGTACCATGAATATTGTCGTATGTACGATTGTCGCATGACGAACCTCTTGTATTATTGTTTTTCTATGGAAATTCAATAATGTTCCGATTTCAATAAATCGGGGCGCCACACAGCCCGACAATCCTTCGATTTAGACCGGAGAGAATATTTCCATTGGCTCACTCGACGGCTCCGTTGGATTGTGTATGGCGAACTGCTGCAAAGCATAACTTGATGCCCAGTTCTTCACAAAATTCTTTAAAGAGTTCGGCTTCGAACTGGGTTCCATTATCTACAGTTAGCTCCCTTGGCACTCTGAACCTGCATATGATATTTTGCCAGAAGAATTTTTGCACATTCCTTGCAGTGATAGCAATTAGAGGTTCAGCTTCGACCCATTTAGAGAAATACTCAATTGCTACCACTGCAAACTTCAAGCTTCCTTTTGCCATTGGAAAAGGGACGATGAGATCCATTCCCCATCGTGCCATTGGCCACACCGGGGCAATAACTTGAAGTTGTACTGGTGGACGGTGTCTCCGTCTACCCATCCACTAGCATCCTTGACAGGTTCGAACCAATTCCTCCACATCTCTTATAACTGTTCGCCAGTATAGCCCCTGCCGAAGTGTCTTTCCTGCTAGAGGAAGGGGGGCCAGGTGGCTTCCACATAAACCTTCATGAATATCCCGAAGTATATCTTGGCCTTCGGGTTGTGAGATGCACCGGAGTAAGGGAGAACAGACTCCGGCTTTGTATAATATCCCATTGACAAGCTCATAATTTCGAGCTCTTGCTTGCAACCTTCGGAAATCTGGACCTTCTGACAAGACTGCGCTATTTTGCAAGACATCCATTATCAGAGCCTGCTAGTCTATAGCTGGGATGCAAAGGACTTCTACGGAGGGTAATTGATCTACTGTAGGCTTGACAAGTTCTTCATAGAAAGCACCCTCCGGGAGGTCCAATGCTCCGGCTGCAGCCTTCGCTAGAATGTCTGCAAGTTGAGCCTCTCAGAATACATGGATTTTTGCGCTGACGGTGATATTATTACAGCTCCAGCTCCGGCACCAAATGTCTGATAAGCACCGTCAGAAAAAATTGTCCATAGACATTCGGAGGTTTCTTCCGGAGCCCAAACTACAGATGGAGTCCACTCTACTACGAAGTCAGCTATGATCTGAGATTTGATAGCTGTTCTCGCCGTGAAGGAAATACCAAAGAGGGCTAGCTCGATAACCCATTTTCCGATCCTACCCATGGAATCTTTGCTCCGAAGGATATCACCAAGGGGATACGAGGTAGGAACGATTAGGTTATGTGCTAGAAATTAATGCATTAGCTTCTACGAGGGCATTACTAAAGCATAAGCAAATTTTTCGAGCTCGGAGTATCTTGTCTTTGCTCCGGACAAGGCTTCTGAGACAAAGTAAACTGGGTTTTGCACCAGCTTTCCTTTAAGCTTAACTTCCTTGACTAATACTGCACGGTAAGTGTTGACAGGCTTCTGAGGTATTCTTACATAAAAAAATACTCCGGATGGGGTTATGAAACTCGTCTTGGCTTCATCTTCGCGCTTTAGCCAGACTTAATGATAACCGGAGTAAGCATCCACGAAGCTCAGTAATTCGGAGCCAGCCGTAGAATCCACCAGCTGGTCTATTCGGGGCATAGGGTAGGGCTCTCGCGGGCATGCTTTATTTAATGACGTGAAATCAATGCACATGCGCCACTTGTCGGAGCCCTTTTTCCTGACAAAAACGGGGTTAGCTAGCCACTCCGTGTGGGCTACTTCCCTGATGATGCCAACCCTTAACAATTTTTCCACTTCTACCTTGGCGAGGTCTGCCCTCTCTGCTGATAACTTACGGAGCCCTGGCGCACTAGCCTAGCCTTCGGGTTGACAAGAAAACTAATCTCGATGATACTCCGGTCAACCCCGGTGATGTCTTCGTCGGTCCAGTAAAAGATGTCCAAATTTTGCTTGACTACTTCCTCCAATGAAGCGGCTATCTCCGGAGGTAGCCCCTTGCCGAACTGTATTGGGTACTCCTTGACATCCTTCAGAATTATCTTCGTGACGACATCACCTTCTGGGCTTGGCTTTAGGGAAAGGCCCTTCGAGGAGTTCGAAGACTCCGAAGCCTCCTCTGTGAGCTCTGACACACTGTGCACTTGCCGAGGGTCCAATGGCTGACCGTGGCCATACTCCGTTCTTCGGGCTACAGCTTGGTCTCATGAGATAGTGAGAACCACCTTGTGTGGGCATCTTGAGACATAAGTAGTTGTGATGTGCTATAGCCCTGAACTGGTTCAACATCCCCCATCCAAAAATCGCATTATAGGCATATGGGGCATCGACGACATCGAAGATCACTTCTTCCACCCTGGCCAAGGGCCCCTCATCGAAGGCAACCTCGAGGCCTATCTGGCCGAGGGCATCGAGAGGCGGACCTGCGAAGCCTTGGAGTGGGCGAGCCACCAGAAGTAGATGCCTCTGAGGAATGCACATCTCGTCGAAGGCCTGGACAAAAAGTATATCTGCGGAGCTCCCACCGTCTACCAGGATCCTTCGAACTTCGACTCCAGCTATATCAGCTGAAATGACCAGGGGGTCAGCATGATGGAATTTCACCCCCGCAGCATCATTGGCAATAAAGGAAATAGGTACATGAGACCACTCGGGCATTCCTGCCATAGAATTTGAGGTCCCTATGTGCCCTACTTTGTGGACATATTCTCGCCGCTGCCTTTTTGACATGTTTCCGAGGGTCCCCCCTCCGGAGATGGGTAGGACCACTCGCTTGCCGTGATCTTGGGGATCTTCCTGCTTCGGTGGTGGCATAATATTGGCCACCGGGAGCTACATGGGTGCTTCGATGATGCCTGCTCGGGCCACGGTTTTCACGGGCTTTGAACGTGCCACCGGAGGGGCTCAATCCGAAGTACCTCGCCCTATACTTCGTCCAAGATATTCACCCTGAAGGGTTAATACAGACTTACAATCCTTCGTGTCATGGCTTCTATTCTCGCCATGTACACAATAGAAGAAGCTCTGGCGCCTACCAGCTATTCTTTCTTGGGGCTTCGAAGCTCCAACATTGAAGCCTTGCGCCTGCTGGAAGTTGGCTGGTGCCTTCGGGGCAGAGGGCGCAATGTTCAACACCTCTGAGCGAAAGTGCTTCTTTCCCCGCCTATGATCATTGAAATGATTGTCATGGGGGGCTTGCGGAGAGGTTGGGACTTCGGGCTCTGTCTTCACTTCTTGAAGGGTTGGTGTAGGTGTTGCAGTTCTTCGGAGGCAGCCTTCCTCTGCCTTGGCATACTGTTTGAAGTATGCCATCAACTGTGCCACAGATGACACTGGTTTCTGATAAAGCTTGCTGAGGAGATCTGGGTTCAACACCCCTTCGCGCGCGGTATCGACTACCCAAGAGGTAGACACGCCCTTGATCTAAGACTTGGTGTGGGCGAAGCACATGAAGTATTCCCGAAGTGTCTCCCCCGCTTGCTGCTTCACCTGAAATAAACTCCCCGTCTACATTGGGACCACAAATGTACCTTGGAAGTTTCTTACAAACTTCCTCTTCAGCTGCTCCCAGGACTTGATCGATCCTGGCTTTAGAGACCAGAACCATCAGAGCGCTACACCTTCGAGAGCGAGGGGGAAGCACTTCGCCATAGTTTTACGCACCCCTTTGCTGGCTTCTATTGCCAAAGCATACGAACGAGCGAATTCTCCGGGGTTGGAACCATCAGAATACTTGTGTAGCTTCGAGGCTTTAAACCTAGGATCGAAGGGCACTTTCTGTAGGTCCGGATGCAACGGAGACTCGTCATCGAAGGATATGTTCTCGACCTCCTTCGGGACTTGGACAGCTTCGGGAAGGTTGCCAGCACCACCGTCTTGAGGCCCTTCGGGAGCATGAGTGGAAGCTTGAGAGCGGAGTCGATCGGCGACATCTTGCCTCCATATTGCCACTTCCTCCTGAAGTTGCGCTACATGGGTAGCCTCGTCCTCAGGAAGGTCTTCGTCTCCTTCGGAGGGGAGCTTTGGGTCTCAGGAACTGGCATAGTTGGTTCGGAGCACCGTGGGAGCGGCTCGGGGGCCTCTGGGTGCTCGACATGCGGCGGCCGCTTTGGGGGTTACCGGGATAACATAAGGTCCTGCTCCGTTGGTCCGAGGGGACCTTCAGGGAGGATCGGAGGCTAGGCTCCGCTTGGGAGGCATAGCTAATGAAGATGAGGTCCGAAGACCGTGGAATTCGATTGGATTTGGGAAGGCGAGGAAAGGCCTTGGAGCTGTACTAGGAAGCCCCTTACCGAAGGGTGCGCAGAATCTTGAGACTCCGAAGCTCCCTCCGCAAGTGCTCTTCAAAGCACAGTCAGCAGTAGAGAACTAGCTTTTAGAACTAGGATCCCCACGGACGGTGCCAACTGTTGGCGTAAAAGATTACGCTAACAGGTTCTCGAATGTTAAGAACTAACAAACAGGAAGTTTGTGATGGGAACTATTCTGAGCCTCCGAATAGGATAATATTTCAAAGTAGTCCGAAAGTGTGTATTGAATAGCTGAGTATTCGATGCCTATTACAGGGTAAGAAGGAGGATATTTATAGGCAAAAAGTCTTATGGAAAAGACTTATATACCCCTCAATTACAACCGACATAGTGGAAACTATTCGGTACCCCGAATAGGGCTAAAATAGTAAAATCTATCTGGAGAAGGTAGATAAGGCAGACGTCTTATCAATCTGGCTGTTTTCCACTGTAGATTCGGGGCCTTCGGAGGATGCCTTCGAATCATAAGCCAAAGCATCCTTCGACTTAGAAACTTCATCACCTTCGGAGATGAGCGCAAGCTTTGATGCTGATAAGTTATCTTTGACTGTCAATCTCTAGAGCCCTGAGGATGAAGTATTTTCCCCCAACAGGAAGGTACAAGGTATTGGGTTGATTCACATCTCTGATTATTTCTCTTTGAAGAATGTTGCTTTGGTTGGAAACTTGAATTTTAATTAAATTTCTGTTTCGCAACTTCTTGATGATGGTTTAGAGGTTCGTTTTAAGAAGGGTATGTCTTCTATTGTTGATTCTAGAGGATCTCTAGTTTGCCGGATCTTACCCTTCGGTAAGGTTTTTCGTATTGATTTCTCTAGTTCTTCTGGCCCTTCTCGCTGTCCGATTGCTGGATCTTCCTCTGAGCTTTGGAAGTGGCATAGGAGGTTAGGCCATTTGAGCTTTGATCTGCTTGTCAGATTGAGTTCTATGGACCTTATTCGAGGATTACCCAAGCTTAAGATGGAGAAGGATCTAGTTTGACATCCCTGTCGTCATGGGAAAATGGTTGTCGCTTCTCACGCACCTGTGACTCAGGTGATGACTTCGTACCCAGGAGAGCTGTTACACATGGATACAGTTGGTCCAGCTCGAGTACGCTCAGTCGGTGGGAAGTGGTATACCCTTGTGATAGTTGACGATTTTTCTCGATTCTCGTGGGTTTACTTTCTAGAGTCTAAGGATGAGACTTTTCAGTATGTTCATGACCTGATTCTGAAGCTAAAGAATGAGAACAATGGTCAAATGCAAGCAATTCATTTGGACAATGGCTCTGAGTTTAGGAACTCTCAGTTCGTCAGCTTCTGTAGTGATCAAGGTCTTGATCATCAGTTCTCTGCCCCTTACACTCCCCCACAAAACGGCGTTGTGGAACGAAAGAACCGCACGCTAGTCGAGATGGCCAAGACGATGCTTGATGAGCATAGGACTCCTAGGCGCTTTTGGGCTGAAGCAATGAACACAGCTTGCTATCTAGCCAACCACATTTTTCTTAGAGCTTACTTAGGTAAGATGTCATATGAGTTGTGATTTGGCAGACAGCCCAAGGTGAGCCACTTGCGAGCATTTGGATGCAAGTGCTTTGTACTCAAGAAGGGAGGGTGAGAAACCAAGGGTTGGTTTCGGAGTCTGTGATGATTGAATGATAGTTTTTATCCTCTAATTCGAAGGGGTCCCTCCGAAGGGTTCGGTGGGTTCTGGTTGCTGCAGCTGTTGCAGCGGAGTGTGCCTGTCGGAGGGGTCCGATAGTACATGATGACTGGGTTGTACCGAAGGGTTCATTACTTTGGGCGGTACACTGGAGTGTGTATCGGAGGTTGTTTACCCGGAGAGGTCACCGGGGTACTAGATACACTTGTCTGTTTGTTTGTGGTGCGCAGGTGACTTCGGAGGTGAAGGACGGTTCATAGCAAGTGAACCTAGGTCAAGCGGGAGGCTTGATGCCAGGTGAGCGGGGAGCTCGGTCACGAAGGCTGTGAAGGTGTCGAGGTCGGACCTCTGGTCGAGGTGTGCCAGGAGAAGGCCGTAAGTGCGGAGCATGGCTCTAGGTGAAGGTACCCCGAGATGAAGTCCTCGGAGGTGAGGCACTTCGAAGGGTACTCCGAATGGAGTGACTTCAGAGTATGGTGGACCAAGTCCTCAGCAATGAGGCAGAGCTTTCGAAGTGTGCTCTAGAGGGAGGCACTCGAAGGTATACCCGACGAAGGTCTCAAAAGTCGAGGTGCATCGAAGGCATGGTCCAGGTGAGGATCGTCGAGGAGTGTGCTCGGGGAGAGACACTGTGACGAAGTGCTCATGGAATGCTTCATGCGGAGGCCTTGGACGAAGGAGGGACTTCAAAGGGTGGTACTCCGAAGGTGGGGCTTCGGAGTGAGGCTGGCTCCGGAGTGAAGCTGACTCTGGAGTGAAGCTGGCTTTGGAGTGAAGCTGGCTCCAGAGTGAGGCTGGCTCCAGAGTGAGGCTGACTCCGGAGTGAGGCTAACTTGAGGTACTTCGGCCATGCATGGCTTTGGTACACGGACTGACTGAGTTCGAGCTAGGAGAAGCTGTGAAGCCGTGGTGGTCCACTCCGAAGGTGTTGGTGCGAAGGCCCAAGGGCTTTGACGGCTTCGGCTCAAAACTGTCTCTATATCAAAGGCTGACTTCGGTGAAGCGAAGGCCGTCAGGCTCAAGGCTTCTCACCGAAGCTACCGCACCCCTCGCGTGCGAAGGGGGGCTTCAGAAGAATCCAAGACTACAAAGGTTGACCGTGTCTACTCTGCAAAAGCTGATGTTGTCTCCTCTACGAAGCTGACAAAAGAAGCCTCCAAATAAAGTAGACTACCAGTTGTACCCCCTATTCTGATGAGACAAAAACAGTGTAAACCCTAGGGGTAAAGTAGTCTATTCACAGGGCTGAATAGTGCCTATAAATAGTGGAGGCGAGCTAGGTCACATCAACACTTTGAGCATCCATTTTTGAGCTCCTGTGCTAGCCGCCACATGCTTTGTATTCAGATCTGTGAGTTCATTTTGTGTTCCCTGTTCAAGCAATGAAGCTTTGATTCTGTTTTTCATTTACTGCTTGAACTTGAATGCGTACTTCACTGCATGCTTTGATCTCTCCGTGTCTCACTTCTTTTGAGTTGAGTTTGTGCACTGAATCTTTTCTAGAGAAGTGTGTGAGAAGCCTGTTCGAGTGAAGTGTGTGCTTTTCAGTGTTTGTTCGCTCTGTGTAAATTGGAGGCAAGACCTCTCTAATTACTAGTGAAGCACTGTTTTTGGCTTAGATCGAAGCCCGTTTTCTTCCCTTGTCGAAGTCCTCGGCGAAGTGTGTTCAGTGTGTGTTTAGACCTCCGAAGTGCGAAGCCTAGTACCAATTGCTAGCGCTGAGTATTTAGTTGAAGTCCTCCGAGGGAAGTCTGCTCCTGCGAAGGGTGAAGTGTGAAGCTTGCTCGAAGGCACCCATTGTGCTGAGCCTACACTGACTTAGCAGAGCTGATTGAAGTCCTCAAAGGGAAGTCCGCTCTTGCGAAGGGTGAAGTACGAAGCCTGCTCGAAGGCACCCTGTGTGCGGAGCCTGCACTGACTTAGCAGAGCTGAATCTTCGGGGTTGTGGGTCGAGCGAAGTCTTCTTGGCTTCAAACTTTTGCTCCATGCGAAGCCTATTTTCGGAGCTATAAAATACCTCCGAACCAGAACTTCGAAGGGTGTGTTTGAAGCCTGTTCTGCAGAAGACAGAATTAAAACAAAAGGCTATTTTTAGTCTGAAATTTTAAAAGCTCCCATTCACCCCCCCTCTAGTCACCGTTTTTAGTCCAACAATTGGTATAAGAGCGGATTAAGATCACCAGTTGACCTTAACCGGTTTTGTGATCTGTTGGCGACATGGACAATGTTAGTAAAATACCTCTGTTTGATGGGACATATTTTGCATATTGGAAGATGCGCATGGAGGCTTACTTGTTAAGCCAAGGAAATGCAATTTGGGAGATTGTGGACTCACAATACTCCATCCCTGAAACTCGCACCTCTCAAACAGAGAAGGATTAGTATAATGCCAACTCCAAGGCAAAAAATATAGTGTTCATTGGTTTGAGTAGAAGTGAGTTTGATAGGGTGCAACACCTTAGGACAGCTAGGGAAATTTGGACTACACTCACTATTTTTCATGAGGGCTCTACACAGATTAAGGCCAAGCGCCAAAGCACATACAATCAACAGTATCAGCTATTTGTGCAGGCACCTGGTGAATCTATAGATGCCATGTTTTCTCGCTTTGATGCGATAGTGAGTAACTTGCGGTCCAACGGGACGCTTGCTTACAATGATCATGATAGGGCTATCAAGCTTCTCTATGCTCTTGATCGTAGCATATGGGAAGTAAAGATATCCAGCATTGAGGAGTCCGCAGGTTATGACACATTGACCTGTGATGAGCTCTTCAGCAAGCTGAAGTCCACAGAGATTGCCAAGGCATCTCTTGCAGTGCACAGAAACTCTTTGCCACAGCCATTGGCATTAGTTTCTAGCACTAGCCGTGGCACCACTACAGAACCAAGCACATCAGGCACTTGTGTTTTTGTAGATGGTTTTGCTTTGTCCTCCCTGGTCTCCGTCACTAAGGAGCAGGTGCATACTCTAGATGATGATGAGCTTGCTCTCATTGCCAGAAGGTTCACCCGTTTTCACCATGAGAGACGGGATCAGAGGAGAAGTGGTTTTAGTGGTTGTTTTGAGTGTGGCGACACTTCTCACATCAAGGCCAATTGCCCAAAACTCAAGAAGAGAGATGAGAGTGAGCGCCCCAAATACCACAAAAAGGAGAGGAAACCCTTTGTGAAGGGCAAGCGCGGCAAGGTGGCTAAAAGAGTAGCCAAAGCTGCTTCTAGAGCATTTGTTGCTGCTGCTCTCAGTGACATCGACACTTCCTCAACTGAGGAGTCGAGCTCTGAGGAGGAGGAGTCTCCAAGGAAGGAGGAGAAGAAGGACAAGAAGGGACGAGAATTCATCGGCCTTTGCTTCATGGCCGACAGCGATCACAACAGCGATGAGCTTGACTCATCTGAGGTACCTCTATCCTATGACCAGCTTTCAATTAAATTAGATGAACCGAATGAAGTAGTTCTTGGTCTAGATAGATTACTTGTGCAAGCCGCTAGAGATAGAAAAGACCTTAGACTTAGGCTAGAATATGTTTCTACTGATTATGCCATGCTCAAGTCTAGGGTTAATGATGCTGAATGTGAATCTTGCACTATTGTCATGGGAGAGCTTGCTCAGTTGCTCTCTGTGCATGCTCAAACTCTTTCTGAGCTTGAGACTGCACAAAAGCAGCTTTTGATGGTTGATTCTAGTACTCATGATATAAATGAATGCATGAACTGTTCTTTATTACGTGAGAGCATTAATTTACGTGATAAGCATGTTCATGACTTAGAGGCTAGATTGGAGAGGGCCAGTAGTTCTAAGGATGTGCAACCTGTGTGTGACACTTGCATAACCCTTAAGGACCAGCTAGGCACTGTTAGAGAGCGAGCTGAAAACCTCATGACTGAAAATGAATACCTTCTTTCTGTGGTTAACAAATGCACTGAGGGAAAGGGTAGAATGGACTTGCTCTTGGCCAAAACTAAGATGTGTGCAGACAGAGCAGGGTTAGTGTAACATCCCAAGATTTAAAAATAAATAAAATAAAGGAAATATGGTTTTCAAGGAATTTCTCGAATTATTTAATTAAAGAAAATCCTAAAAGAGCCCTAATAAAGCCAAACAGAAGGGAATACTTTAAATTTGGACTTGGAAAATTTATGGTGGAATCTAGAGACCAAGATATAATTTTAGGAATTTTTACAAATTTTTATCAACAGTACTTCAGCCCTTAAATAAATAAGTGAATTACTGGATTTATTTTAAATCAGAACACAATTTAAATCCTAATGGGCCACCAACCTCCAAACTACCCCAAGCCTGGCCTAGTCCAGCCGTGAGCCACTCACATGCGGGGTCTGCCTGTCGGCGCTCGCACCCCCTCTCTCTTTCCGGTGCCCGCCTCTGCCTGGCCCACCCGTCAGCCTCACTAGCGCCTTTCTCCGCCACTGACAGCCCGGGCCCGCCTGTCGGCCCTGCCTTTTCTGTTCGCCCGCCAACAGGTGGGGGCCACCTGTCGGATGCTTCGTCTCCGATGGAAGGGGATCCCCCCTTCCATGTCGGCGACCCCCACCTTCCTTTCTCGCCACCGGCCGCCTCGATTCGCCCGGATTCACCTCAGATCACCTTCCTCAAGCACCGGCGCCCCCTTTCCATCCTTAGCCGACGCGGTTTCGCGCTTAAGGAAGCCTGGCCGAAGCTTGGAAACCCTCGCCGATGAACCCCCTATAAGAACCCCCTCCGGTCGCCACCTTCTGCCCACACCACCATAGCCCGAGCCGAAGCAATCCAGAGGACTACCACCCCCTTCATGGCTTTTGCTCCTGTTTCGTCTCCGGCCACCGCTCGCCGCCGCCTCGGACCCCTTCCGCCCATGCCACTGCCACCGTCATGACCGCCGTCGACCGCCCGACCTTGGCCACCCCTCGGTTGGCCGTGAGGACCTCAGGATCATCGTCATCGTCGTGCACCCGAGAAGTCATCCCCGTCTATCCCTCACCGCCGGTCGTCGTCCATCGCAAATCGTCGCCGCCGAAGGTATGGTCAAGACCGTCGTCCTCCCCTCGTTCCATTTCCGGCAAGAACTAGGGCCTAGCTCCCTCGCCGTCGCTGTCGCCACCGCACCCGAGACCGCCGTCACTGGAAACGAAGGGGGTACGTGCCCCCTTACGCCCATGCCGTGCCAGATGGCTCCCTGACCGCACGATCGAGATCAGAGGGCTAAGATTAAATCCCTTCGGTATTTAATCCGGGCCCTTGATCAGGTCCAAGCGGTATCAGGCGATCACAGCCATTGATCAGAACATAACTCTCTGGCTCGATCTCATGCGTCCACGTGTACCGGTTCGGTGCGATTTAATCTGGGCCGTCCATTTTCACTTAAGCCATCCCGCCTCGCGCCTGGCCGCTTGATCTGGATCGAACGATCCAGATCGATCCGGTCACGCGCATAGTAACGCGGTTCACCGTGGGCCTGGCTCACCGTGGACTAAATCTCATTTTCTGTTTAAATAAAATTCCAAAAAAATGTTTAAACTTCCAAAATCCATAACTTGCTCATTTTAACTCCAAATTTCACCATTCCAATTTTATTAAATTCAGAATTTTATTCTCTACACATTAATGCCATAAAAACATTATGTCAATGTTGCCCAAAATATTCTTATTAATTAAATGAATAAAAACCCCTTACGGATAAAATTATAAATTCCTAAAATAAATGGGGAAAAGCCTTAAAATCTAATCTTTAATGTTTTTCACCAAACTTCAGAATAATAAAACCTTATTTCACATATTAAACCCCCTAACACCTGTGTGTTTATTGTTTTGTGATGTTTTATCTGTTTATTGAATGCTATGTTTATTTTTTTCATATCGAGAAGACTACGAGTACGTCGAGGAGCCGGAGTTTTACCCCGAGGTTCCTCACCCGCCGTTTGTTGATCAAGGCAAGTCACAACCCCCATTTTGATCATCATTGAACCCATGTTTTAATAAATTATCGCTATAACTCATAGGATAATATTGCATTAGTCAAATCTCAAGCCCTACACATTATATTTATTAGATCCTCATCCTTGTGTGCAAACCCAAGCCATGCTTATTGAGCCTACTCCCCTTGTCACTCTACAATATTATATTAGTTAGTGTCCAATGTACCGACACAACTGCTATAGGATAAAAGAATGAGTCGTAGATAGATGGATTCTACTATATGCAATTTCCTTGTTATTCTCGTATCTGGACTCCGTTGGAGTTGGCTATGTTATAAGTATGGTGGGTTCTAGGTGCAAGCTAGGGCATTGGTTGGTCGCACCCGGGGCACTATAAGGACCAATCTGCGGGATCTGTTGCAAAGCACTTCCGTACTAACCACAAGTCTAATGGGTAAGTCCTAACTGAAAGTATGGAACAATCCGACCCGATGCACCATAGTGGAGGGGGCAAGGGGCAACCTGCGGGTGACTTGTACCGACGTGGCTCAAGGGGGGTATGGTGTGGTTCGACGCGTCGGGGCACCATATGAAACCCATAAGAGGGTGTTGTCAGGTCGAGGAGGACCATATGGAAGGTTTTGGCATGAGTTCCCACAGTATGGGTCATCTCTTTACACTTTGGTGTAAGTGATGAGTGCGTGCCTTGTGGGTACATTGGTACACCTCTGATCAAAGTGTTTAATCTTTTCGAAGAGCCGAGCCCACGGTCAAGGGCGGGTTGTGTGACTACTCGCAGTTAGTTTACAATTGTTTGAATGGTTGAGTTATTCATGGCATGTAAGGATTGTTGAGCGAGGTGGGGCTGACTGTAGCCCTCGAGTTAGAAGATGATGATGCATACACATGTTTACATTTCAGTACTAATAAATTGATCACATTTAATGCTTTACAATTATGCTTTTCCGCAAAATTAGCCACTA
The DNA here is from genome assembly GCA_019279435.1 of Zizania palustris. Classification (NCBI taxonomy): domain Eukaryota; kingdom Viridiplantae; phylum Streptophyta; class Magnoliopsida; order Poales; family Poaceae; genus Zizania; species Zizania palustris. The sequence continues at coordinate 35,000,090 of JAAALK010000290.1, forward strand.
TCTCCCTTGTTATTACTCTGCATTATATTTGCATCCGGTGGCTTGCTGAGTACGTATATACTCACCGCCGTTGACTTACACCACCAGAGCCCGTCTACTACGAGGAGGATGAAGGTCTGGAGTAGCGACCCAGTCAAGGCGAGACTGGAAGGAGGTGTTCATCTAGGACCCTTTGTTTTATTAGTTTCTCTTCACCTTTATTCACTTTTGTATTAATACAGTCTACGAACCGTGAATGATTGCTCGTATTGTACGTGGTCACATGATGAACGTCTTGTTTTTATTGATTTTCTATGGAATTTCAATAAAAGTCCGGATTTATTAAATCTGAGGGTGATAAGATGGTATCAGAGCTAGGTTGACTGTAGGAAGCCAAACAGACCTGACCCTAGGACTTATATTAGCCATATTTTCTTACAAAACTACTTACCCTCTCATCTTATGAACTTTTCACAAAAATTTTCTCTCTTTTGTAGATGCCGGTCCATACCATGAGCGGGACTCTTCGCGATGAGGCCGGATTCATTCGCGAGCTTCGCATGCTTGTTGGTTTCCTCAGATTGGAGCATGAGCCGATGTTTCACGGAGTCTTCCTCGACGAGGACAAGAGCTACTACGAGGTCACCATCATCATCCAGCCTTCTACATAGACAGCCCACACCTATCGAGGTGGAGGACCCACCTACTTGGTGGCCAGCCAGCGCGCCGCACTTCAGGCCCTCGCAAAGCTTCGACTGGTTTACGACTGCCACCTCCGCGACACCTTCTACCGCTTCATGCCCATGCGCACCCCAGGGAGTCACCACAGCATCTACATCAGTCCCCTCACTCAGAGCAACTCCGCCATCGCCCACACTATGAGACTTTGGAGGCCATGGACAATCTCCACACGGAGGCCATCCTCGACGCAGATAGCCAGCACGATGCCATCGACATCTACTGCCATACCTCGGAGAATCTGAACCGCGAGAATGCTGAGCTTCATCGACAGGTCCAGCAGAACCCTCAGTTGACCCTCGAGGTAGAGGAGTTGAGGCGTCAGAACGAGCTTCTACGCCAGGGCGCCATCGTCACCACATAGCTTCGCCATCAGCTTAAGGAGCTGCAGAAGGATCTCGAGGAGGTCGCCCCCCTTCCGCCCCGCAAGCAGAAATCACTTCGGATCCCCACAATGAGGCCTAAGAGGATTTCCCGTAGCGCACCTCCCGTCGGACCCTCCAGCTCCATGACCTCGACCATCTCCGCTGAGCCCTTGGTCGAGTCATCCCCCAAGCTGCCCTAGACGTAGACTTTACGATTGATTGCTTTCTTTTTAATGTTTTGAATTGTACTACCACCCATGTCAAATATAAGGCATGGGTAAAGACTAAATAAAAGGCATGAATGTAATCGCAAGAACGACACATTGTGAAATAAAACTTAGTATCATTTCCCCTAAAAGAGTGTTGTCTGTTTTGGAAACTTCTGGATGACTAACACTCAAGGCTCCGATGCTCCCCGGAATGGAGGGGACAACGGTAATTTGCCCCAATGGGGAGCAACTGGGCAGAGGCAAGCCCCAGTCGCCAACCACCCCACACTAGCCGAAATGATGGCCAACCAGAATCAGCTGGTAGCTGCACTGCTGAATCAGATGCAAGAGCAGCAGGCTCAGTTCTTCCGCCTCCACCAGCAGCAGCCTGAGATACCTCGCCCCGCCACCCCCGCTCTGGCACCCGCCTCCTAGCTCTTGGAATTCCTCCGAGTCCGCCCTCCCACATTCTCAAGCACCACCAACCTCATGGAGGCTAGTGATTGGTTGAGGACGATTGGGAAAAAGTTGGACCTCCTGACTTGTACCGAGCAGGAGAGGGTAGCCTTTGCTGCCCACCAACTCCAGGGTCCTGCCGTGGAATGGTGGGACAACTTGCGCGAGACTCTGCCTGAGGGACATGTTCACACTTGGGCTGAGTTCTCCACGGCCTTCCGCGCGGCCCACGTCCCCGACGGCATCATCGCCCAGAAGCAACAAGAATTTAGGGACCTACAGCAAGGAAGCAGGTCCGTCACATAGTATCTACATGAGTTTAACTGGTTGGCCTGGTATGCGCCTGAGGAGGTCGGTACTGATACGGCTAGGTAGTCAAAGTTCCTCTGGGGGCTGAAGGATGAGCTTTCCCTTCAGTTGGTCTCCAGAGATTACGCCAACATTCAGAAGTTGGTGAATAAGGCTATCATTCAGGAGACTGAGCGGAACAAGGTTGACCTGAAGAAGAAAAGAATGACCGCCTTCCGCTAGAACCAAGTCATGGCGTAGAGGCCCCGCTATGCACCTTCCCCACCAGCGCCCCAATATCATCCGCGCCCAGTGTACTGTCCAGCGCCACCCGCCGCCAACACCGGAGCAGGACATCCTCGCCCCGCTCTCGCCGCACCGGCCGCTCCACCCACCCCTGCCAAGAAAGCAGAGGTCCTGTGCGACAAGCACGGCAAGCCCGTGATCTGCTTCAACTACCGCTAGGAAGGGCATTATTCCCACCAATGCCCCCACCCCAAGCGTGCATAAGGAGTCGCGACCAACCCTGTTGTCCGTGCCCGAGTCAACCACGTCTCCGCCGAGGAAGCCCAGGCCACCCCCGAGATCGTCATGGGTAAGTTCACAGTACACTTGGCCCTTGCAGTGGTTTTATTTGATACTAGAGCTACGCACTCCTTCATATCAACAACTTTTGTGGAGAATAATAATCTGAACATATGTGAATTAGCAAGACCAGTATTAATAGCCACCCCGGGTAAACAAACCCAAGCCCATTCCTATAGTCCAAGGGCATGGGTAGATATCCAAGGCACAATATTCTGGGCCGACCCCATCCTAATAGAATGCCAAGGTTTGGATCTGATTCTAGGAATGGATTGGCTCAACAAACACCAGGGTGTGATAAGATGTGCCCGGAGGCAAGTAACTGTGACCAGTGCAAAAGGGTCTGTGGTCACGTTTCAAATGCCAAGCTTGAAGTCCGGAAGGCCTCGGCTACACCAAATTACTTTGGAGGAGATACCAGTAGTCTGCGAGTACCCGGACGTATTTCCGGAGGATTTACCGGGGATGCCACCTAAGAGAGATATTGAGTTCCGGATTGATCTAGTACCCGGAACCACTCCCATCTACAAGCGACCCTACCGGATGGCCGCCAATGAGTTAGCTGAGATGAAGCAGCAACTTGAAGACCTTGAGAAGAAAGGTTACATCAGACCTAGCACATCCCCGTGGGGAGCCCTAGTCATCTTCGTTGAGAAGAAAGAAGACAAGGCCAAGCGTATGTGCGTGGATTATCGAGCCCTGAATGAGGTGACCATCAAGAACAAGTACCCACTACCCAGGATCGATGATCTATTTGATCAACTGAAAGGAGCTACAGTATTTTCCAAGATTGACCTGCGATCTGGTTATCATCAGCTAAGGATTCGAGAGGAGGACATACCCAAGACAGCTTTTACCTCTCGCTATGGACTTTACGAGTGTACTGTCATGTCCTTTGGATTGACCAATGCCCCGGCTTTCTTCATGAATATGATGAATAAGGTGTTTATGGAATATTTGGACAAATTTATCGTGGTATTCATAGATGACATCCTCATCTATTCCAATGACAAAGAGGAGCACGAGACTCACATCCGATTGACCTTAGGGAAACTAAGGGAACATCAGTTATACGCCAAGTACAGCAAGTGCAAGTTTTGGACGGCAGAAGTAAAGTTCCTTGGACACATCATCTCTACACAAGGTATTGCAGTAGATCCTGCCACCGTGGAAGCAGTTACGGATTGGCTGCCACCCACCAACGTATCGGAGATACGAAGCTTTCTTGGTTTGGCGGGATATTATTGTCGTTTTATTGAAAAATTTTCCAAGATCGCCAAACCTATGACAAAGTTGTTGCAAAAGGGAGAGAAGTTTGAATGGACTCCCGAATGCGAGGAAAGTTTTCGCACCCTCAAGACCCGGTTGGTGTCAGCACCCATATTGACCCTACCGGATACCAGGAAGGACTTCCATGTTTATTGCGACGCATCCCGCCAAGGATTGAGATGTGTTCTTATGCAAGACGGAAAGGTGGTCTCATACGCCTCAAGTCAATTGAGACCTCATGAGCTAAACTACCCTACACATGACTTAGAATTGGCCACTGTGGTGCTCGCCCTAAAAATATGGAGGCATTATTTAGTCGGAAACTGCTGCGAAATCTTTACAGATCACAAGAGTTTGAAGTATATCTTCACGCAGCCGGATCTCAACCTTAGGCAAAGGCGATGGTTAGAATTGATAAAGGACTACGACTTAGGTATTCACTACCATCCCGGCAAAGTGAACATGGTAGCTGATGCATTAAGTCGTAAAGGATACTGCACCGCCATCATGATTCAGGATCACGCGCCTTTGTTATATAAGGAGATGGAAAAGATAAATCTCGGGTTAACCACAGGAGCATATCTAGCCACCCTTGAGACCCGACCAATCTTATTCGAGCAGATCCGAGAAGCTCAGTTAGAAGATCCGGATATAGCCGCCATTAAGAAGAACATGAGACAGGGCAAGGCCCAAGGATTTTTAGAGGACAAGAATGGCACCATATGGTTTGGAACCCAGATCTATGTGCCAGATAAACCAGAGATAAAAACCCTTATTCTAAGGGAGGCCCATGACACTATGTACTCCATCCATCCCGGGAGTACCAAAATGTACCAAGACCTGAAAGAACATTATTGGTGGGTTAGCATGAAGAAAGAGATTGCTCAGTTTGTCGCGGAATGTGACACATGCCGACGAGTAAAAGCAGAACATCAGAGACCCGCTGGACTCTTGCAGCCACTTAAAGTGCCTGAATGGAAATGGGAAGAGATCGGTATGGACTTCATCACCGGACTCCCAAAGACCCAACTTGGATATGATTCCATATGGGTAATCATTGACCGGCTAACCAAAGTAGCTCACTTCATAGCCGTCAAGATGACCTTCAGTGGCCCTAAGCTAGCAGAGTTATATATGGCCCGCATAGTCTGTCTTCATGGAGTGCCTAAGAAGATAGTCTCCGATAGAGGGAGTCAGTTTATGTCTCGATTCTGGAAAAACCTTCAAGAGGAGATGGGAATGAGACTAAATTTCAGCACCGCATATCACCCTCAGACAGATGGACAAACTGAAAGGGTAAATCAGATATTAGAGGATATGCTACGGGCATGCGTCTTGGATTTTGGAGGAACTTGGGACAGGAGTTTACCGTACGCCGAATTTTCGTACAACAACAGTTATCAAGCCAGCCTTCAGATGTCCCCGTTCGAAGCCCTATATGGACGAAAGTGCAGGACGCCTCTACTTTGGGATCAAACTGGTGAATCCCAAGTATTTGGAACAGATATCCTTCGGTAAGCTGAAGAGAAGGTACGGATTATCAGAGACTGACTAAAGACAACCCAATCTCGATAGAAGAGCTATGCAGACAATCATCGTTGAGATTTAGCCTTTGAAGAGGGAGACCATGTCTACCTTCGAGTCACACCTCTCCGTGGCACTCAATGGTTTAACATGACAGGAAAGTTGGCACCTCGATATGTTGGATCATTTCCTATTGTTCGACACCAAGGCGAAGTTTCTTATCAGCTGGAACTACCACCCACATTGGCTGGGGTACATGATGTGTTTCATGTGTCACAATTAAAGAAATGTCTCCGAGTTCTGACAGAGCAAGTAGACCTTCAGCAGTTGGACGTTCAAGAAGATCTGACCTATGTGGAAAAGCCCGTCAAAATCTTGGAAGTCAAGGAAAGGACCACTAGGAGCTGAGTCATCCGCTTCTGTAAAGTTCAGTGGAGCAATCATCCCGTAGAAGAAGCTACATGGGAAAAAGAGGAAGAACTCAAGTCACAGCATCCAGAGCTATTCAAGGATTGATCCGAATCTCGAGGAAGAGATTCTCTGTAAGGGGATAGGATTGTAACATCCCAAGATTTTAAAATAAATAAAATAAAGGAAATATGGTTTTCAAGGGATTTCTGGAATTATTTAATTAAAGAAAACCCTAAAAGAGCCCTAATAAAGCCAAACATAAGGGAATACTTTAAATTTGGACTTGGAAAATTTATGGTGGAATATAGAGACTAAGATATAATTTTAGAAATTTTTACAAATTTTTATCAACGGTACTTCAGCCCTTAAATAAATAAGTGAATTACTAGATTTATTTTAAATCAGAAAAAATTTAAATCCTAATGGGCCGCCAACCTCCAAACTACCCCAAGCCCAGCCCAGTCCAGCCGTGAGCCACTGACATGCGGGGTCCGCCTGTCGGCGCTCGCACCCCCTCTCTCCTTCCCGCGCCCGCCTCTGCCTGGCCCACCCGTCAGCCTCACTAGCGCCTTTCTCCACCACCGACAGCCCAGGCCCGCCTGTCGGCCTTGCCTTTTCTGTTCGCCCACCGACAGGTGGGGGCCACCTGTTGGATGCTTCGTCTCCGATGGAAGGGGATCCCCCCTTCCATGCCGGCGACCCCCACCTTCCTTTCTCGCCATCGGCCGCCTCGATTCGCCCGGATTCACCTCGGATCACCTTCCTCAAGCACTGGCGCCCCCTTTCCATCCTTAACCGACGCGGTTTCGCGCTTAAGGAAGCCTAGCCGAAGCTTGGAAACCCTCACCGGAGTTCACGGGAAACCCTCGGTTCGGTGCGATTTAATCTAGGCCGTCCATTTTCACTTATGCCATGCCGCCTCGCGCCTGGCCGCTTGATCTGGATCGGACGATCCAGATTGATCCGGTCCACGCGCATAGTAACGCGGTTCACCGTGGGCCTGGCTCACCGTGGACTAAATCTCATTTTCTGTTTAAATAAAATTCGAGAAAAATGTTTAAACTTCCAAAATCCATAACTTGCTCATTTTAACTCCAAATTTCACCATTCCAATTTTATTAAATTCAGCATTTTATTCTCTACACATTAATGCCATAAAAATAGTATGTCAGTGTTGCCCAAAATATTCTTATTAATTAAATGAGTAAAAAACCCTTAGGGATAAAATTATAAATTCCTAAAATAAATGGGGAAAAGCCTTAAAATCTAATCTTTAATGTTTTTCACCAAACTTCAGAATAATAAAACCTTATTTCACATATTAAACCCCCTAACACCTGTATGTTTATTGTTTTGTGATGTTTTATCTATTTATTGAATGCTATGTTTATTTTTTTCGTATCGAGAAGACTACGAGTACGTCGAAGAGCCAGAGTTTTACCCCGAGGTTCCTCCATCACTGTTTGCTGATCAAGGCAAGTCACAACCCCCATTTTGATCATCATTGAGCCCATGTTTTAATAAATTATTGCTATAACTCATAGGATAATATTGCATTAGTCAAATCTCAAGCCCTACACATTATATTTATTAGATCCCCGTCCTTGTGTGCAAACCCAAGCCATGCTTATTGAGCCTACTCCCCTTGTCACTCTACAATATTATATTAGTTAGTGGCCAATGTACCGACACAACTGCTATAGGATAAAAGAATGATTCGTAGATAGATGGATTCTACTATATGTAATTTCCCCATTATTCTCGTCTCTAGACTCTGTTGGAGTTGGCTATGTTATAAGTATGGTGGGTTCCGGGTGTAAGCTAGGGCATTGGTTGGTCGCACCTGGGGCACTATTAAGGACTGGTCTGCGGGATCGGATGCAAAGCACTTCCGTACTAACCACAAGTCTAATGGGTAAGTCCTAACTGAAAGTATGGAACAATCTGACTCGATGCACCATCGTGGAGGGGGCAAGGGGCAACCTGCGGGTGACTTGTACCGACGTGGCTCAAGGGGGGGTATGGTGTGTCTAGACGCGTCGCGGCACCATATGAAACCCATAAGAGGGTGCTGTCGGGTCGAGGAGGACCATATGGAAGGTTTCAGCACGAGTTCCCGTGGTATGGGTCATCTCATTACACTTTGGTGTAAGTGATGAGTGCGTGCCTTGTGGGTACATTGGTACACCTCTGATCAGAGTATTTAATCTTTTCGAAGAGCTGAGCCCACGGTAAAGGGCGGGTTGTGTGACTACTCGCAGTTAGTTTGCAATTGTTTGAATTGTTGAGTTATTCATGGCATGTAAGGACTGTTGAGCGAGGTGGGGCTGACTGTACCCCTCGAGTTAGAAGATGATGATGCATACACATGTTTACATTTCAGTACTAATAAATTGATCACATTTAATGCTTTACAATTATGCTTTTCCGCAAAATTAGCCACTATCTCCCTTGTTATTACTCTACATTATATTTGCATCCAGTGGCTTGCTGAGTACGTATGTACTCACCCCCGTTGACTTACACCACCAGAGCCCGTCTACTACGAGGAGGATGAAGGTCTGGAGTAGCGACCCAGTCAAGGCGAGACTGGAAGGAGGCGTTCATTTAGGACCCTTTGTTTTATTAGTTTCTCTTCACTTTTATTCACTTTTGTATTAATACGGTCTACGAACCATGAATGATTGCTCGTATTGTAGGTGGTCGCATGATGAACGTCTTGTTTTTATTGATTTTCTATGGAATTTCAATAAAAGTCCAGAGTTATTAAATCTGGGCGTGATAGTTAGCTCTAGGATTGGGTTTTGAGAGGATTCCTTCAGACAATGAGAACAAGACTGTTTTTACCTCACCCACTACATTAGAGAAAGAGAGAGCTCTGTTAGACACTCCATTAGCCAAAAAGCCTACCCGGACTCCAAAGAAAATCACTCCTCCTGCAAAGAAAATTCCTCCCAAGAAAACCACTCAGCAGAAGCCCAAGGAGCCTGTGAGGATTGCTCCTATGACCCATGTGAGTGCCCCTAGAAGAGTGTTTCATTGTTCCTATTGTCAGCGGGCGGGTCATTTGGTTGGGTTCTGTTTTCGTCGCATCAAGGATGAGCGACGCTCTCAGGCGATGAGTTTGCAGGACATGCATTACCCATCTCGAGGTATGCATGAGTCTGAGTTTTACTCACGTCCTGTTTTTGAGGCTCCTCATACTTCTCGGAGAGGTTTTGCTCCTCGAGGTGTTCACCATGTTTCATATGATGGTAGACCCTGTGCGAGTAGCCTTGTACCTCGATAGAGTAGGAGACCTCGTCATGCTTTTAGATCACAGCATGTAGGTAGACCTCGCACTTTGCATCATTCTGATTATCCTGTGCGTAGACAGTCTACTTTTACTGTGCCTACTACTCGTATCACTCAGTGCTGGATGCCTCGTCATATTTTCACTCACCCCAGCACTGAGCGATCGAGATTTTCTTATCGTGTGTAGGCGCCAGACCAAGGCTTGGACGGCACGTGGATCATGGACTCCGGTTGTTCACGCCACATGACCGAAGATGCAGCATGGTTCTCCAGCCTCACCACAACCAAGCAAAGGGAACATATCACCTTCGGGAACAATCGAAGGAGTAGAGTGAAAGGTAAAGGTGTGGTAAGAATCAACTCGAATTTCACTCTCAAAGATGTTGCTTTGGTTGAAAACTTGGGATACAGTTTGCTTTCTGTATCTCAATTGCTTGATGAGGGCTTCGAAGTACGATTCCATCGCGATACTTCGCAAGTACTCAATTCTGATGGCGTTGTGGTCTGTAAGATCTTTAGAGTTGGGAGAGTTTTTGGAGCTGATTTTTCTGAGTCATCTGGTTCTTCTCATTGTCTTGTTGCACATTCTACTTCTGAGATTTGGAAGTGGCATAGGAGACTAGGGCATATGAGCTTTGAGTTGCTTGCTCGTCTGAGTGCCCTAAGTCTGATCAAAGGATTGCCCAAGCTCAAGTTTGAGAAGAATTTAGTTTGCGCTCCATGTCGACATGGAAAAATGATTGCCGCTTCGCATTCTCCAGTCACCACGGTGATGACTGAACAACCCGGAGAACTTCTCCACATGGACACTGTAGGTCCTTCTCGGGTTAGTTCTTTAGGCGGCAAGTGGTATGTGCTAGTTATTGTCGACGATTTCTCTCGCTACTCTTGGGTCTTCTTTCTTGCCAGCAAGGATGAAGTGTTTTCACACTTTCAGAGCTTGGCTTTGTGACTTTTCACTGAACTCCCTGGTGCATTGAAATTCATTCAAAGTGATAATGGCACTGAGTCAAGAACAGTCTCTTTGTTGACTTTTGCATGGAGCATGGCATAGAACATCAATTCTCTGCTCCGCGGGTTCCTCAACAGAACAGTGTTGTTGAGAGAAAGAACCGTACTTTGGTTGAGATGGCTAGGACGATGCTCGATGAGCATAGGACTCCTAGAAAATTATGGGCTGAGGCCATGAACACTGCTTGTTACATCTCAAACCAAATTTTCTTGCGCTCAATTTTGCACTTGACATCTTATGAACTGCGTTTTGGGAGACAGCCCAAGGTTACTCATCTTCGAGTTTTTGGTTGTTGTTGCTTTATCCTAAAACGTGGAAATTTGGACAAATTTGAGTCGTGTTCTTCTGACGGGATCTTTTTGGGTTACACTACACATGGTCATTCTTATCGTGTTTATAATTTGGAGACTAACACTGTCATCGAGTCATGTGATGTGACTTTTGATGAATCAACCCCCTTTGTTAGTTCTACTCTTGAACAGGAAAATGAACACGACATGGAACAGACTATCTTCGAAGAAGAAGATCCCGGAGATTTCGAGGTTGAACCCCTACTACCCTCGACATCAACCCCCGAAGCCGACCCCGCTTCGACCACTTCGGCACAAGGTCCCAAAGCAACTGCCTCGACATCGGTCATCTTGGACCACTCCAACGCACAAGTTGAGGGGGAGACCGCATCCCGCCACGAGGCTCCTCACCATGTTCAAAGGATGCATCCTCCCGAGCAGATCATTGGTGAGCTTGATCAAAGGGTAACACGTTCTCATGCTCATTTCATTGATTCCGCTTTTGTTGCTTCTTTCGAGCCCTTAGATGTTAGTCATGCACCTTCTGATTCTAGTTGGATCAATGCCATGCATGAAGAACTTGAAAATTTTGAGAGAAACCAAGTCTGGACTTTAGTTGATCCTCCACCAAATGTTCATTTCATTGGAACAAAATGGATTTTCAAAAACAAACAAGGGGAGGATGGGATTGTAGTTAGAAACAAGGCTAGACTGGTAGCTCAGGGTTATTCTCAATTAGAAGGGATTGATTTTACTGAAACTTTTGCACATGTTGCTCGTCTTGAGGCCATTAGGATTTTACTTGCATTTGCGGCATCCCGTGGTTTCAAACTCTATCAAATGGATGTCAAAAGTGCTTTTCTTAATGGCTTCATAGGCGAAGATGTTTATGTAAAACAACCCCTGGCTTTGAAAACCCCAAATACCCACGTAAAGTCCTTAAACTTCATAAGGCTCTTTAAAGTCCTTAAAGTACTTAAAAATAATTCCATTTGATAGATTAAAATCTTAGGGCTACTTCCAAGGTTGGTAAAAATTTATAAAAATTCTCAAAAATATATTCTGGTCTTAGGATCATACATAAAAAGTTTCAGCTCCTGGTTTGGCCATTTACTCTATGTTGTAGTTAAAAATGGTAAAGAAGGGTATTAAAGGTATTTTCAAAATAATAAAATCCAGGAAATTGAATTAAATAATATTTTTATTCCTTTGAAAATTTGGGGTGTTACACAACTGTACCCCCTGTTCTGATGATACAAAACAGTGTAAACCCTAGGGGTAAAGTAGTCTATTCACAGGGCTAAATAGTGCCTATAAATAGTGGAGGCGAGCTAGGTCACATCAACACTTTGAGCAGCCATTTTTGAGCTCCTGTGCTAGCCGCCACATGCTTTGTATTCAGATCTGTGAGTTCATTTTGTGTTCCCTGTTCAAGCAATGAAGCTTTGATTCTGTTTTTCATTTACTGCGTGAACTTGTATGCGTACTTCACTACATGCTTTGATCTCTCCGTGTCTCACTTCTTTTGAGTTGAGTTTGTGCATTGAATCTTTTCTGGACAAGTGTGTGAGAAGCCTGTTCGAGTGAAGTGTGTGATTTTCAGTGTTTGTTCGCTCTGTGTAAACTGGAGGCAAGACTTCTTTGATTACTAGCGAAGCACTGTTTTTGGCTTAGATCGAAGCCTGTTTTCTTCCCTTTTCGAAGTCCTCGGTGAAGTGTGTTCAGTGTGCGTTTAGACCTCCGAAGTGCGGAGCCTAGTACCAGTTGCTAGTGCTGAGTATTTGGTCGAAGTCCTCAGAGGGAAGTCTGCTCTTGCGAAGGGTGAAGTGCGAAGCCTGCTCGAAGGCACCCAGTGTGTTGAGCCTACACTGACTTAGCAGAGCTGATCGAAGTCCTCAGAGGGAAGTCTGCTCTTGCGAAGGGTGAAGTGCGAAGCCTGCTCGAAGGCACCCAGTGTGCTGACCCTGCACTGACTTAGTAGAGCTGATCGAAGTCCTCAGAGGGAAGTATGCTCTTGCGAAGGGTGAAGTGCGAAGCCTGCTCGAAGGCACCCTATGTGCGGAGCCTGTACTGGCTTAGCAGAGCTGAATCTTCGGGGTTGTGGGTGGAGCGAAGTCTTCTTGGCTTCGAACTTTTGCTCCTAGTGAAGCCTGTTTTCGTAGCTGTAAAATACCTCCAAACCAGAACTTCGAAGGGTGTGTTCGAAGCCTGTTCCGTAGAAGACAGAATTAAAACTGAAGGCTATTTTTAGTCTAAAATTTTAAAAGCTCCCATTCACCCCCCCCCCTCTAGTCGCCGTTTTCGGTCCAACAGAAGGCATTTGGACAAGTTTGAGTCTCATTGCTGGGATGGAGTTTTTCTTGGTTATGCTTTGCATTCTCGAGGCTTTCGTGTTTATAACCTAGACTCTCAGCTGCTTGTCGAGACTTGTGAGGTTTCTTTTGATGAGTCCATGCCTTCGCTGACTCCTTCTTTTGAGCTTTCTGGAGATGATGAGCGTGGAGAGTCCATCTTTGAGGAAGATGATGACACTCCTGCTGATGATGAGGGTAGGCCCTCTGCACACCCTGCAGACCCCACACCTTTTGAGACTTCGATTGAGGATGAGGATGGACCTCTGATCACTCCTTCTACTTCGATCGAGCCTCCTCAGCCGAGTCTAGAGGTGCTAGTTGCTGACTACGGTGAGATGACTTCTCAGCCGAGTCCAGAGGTGCCAGTTGCTGACTCTAGTGAGGTGACTTCAGATCACCTAGGATCCTGAGCAGTTCAGCGTGATCACCCCTCAGAGCTCATCATCAGTGATCTTACTAAGAGATCCTTACATTCTTCAGTTGGTTCTCTTGCTATGTTTGCTGAGTCTGTGTTTGTTGCTACTTTTGAGCCCAGAGACGTGTCTCATGCTCTTTCTGATTCAAATTGGATAAACGTCATGCAAGAAGAGCTTGAAAACTTTGTTCGCAATTGGGTTTGGACACTGGTTGAGCTACCACCTAGATGCAACACCATAGGAACCAAGTGGGTGTTTAAGAACAAACAAGGTGAAGATGGGGTTGTGGTGCGCAACAAGGCTCAACTAGTTGCACAGGGTTTTTGCCAAAAAGAAGGTATTGATTTTGAGGAGACTTTCGCCCCTGTTGCCGGTCTTGAGTCCATTCGTATTCTTTTGGCCTTTGCTGCTTCTAAAGGTTTTAAGCTTTTTCAAATGGATGTCAAGAGTGTTTTTCTGAACGGGTATATAGAGGAGGAGGTCTATGTTAAGCAGCACCCCCCCGGTTTTGAGAACCCTAAGTTTCCTCGACATGTTTTCAAGTTGCAGAAGGCTTTATACGGTCTGAAGCAAGCCCCCAGGGCTTGGTATGATCGCATAAAGCAGTTTCTGTTGCGGAACGGTTTTGTAATGGGTTCTGTGGACAAAACTCTTTTCTTGCTCAGAGTTGGCTCAGACTTATTGGTTGCTCAGATTTACGTGGATGATATTATTTTTGGTGGTTCTACTAATGAGCTTGTGTCCAAGTTTTCTGAGCAGACGCACAACGAGTTTGAGATGAGTCTCATGGGTGAGCTCAAGTACTTCTTAGGGCTCCAAATCAAGTAGACCAAGGACGGCATTTTCATCCACCAGGGTAAGTACACACGGGATATGCTGAAAAAGTTTGACTTTGGTGGAGAGCTTAAGCCACAGATGACCCCAATGGGTACATCTGGAGGTCTGGACAAGGACGAGAACATCGTCAAGGTCAACGAGAGAGAGTATCGAGAGATGATCGGATCGCTGCTATACTTGACTACGACGAGACCGGACATTCAGTTTGCCGTAGGTGTGTGTGCGCGTTTTCAGTCTTCACCACGCGCATCTCACCAGCAGGCTGTCAAGCGTATTTTCAGGTACCTTACTTATGCTCCTGATTTAGGTATTTACTATTCTGCATCATTGTCTCTTGATTTATCTGGCTTTTCTGACGTTGATTTCAGTCGGTGCCGGCTGGATTGCAAGTCGACTTTTGGTACTTGCCAGCTTCTTGGTTCTTCACTTGTATCTTGGTCTTCTCGAAAACAATTTGGAGTTGCGCTTTCTACTATTGAGGCTGAGTATGTAGCTGCTGCTCACAGTTGGTTTGGATGATCTTACTTTACGGGATTTTGGGTTGTTCTTCCATTCCAGAGTTCCTTTGTTTTGTGATAGCACTAGTGCAATTAGTGTAGGGAAAAAACCATGTCATCATTCAAAAACCAAACATATTGATGTGCGTTTTCATTTTCTGAGGGATCAATATGAGAAAGGGGTATTTGATCTTGTTCATGTTGATACCCACCAGCAGTTGGCTGACTTTTTTACCAAACCCCTAGATCAGTATACTTTTGAGCGTTTGTGAGGGGATTTGGGAGTCGTGTATCCTTTTTAGGATACTTTGAGTCAGTTTTTTTCTTTCTTCTTTACTTTTTTATTGAGTCTTTTTGTGTGAGTTCATATCATGCATAATCATATATCACATTTTGAGCTTGCTTCTGTTATATGATTGATCTGCTTTACTTGCTCTAGCTAGTATATGCTTTTGATTACTTGTCGATGATCATGTTCTGTTTTAGTTCACATGATATGTCTGATATTTGTCATATGCATGGCTTTTATGCTTTAAAATTGAAAAATTGATCACCATTGCTTCTGGTAACTAGCATGTGTAGGCTGAGTGCTTTCGCTATCTTTTGCATGCCTGGTAGCTAGATTCTTACTTAGATGCAGATATGCAACTTGAACATCTATATGCTTTAAACATGAAAAATGTGCTATAAAAAATGATAAAATCTTAGAAAAATGAAAAATTCATGCTTTTTTATGCTTATTTTAAAAGATCTAGGTGGGTTTGCTTTGTCGAATTGTATTGTTCTGGATTGCTTACCATAGCACTTTGGTATGAACTAGAACGGTGTAATGTATGCCAAGACCAATGTCTTAATCTTATGATGGTTCGTTTCTGGCCTAGGCTTGACTTGGTCGGTTAGCATAAGGTTGACATGCAAATAACCCCTAGCAGCAATGAAAAAGGAAAAAGGAAAAAGTCTGAAAAATTTAAAAAGATGACAAGTTTGCTGAAGCACTTTGGTTTGGACAATGCTTATCTTGGTAGATATTAGTTAGCTTTTGCATCTCATGCTTTACATTGCTTGTCAACTAGAAAATGTGGTGATTCTTTTATTTGCAAAAATCGAAAAATGTGTGCTAATGACTCTCTTTTGATATCATATGTTGCACTGATCATGTCATGTATCTTAGACAGTATATCTCTTGCTATACCTGTTAGAGGTTGTAATTGCAGTCAATCATATCTAAGAAGCATGCTTTTACACTCCACCTGCCCTCATTTGCATTCATGGCATATTTTGAGGGGGAGCTGTATTTTAGGGGGAGTTTGTGTCTATGTCTCTGTAGAGTGCATTTAGTCTCACTTGATGAGTTCAATTGTCAACAAGGGGGAGAAATTTTGGGATTTATTTCAGGGGGAGTTTTCATTCTCTTTTTCCTTGATGGTTCTGAGATTGCACTTGTTTTGAGTTTTTATTTTTGGTTAACCATAATGACCGTTTTCTTGCTTTTGTTTAGTTTTTGGTCACTACGGTTAAACTTTTATTTTTTTATTTATTTTATTTTCCTCTTTCTATTTTCTTTTGTTTTTGTTTTCGTGTTTCCACATGTTTTGCAGGTTCTAAAGAATTGCTGAAGGAGGGTGTTGACAATGCACTTATCAAGGGGGAGATTGAGGAACCATGTTGAAGAGCATGGGTCTTATGCTCCAGATGTGATGAGTGATTCTCAACGGAAGTCAAAAAGAAGACATGAAGACCTGCCATGCTTGGAGTGTGTGACTCAGGTACACGGGCAGCGAGCGACATCCGGGCAAAGGAGCCGCGGAGTCGGGCTGGCCCAATCCGAGTACATGGTCTAGGAGCGGCAAAGGATCCACTGGTCTATTGACCGGGGTTTGACTTAGGTATACGGGCGGCGAGCGATTGCTGGGCTGATGAAGCTGTGGGATAGGATCGGCCCAATCAAGGTACCCGGTGCGAAGACGATGGACGCTTTGTCAGTTTCGGCACAAAACTGACAACCGATGATTATCTTTATTTAGGATTTTAATATTCAGTATTTAAGTCCACAATATTTGTTACTCGAGTCAGTTGAATATTCTAAGGGTATTTTAGTAATTTCAAATTTTATTTTAGAGTCAGTGTAATTTACCCTATGGGTAAATTAGTCTTTTCTATTATTAGTGGGCTGCCTATAAACAGGCCCCAACACCCTAGGGTTAGGGTTGACTGTTATTTTTTCCGAAATTAATCTATAGTCCAGTTTTCTTTGCCGCTAAGTTTTTCTCCGTCTTTGACCTGCGTCTGTTCATTGCCTTTCATCGTGTGCGTCACAAATCTGGCGGAGTCCCGTGTCTAGCCGGCGGCAGCAGCACCTAGCGCACGCGACACACGGTGCTGCAGCAGCTATGGCTGACAGGCCTAGCGCTGAAAGAAATGCAACGCGCGTAGTGACGCCTAGGGCGTGGTGGCCGAGACGCGATTTTCTGCAGCGGAGCGCACGCGAAAGCAGGTAGGAAGCAAATTATTCCCTGGCGCTGCGTCAGGCACGTGCATCGGAGAAAGGTTCCTTCTACGCGGCAACCAGTGGGATCACACGCAGGCAGAAAAGTAACCTGCATGAGCTTTTACTGTGCCTGCATCAAGGAGTTAGTAGCGTGGCCGCCTGGTCACATCGCTGGCATGTGGCAGCAGGCAAGCAGCAGGCCTAGACTTTTCAGGCAACGTCAAGCTGTGGGACCCACCGGCGTCCTGGTGATTTTTCTTCCGCAGGAGGCGCGCGTAGGGCTAGCGTGCAGGGCTAGCCGCTGCAGGCAGCTCTGGTACGTTTGTTTTTGGCGCAATTTTTCGTCACGTCCATCGCACGACAAGCGTTCGGCGACACGGTTCTTCACGCAGATGCATGCAGCGAACGGCGACGAGCGAACGCAGGTAAGTATATTTTTGATCTCCTATTTTTCAGTTAGGTCAAGTAATTCAATAATTATCTATCTTTAATTAGAATGCAGATCTGTTAGTCATTTCGTAGTTACTTCTTTTATCTGCTAGATCCTATTAGTGCTCACATATTGTTTATTTAAATATTTTTAGTGATCTCATATAAAAAAGAAAAAAAATTAGTCGCAGTAATATTTTTTATTCTAGATTTACGTGCAATATATCAGTTTTATTTCTGAATGATCTAGGATTTATTCATTTGATTAGTATTTTATTTTTATACTGCAATCTGAATTATTATTAATATATTTATGTATTTTTCCCTATGTCATTAAATATTTTTGAGAACACATTTTTATTTATTGCAGTTATTTTTATTTAGTTTAGTTTATTTTTAAATATCATTTTAATTAGGACACCGGTCATTTTTAAGCTAGACAACTTTAGTTCCTGTGATCTACTTTGCTACTAATATTTGTTTGTCGAGGTGTATTGGGTGTTGGGATTAGGTGATTGATTCAGAAGATTTTTTTGGCGCCCATTCACCTACCCCCTCTGGTCGGTACTTTCGGTCCTACATTGTGGCTAAGCTTCATACAAGGACTGGTCAAAGCAGGTTTCAACCTCAATCTTAAAACAAATCAAAATCAAGAGCAGGAAGTAGAATACAAATTTGAAGACTGCATACAAATCAGTACTGGTATCAAAATAAGATGCAATCTGCAAGTATTTGGACATATTAAAACTGGACAGATTGCTGCATCTTCATTCACAGACAGAAGTCCACAATACTATTTGATTGATAATCAGAACATCAATAATTCCATGATTCACTTAGTATTCCATTTGTCAACAGAAGAATCTAAATCAGGTCAAAAGTTCTTCGAAGAATAGCAAGCCTATACAAAATAGTGATTCGTTTCTCAGAGAGATATCGCCAGTAATTGAGGATGTAAAACAATTATGGTGGCAAAATAACTATCTCCGAATCAGAACAAAATCAACAATAAAAGTCATAGAAACATTGAATACCAAATGATTAAAAATACTTGTTCTAGACAGCAAAATCCCCAGGCAAAAATTTGCGCAAGCAACTAGAGTTCTCACGCTGTTCGGTTGAAAGATGGATCAAAGAAAATCAAGACAGGAAGATGAAATAAAATTAGAACTGAAGCAAGCAGAATCAAATTAAAACAGGCTGAAAAACCACACCAGGAATTTTGCCTAACGGATGAACAGGAGCAGCAAACTTGTATCGCTTCAAGTGCTTGGTGATGCTCATGTAGCACATCTGGCAAAAATCAATCGGCAGCAGACGGTGAACAGAGATAAAAACCAAAGCAAAACCAAATAAAAACCGGCACAGTAATCCCTAGAAAAACCAGCAATAGTACCTGGATTGCGTCCTGTTTCTTTCTACTCGGTGCGCTACAGTGGCTCGGCGGCGATGCTGTTCATAGCAATGAAATTGTATAGAATGAAATTGTATAGGGGCGGAGCTTTGCAGAAAATTGCGGTCCGTGGCTGCCACTATGTTGTTTCCGGGAAAAAACACAGTGCCCAAACAAAACTACTGTGCGTAGGAATAAAACTCAAAAACAACACAAAAAATGATAGCAAAATATGACTAAAATTTCTGGAATAGAAATCCCCAAAAGGTTCAGCTTCCAGTTGTTTTATCCCCTAGGCATGGGGTCCTTTTTATAGGCAAGCCCATCAAGGTATTCCCTAAAATGCTATTAGGGTTTAATGACCAAGTATTTACCTAAATACCCTTATGTATTTTCAGAATTAATAATTCTGAAAAATACACAAAAGTATACTCCTAATTTTATTACAACTTTAACCCTATTCTTTTAATATTTTTCAGAATTAAAAATTCCAAAAAATAGTAAAAGATTACACTTAATTTAGGCTACTAAACAAAAAAATAAACTCCTATTTATTGGAATTTAAAACACTTAGTCGAAACCAACAAAGCCTTCCTGATCGCCGACATGTGACACCAATCCGCGAACTCGACTGCCAGCAAGTCTCTCCCACTCTCGATCCCCTCGAGCCACCTGATCACTTGCACTGGCCTCCCTTTCGCTGACTTGATCGACACACTGTTTAGATCATCCGTCCGTCCATGTCTTGCTCTATCTCCACGTGCACTCCTAAGATCATCCCCAACTTCACCCGGCCTCCTTGATCCTCTGGCATCAAGCTCCCCGCTTGACCCTTGATCACCTGTCGTTGACAGTTAGCTAGCATCTCCACCCTGAACACATGATACAAGCCAAAACAAGAAACGCGACGCACACCGATCCCCTCGGCATACAATCTCCACTCTCACATCGATTCCATCGATGCAAGCAAACCACCACTCACTAATCACTCCAGATCGAGCAATCTTGTCAATCACTCATCACCAAGATAAAAATCATAGTGTGACCTCACTTGGTTTCACAATCTCCCCCTTGATGAGTGCATTGACAATTCCAAAAAGAAACATGATAGTTTCAAGTTCAACACACAAGTGACCATAAAAACTCAGAAAAGAACCAAAACATGTCACTTGATAAAATATCTAGCCAAAACATTTTACTTGATAAAAGATCTCACCCGATCTCCCTATTTGGCAAAAACTCAGGTAAAACATTCTCCCCACCTTTGGCAAAAGCATCATGTTCATTTCTCCCCCTTTGACAATATGCATCAAGGTGATAAAAATGATGCAAAGAGAGGTATGAGCGTAAAGTGTAAATGCAAGCTTCTAAAATATGAGCAACTCCAATTACAGTACAAAACAAGCATTTGCCTTGAATATTGTCTAAAAGTATTGTATGACAAGCTCAAGTGAATACCATCTAAACAAAAGAATGAGCAAGCATTTTCAAATTTTAGCAAATAAAAGCATCACCACTCATACTAGCATACTAGACATGGCAAGGCATGAGATGCAAAAGCTAACAAATACTAACTAGATAAGCATATCCCACTACAAGGAACTTCAGCAAACTTGATATACAATTAATTCAAGCTTTATGATTTTTTTTATTTTTCATTTTTGTGACAGGGGTTATTTGCATGTCAACCTTATACTAACCGACCAAGCTAAGCCTATGTTGAAACCATCAGAAGCTTAAAACATTGGTCTTGGTATACACTTCAATGTTAGAGTTCACGCCAAAGTGCTATGTAAGAAGTCTAGAACAAAGTAGTGCGACAATGCAAACCCACCTGGATCTTTTCACAACTCAGCACAAAACAGTATGAATAACAATCATTTTCATTTTTTTCATTGATTTTCATTTTTTTAATTTTTAGCACAATATTTTCATGTAATGTTTTTGAGATATTCAAGTTGCATGTTTGCATCCAAGTGTAAAGGACCTAGCTATGAAGTATGTAAAAGATAGCAAATGCACTCAAACTAAACATGGTAGTTACCAGACTAAGCAGTGATCATTTTGAAATTTTCATTAATAAAAGCCATGTTCATACCAGATATCAGATGTATTCAAGCAAAGTATAATCAACAGTATTAAAGACAATACTTCAAAGGCATAATAAAGCATGTACTTGTAAAAGAAATTAATCATATGATAGAAGCTTATGCAGTAATACACAACTCCCCCTCAAAATATGCCGGAAAATCTCGAGTGCTAAGTGTTAGGGTGAGTGAAAAATTATTTAGGAATCCAGCATCGTGAAACTCGAGAACCAGGAAAAGCAGTAGACTTTTTATGCACAGGAAATGAATCATGATAAAAAGTACACGGTATATGTACAAAGCGCAAACTTGGAAAATGATGATGTCTCCTAATCTGTTAATAATCAAGGCCTCTTACACACGGTCTACCACCATATGAAGCATGGTGTACACCACGATGGGCAAAATCTCTCATGGGACCATGGGGAGCCTCAAAATCAGAACAAGAGTGAAAAACAAACTCATGAATACTAAAAGATGGGTAATGCATGTCCTAAAAGCTTATTGCATGAGAACATCATTCATCCTTGATACGACGAAAGTAAAACCGAACCAAGTGACCTACCCGTTGAAAATAAGAACAATAATACACTCTCTTGGGGGTATAAGTATGGGTCTCAAAAGCAAATCTCACAATTTTGTTGGGTTTTTGCTGAGGAGTCTCCTTTGGTGGAGGTAGGGCTTTCTTTGTATTTTGAGTAGGATTCTCGGCTTTTTGTGTGGTGTCTATGAGAAACCAAGGGTGGTTTCGGTGTAGTGATGAGTGATTGACAGGATTATTTACCCTCTGTTCGAAGGGTACCTCCGGAGGGGCTTCGGAGGTGGTACCTCCGAAGGGT
Source organism: Zizania palustris (assembly GCA_019279435.1). NCBI lineage: Eukaryota > Viridiplantae > Streptophyta > Magnoliopsida > Poales > Poaceae > Zizania > Zizania palustris. Next base: position 35,021,850 of record JAAALK010000290.1, read on the forward strand.
GTTCGGAGGTGTGTCACCGGTGTTCGGTGTTTGCTTGCTGCAGCTGTGCAGCGGAGTGTGCTTGTCGGAGGGGTCCGACAGTATGCGATGACAGGGTTCGTACCGATGGCTTCGGTACTTTGGGCGGTACACCGGAGTGTGTACCGGAGGTTGCTAACCCGGAGAGGTCTCCGGAGTACTGGATACACTTGTTTGCTTGTCTGTGGTGCGCAGGGACTTCGGAGGCGACGGACAAGGTTCGAGCCGGGTGAACCTGGGTCAAGCGGGAGGCCTGATGCCAGGGGAGCGGGGAGCTCCGTCACGATGGCTGCGAAGGTGGTCCGGGTCGGTCCTCGGGTCGAGACGTGCCAGGTGAAGGCAGAGAGTGCGGAGCGTGGCTCCGGCTGAAGGTACTCCGAGACAAAGTCCTCGGAGGTGAGGCACTTCGAAGGTACTCCGAATGGAGTGACTTCGGAGTTGGTGGACCAAGTCCTCTGCGGAGGCAAGGGTTCGAAGTGTGCTCCGGAGGGAGACACTCGAAGGTGGCCCAACGAAGGTCTCAGAAGTCGAGGCGCATCGAAGGCATGGTCCGGGTGAGGCTCGTCGTGGAGTGTGCTCGGAGTGAGACACTGCGACAGGAGTGCTCATGGAATGCTTCATGCGGAGGCCTTGGACGAAGGAGAGACTTCGAAGGGTGGAACTCCGAAGGTGGGGCTTCGGAGTGAGGATGACTTGTGGTGCTTCGGCCATGCATGGCTTCGGTACACGGACGGACGGTGTTCGGGCTGGGAGTAGCTGCGAAGCCGTGGTGATCCACTCCGGAGGTGGTGGTGCGAAGACCCAAGGGGCTTTGACGGCTTCGGCTCAAAACCGTCACTGTATCGAAGGACTTCTTCGGCGGAGCGAAGGCCAACAGGCTGCAGGCTTCTCGCCGAAGCTTCCGCACCCCTCCGGTGCGAAGGGAGGTTCCTGAAGTCAACACTGTAAAGGCTGACACTGTCTGTTCTGAAAAAGGCTGACACTGTCCCCTCTGCAGCTGACAGAGAAGCCTCCAAAATAAAGGTGGACTACCTTTTGTACCCCTTAGTTCTATAGAGACAAATCTGTTGTAAACCCTAGGGGTAAAATAGTCACTTCCTTAGGATGAAGCCGTGGGCTATAAATATGGGGGCTCGGTAGGTAACATTTAACACTTTGAGCATTTACTGTTGAGCTCCTGTAGCCACACTTCGATTGAATACATCCTGAGTTCATTTTCAGTGTTCCTTGTTCAAGCGGCGAAGCCCTGTTTTTCGTGTGCTTTTTGCTTGAGCTCGCTTTGCATACTTCGCTAGTTTAGTGCACCGATGCCTGTTGAGGCGAAGGTAGTTTTTCGTGCGAGGTGTGCTTTGTCAGTGTGCGTTCGCTCAGTGTAACAGGAGGTGTAACCTCGCTGCTTACTAGCGTAGCCCTGACCGAGGCCCGTTTTGCTTCTAGTGTCGAAGCCCTTAGCGTAGTCCTTTTGCGTGTGCGTGTAGACCTTCGGGTACGAAGCCCAGCACCAGTTGCTGTCGCCAAGTACTTGGTCGAAGTCCTCAGAGGGCTGTCCACTCTTGCAAAGGGTGAAGTGCGAAGTCTGCTCAAAGCACCCTGTGTGCGGAGCCTGCACTGACTTAGCAGAGTTGGTTTTTCGAGGGTTGTAAGTGGAGCGAAGTCTTCTTGACTTCGAACTTTTGCCACTCCGAAGGCTGTGTTCGAAGGTGTCGAAGTACCTCCGAACCAGACCTTCGAAGGCTGTGTTCGAAGCCTGTTCCGCAGAAGACAGAACAGAACCGAAGGCTAAGTTTTTAGCCCAGAAATTTTAAAAAGCTCCCATTCACCCCCCCTCTGGTCGCTGTTTCCGGTCCAACAATTGGTATCAGAGCTTGGTTAAGATCACCAGTTGACCTTAACCGGTTTTGTGATCTGTTGGCGATATGGATAGAGGCAGTAAAATTCCTCTGTTCGATGGGACAGATTTTGCATACTGGAAGGTGCGCATGGAGGCTTACTTGTTAAGCCAAGGAAATGCAATTTGGGAGATTGTGGACTCACAATACTCCATCCCTGATACCCGCACCACTCAAACTGAAAAAGATCAGTATATTGCCAACTCGAAGGCAAGGAACATACTGTTCATTGGTCTGAGTCGGAGTGAGTTTGATAGGGTGCAGCACCTTAGGACTGCTAGGGAAATTTGGACAACACTCACTGTCTTTCATGAGGGCTCTGCTCAGATTAAGGCCAGGCGCCAAAGCACCTACAATCAACAGTATCAGCTGTTTGTGCAGGCACCTGGTGAATCTGTAGATGCCATGTTTTCTCGCTTTGACGCGATAGTGAGTAACTTGCGATCCAACGGGACGCTTGCTTACAGTGATCACGATAGGGCTATCAAGCTTCTCTATGCTCTTGACCGTAGCATATGGGAAGTGAAGATATCCAGCATTGAGGAGTCCACAGGCTATGACACTCTAACTTGTGATGAACTCTTTAGCAAGCTGAAGTCCACAGAAATTGCCAAGGCATCTCTTGCTGTGCACAGAAGCTCTTTGCCACAGCCATTGGCATTGGTTTCTAGCACAAGCCGTGGCACCACTGCAGAACCGAGCACATCAGGCACTTGTGTTCTTGCAGATGGTTTTGCTTTGTCCTCCCTGGTCTCCGTCACAAAGGAGCAGGTGGATACTCTAGCTGATGACGAGCTTGCTCTCATTGCCCGGAGGTTCACCCGCTTTCATCATGAGAGACGGGATCAGAGGAGAAGTGGTTTTAGTGGCTGTTATGAATGTGGCGACACCTCTCACATTAAGGCCAATTGCCCCAAGGTCAAAAAGAGAGATGAGAGTGACCGCCCCAAATTCCACAAAAAGGAGAGGAAGCCCTTTGTGAAGGGCAAGCGCGGCAAGATGGCTAAGAAAGTAGCCAAGGCCGCTTCCAGAGCCTTTGTTGCTGCTCTCAGCGACATCGACACTTCCTCAACTGAGGAGTCGAGCTCTGAGAAGGAGGAGTCCCCAAGGAAGGAGGACAAGAAGGACAAGAAGGGACGCGACTTCACTGGCCTTTGCTTCATGGCCGACAGCGATCACAGCGGCGATGAGCTTGACTCATCTGAGGTAAACCTATCATCTGACCAGCTTCTAATTAAATTAGATGAGCTGAATGAAGTAGTGCTAGGTCAGGATAGATTACTTGTGCAAGCCGCTAGAGAAAGAAAAGACCTTAGACTTAGGCTAGAAAACATTACTACTGAATATGCCATGCTTAAGTCTAAGTTTGATGATGCTGAATGTGAATCATGTTCTGTTGTCATGAGTGAGCTTGCTCAGTTGCGTTCTGTTCATGCTCAAACTCTTTCTGAGCTTGAGACTGCACAGAAGCAGCTTTTGGAGGTGGATTCTAGACCTCATGATATTATTGATTGCATGAACTGCTCCTTATTACGCGATAGCATTTCTTTACGTGATAAGCATGTTCATGATTTAGAGGCTAGATTGGAGAGGGCCGGTAGTTCTAAGGATGTGCAACCTGTGTGTGACACTTGCATCACCCTTAAGGACCAGCTAGGCACTGTTAGAGAGCGAGCTGAGAACCTCATGACAGAAAATGAATACCTTCTTTCTGTGGTGAATAAATGCACTGAAGGGAAGGGTAGGATGGATTTGCTCTTGGCCAAGACCAAGTTGTGTGCTGACAGAGCCGGGGTAGCTCTAGGTTTGGGTTTTGAGAGGATAGCTTCAGACAGTAAGACTAAAACTGTTTTTACCTCTCCCACCACTCTAGAGAAAGAGAGAGCTCTGTTGGACACCCCATCAGCTAAAAAGCCTACCCATCCACCAAAGAAAACCACTCCTCCTGCCAAGAAAAATCCTCCCAAGAAAACCACACAGAAGAAACCCAAGGAGCCTGTGAGAGTTGCTCCTATGACCCATGAGAGTGCCCCCAGGAGAGTGTTTCACTATTCTTATTGTCAGAGGGCGGGTCATTTGATTGGTTTCTGTTTCCGTCGCATCAAGGATGAGCGACGTGCACAGGCGATGAGCTATCAGGACATGCATTACCCATCTTTAGGTATGCATGAGTCTGAGTATTACTCTCGTCCTGTTTTCGAGGCTCCTCGTGCTTCTCGGAGAGGTTTTGCTCCTCGAGGTGTTCACCATGTTCCATATGGTGGTAGACCTCGGGCGAGTAGCTTTGTACCTCGTCAGAGTAGGAGACCTCGACATGCTTTGCGTTCTTTGCATATAGGTAGACCTCGCACTTTGCATCATTCTGATTTTTATGTGCGTAGACCGTCTACTTTTACTGTGCCTACTACTCGTGTCACTCAGTGCTGGATGCCTCGTCATTATCTTACTCACCCCAGCACTGAGCGATCGAGACGTTCTTATCATGTGTAGGCGACAGGTCGAGGCTTGGAGGGCACGTGGATCATGGACTCCGGTTGTTCGCGCCACATGACCGGAGATGCATCTTGGTTCTCCAGCCTCACTACAACCAAGCAAAGGGAACATATCACCTTCGGAAACAATCGAAGGAGTAGAGTGAAAGGTAAAGGTGTGGTAAGAATAAACGCAAACTTCACTCTCAAAGATGTTGCTTTGGTTGAGAACCTGGGATACAATTTGTTGTCTGTATCTCAGTTGCTTGATGAGGGCTTCGAAGTGCGATTTCATCGCGATACTTCGCAAGTGCTCAATTCTGATGGCGTTATGGTGTGTAAGATCTTTAGGGTTGGGAGAGTTTTTGGAGCTGATTTTTCAGAGTCGTCTGGTTCTTCTCATTGTCTTGTTGCACATTCGACTTCTGAGCTTTGGAAGTGGCATAGGAGACTAGGGCATATGAGCTTTGAGTTGCTCGCTCGGTTGAGCGCCCTAGGTTTGATCCGAGGATTGCCCAAGCTCAAGTTTGAGAAGAATTTAGTTTGCGCTCCATGTCGACATGGAAAAATGATTGCCGCTTCGCATTCGCCAGTCACCACAGTGATGACTGAACAGCCCGGAGAACTTCTCCATATGGACACTGTAGGTCCTTCTCGGGTTAGTTCTTTAGGCGGCAAGTGGTATGTACTTGTTATTGTCGACGATTTCTCTCGCTACTCTTGGGTCTTCTTTCTTGCCAGCAAGGATGAAGTGTTTTCACACTTTCGGAGCTTGGCTTTGAGACTTTTCACTGAACTCCCTGGTGCATTAAAATTCATTCGAAGCGATAATGGCACCGAGTTCAAAAATAGTCTCTTTGTTGACTTTTGCATGGAGCATGGCATAGAACATCAATTCTCTGCTCCGCGGGTTCCCCAACAGAACGGTGTTGTTGAGAGGAAAAACCGCACTTTGGTTGAGATGGCTAGGACGATGCTTGATGAGCATAGGACTCCTAGAAAATTCTGGGCTGAGGCCATGAACACTGCTTGTTACATCTCAAACCGAATTTTCTTGCGCTCAATTTTAAATTTGACATCTTATGAGCTGCGTTTTGGGAGACAGCCCAAGGTTACTCATCTTCGAGTTTTTGGCTGTCGCTGCTTTATCCTAAAACGTGGTAACTTAGATAAATTTGAGTCGCGATCTTCTGACGGGATCTTTTTGGGTTATACTACTCATGGTCATTCTTATCGTGTTTATAACTTGGAAACTAACACTGTCATCGAGTCATGTGATGTGACTTTTGATGAATCAACCCCCTCTGTTAGTCCTGCTTTTGAACAGGCAAATGAACACGACATGGAACAGACCTTATTCGAAGACGAAGATCCCGGAGAATTCGAGGATGATCCCCTACTACCCTCGACATCGACCCCCGAAGCTGACCCCGCTTCAACTACTTCGGCACGAGGTCCTGAAGCGACTACCTCAACATCGGTCATCTTGGACCACTCCAACGCACAAGTTGAGGGGGAGACTGCATCCCGCCGCGAGGCTCCACATCATGTCCAAAGGATGCACCCTCCCGAGCAGATCATTGGTGAGCTTGATCAAAGGGTAACTCGTTCTCATGCCCATTTCACTAATGCTGCTTTTGTTGCTTCTTTCGAGCCCTTAGATGTTAGTCATGCACTTTCTGATTCTAGTTGGATCAATGCCATGCATGAAGAGCTTGAGAATTTTGAAAGAAATCAAGTCTGGACTTTAGTTGATCCTCCACCTAATGTTCATTTCATAGGATCAAAATGGATTTTTAAAAATAAACAAGGGGAGGATGGAACAATTGTTAGAAATAAGGCTAGACTTGTAGCTCAGGGCTTTTCTCAACTAGAAGGGATTGATTTTACTGAAACTTTTGCACCTGTTGCTCGCCTTGAGGCCATTAGGATTTTGCTTGCCTTTGCGACATCCCGGGGATTCAAACTCTATCAAATGGATGTCAAAAGTGCTTTTCTTAATGGCTTCATAGGTGAAGATGTTTATGTAAAACAACCCCCTGGTTTTGAAAACCCCAAGTACCCACATAAAGTCCTTAAACTTCATAAGGCGCTTTATGGACTCAAGCAGGCCCCTCGGGCGTGGTATGATAGACTTAAGTCTTTTCTGCTTGAGCGAGGGTATTTGATGGGCTCTGTTGATAAAACTTTGTTTACTCTCAAGCATGGCAAAGATTTCCTCCTAGTTCAGATTTATGTGGATGATATCATCTTTGGTGGCTCTTCTCATGCTTTGGTTGCCGAGTTTGCAGATACCATGAGCAGGGAGTTTGAAATGTCGATGATGGGTGAACTCACCTTTTTCCTTGGTTTGCAAATCAAGCAAAGCAAACAAGGTACTTTTGTCCACCAGACAAAGTACACCAAGGACCTGCTCAAGAAGTTCGACATGTCCGATGCGAAGCCCCTCGCCACTCCAATGGCTACATCTGTAGCATTGGACCCTGACGAAGATGGAGAAGCCGTAGATCAGAAGGAGTTCCGGAGCATGATCGGCTCCCTCCTCTACTTGACTGCCACGAGGCCAGACATACACTTCGCTGTGTGTCTGTGCGCTCGTTTTCAGGCTTTGCCACGAGCTTCGCACCGCCAAGCGGTAAAGCGCATTCTAAGGTATCTCAAACACACCCTTGAATTTGGCATATGGTATTCATCGTCTTCATCTTTATGTCTTAGAGGTTATTCAGATGCGGATTTTGCTGGGTGTAGAATTGATAGGAAGAGTACCTCTGGTACTTGTCATTTTTTGGGTACTTCTCTGGTTTGCTGGTCTTCCCGCAAACAGTCTAGTGTTGCACAATCGACGGCTGAGGCCGAATATGTTGCTGCAGCTAGCTGTTGCTCTCAGATTTTGTGGATGGTTTCCACTTTGCGGGATTTCGGGTTAGATTATAAAAGTGTTCCACTTTTCTGTGATAACACTAGTGCTATTTGTATTGCAAACAACCCGGTTCAGCACTCCAGAACCAAACACATTGATGTACGGTATCATTTTCTCAGAGATCACAATGAGAAGGGTGATATTGAACTTCAATATGTTGATACCCAACACCAGCTTGCCGATATTTTTACAAAACCCCTCGATGCTTCTCGATTTGCTTACTTGCGTGGGGAACTTGGCATTTGTCACCCTTACGACATTTTGTGAGGGGGAGCTGATTTTAATTGTCTTGCATATGCTCATTATGTGTGGAATTGCACTTACATCTTTTGCTATTATATGCCTGCTTTTAATTCAAAGAAATCATGACAGCTCAGCTCTATGAAATATGTCTGGAACATTGATTGTGCATGATGTTTTATTTTCTAAAATCAAAACTTGCTCACCGCACAATCTTGTATCTAGCTTGTTTAGGCTGGACTGCTTTTAGCTATCTTTTATCTACTTGACAGCAAGACACTGTTCTTTGGATGCGAAAATTTGCAACTTGAAAAATGTGTTCATTATTCATGGATATTCCTCAAAATATTTCATTCATCTGAATCAAAATCAAAAATCCATGATTTGCCTGGTTTAAATGAAAAGATCCAGGAGGGTTTGTTTGTCGCACTACTCTATTCTGGACTGCTTACCATTGCACTTTGGTCTGAACTGGGATAGTGTAGTGTATGCCAAAATCACCGCCTTAAGCTTCAGATGGCTTTCATGCCTAGGCTTGGCTTGATTGGAAAGTATAAGGTGGACAAACAAATAACCCCTGGCATTAAGAAAAAGAACAACAAAATTAATTGATCATCAAGTTTGCTTTGACAGCTCCTTTTGAACAAGACTTGTCTGTCTAGGGTAGAATTTGTTAGCTTTGCGCAGTCCTTGCCTTCACATGTCTAGCTGCTTTGATTAAGTGGTGATGCTTTTTACTTCAAAATGACAAAATCACATGCCATCATCTTGTCTCACAGATTGTTAAATTGAGCTGAGCACATGATCATTTGTGTTAAGTTTGGCATATTTTTGCATTATATGTCTTTGCAATTCTATTCATTTCAAAAGCTTTGCATCTTTTGAATGCTCCTTGATGCTTGCATTGCCAAAGGGGGAGAGGTTTGCTATGTTCTCTACCGCAAGAAGGCATAATTTTGAAGGGGGGAGAGATTTTTGACATAAAGGGGGAGAAAAATTTGCTTAACTCAGGGGGAGTTCTTACTCTTTTACAAAGGGGGAGAAAAATTCTTTTATCAAGTGACATGCTTTGGCTCTTTTCTGAGTTTTTATGGTCACTTGTGTGCTGAAAATTTTTCCATTTTCTTATTTGGATTTGGTTGTCAATGCACTCATCAAGGGGGAGATTGAGAAACCAAGGGTGGTTTCGGTGTAGTGATGAGTGATTGACAGGATTATTTACCCTCTGTTCGAAGGGTACCTCCGGAGGGGCTTCGGAGGTGGTACCTCCGAAGGGTGTTCGGAGGTGTGTCACCGGTGTTCGGTGTTTGCTTGCTGCAGCTGTGCAGCGGAGTGTGCTTGTCGGAGGGGTCCGACAGTATGCGATGACAGGGTTCGTACCGATGGCTTCGGTACTTTGGGCGGTACACCGGAGTGTGTACCGGAGGTTGCTAACCCGGAGAGGTCTCCGGAGTACTGGATACACTTGTTTGCTTGTCTGTGGTGCGCAGGGACTTCGGAGGCGACGGACAAGGTTCGAGCCGGGTGAACCTGGGTCAAGCGGGAGGCCTGATGCCAGGGGAGCGGGGAGCTCCGTCACGATGGCTGCGAAGGTGGTCCGGGTCGGTCCTCGGGTCGAGACGTGCCAGGTGAAGGCAGAGAGTGCGGAGCGTGGCTCCGGCTGAAGGTACTCCGAGACAAAGTCCTCGGAGGTGAGGCACTTCGAAGGTACTCCGAATGGAGTGACTTCGGAGTTGGTGGACCAAGTCCTCTGCGGAGGCAAGGGTTCGAAGTGTGCTCCGGAGGGAGACACTCGAAGGTGGCCCAACGAAGGTCTCAGAAGTCGAGGCGCATCGAAGGCATGGTCCGGGTGAGGCTCGTCGTGGAGTGTGCTCGGAGTGAGACACTGCGACAGGAGTGCTCATGGAATGCTTCATGCGGAGGCCTTGGACGAAGGAGAGACTTCGAAGGGTGGAACTCCGAAGGTGGGGCTTCGGAGTGAGGATGACTTGTGGTGCTTCGGCCATGCATGGCTTCGGTACACGGACGGACGGTGTTCGGGCTGGGAGTAGCTGCGAAGCCGTGGTGATCCACTCTGGAGGTGGTGGTGCGAAGACCCAAGGGGCTTTGACGGCTTCGGCTCAAAACCGTCACTGTATCGAAGGACTTCTTCGGCGGAGCGAAGACCAACAGGCTGCAGGCTTCTCGCCGAAGCTTCCGCACCCCTCCGGTGCGAAGGGAGGTTCCTGAAGTCAACACTGTAAAGGCTGACACTGTCTGTTCTGAAAAAGGCTGACACTGTCCCCTCTGCAGCTGACAGAGAAGCCTCCAAAATAAAGGTGGACTACCTTTTGTACCCCTTAGTTCTATAGAGACAAATCTGTTGTAAACCCTAGGGGTAAAATAGTCACTTCCTTAGGATGAAGCCGTGGGCTATAAATATGGGGGCTCGGTAGGTAACATTTAACACTTTGAGCATTTACTGTTGAGCTCCTGTAGCCACACTTCGATTGAATACATCCTGAGTTCATTTTCAGTGTTCCTTGTTCAAGCGGCGAAGCCCTGTTTTTCGTGTGCTTTTTGCTTGAGCTCGCTTTGCATACTTCGCTAGTTTAGTGCACCGATGCCTGTTGAGGCGAAGGTAGTTTTTCGTGCGAGGTGTGCTTTGTCAGTGTGCGTTCGCTCAGTGTAACAGGAGGTGTAACCTTGCTGCTTACTAGCGTAGCCCTGACCGAGGCCCGTTTTGCTTCTAGTGTCGAAGCCCTTAGCGTAGTCCTTTTGCATGTGCGTGTAGACCTTCGGGTACGAAGCCCAGCACCAGTTGCTGTCGCCAAGTACTTGGTCGAAGTCCTCAGAGGGCTGTCCACTCTTGCAAAGGGTGAAGTGCGAAGTCTGCTCAAAGCACCCTGTGTGCGGAGCCTGCACTGACTTAGCAGAGTTGGTTTTTCGAGGGTTGTAAGTGGAGCGAAGTCTTCTTGACTTCGAACTTTTGCCACTCCGAAGGCTATGTTCGAAGGTGTCGAAGTACCTCCGAACCAGACCTTCGAAGGCTGTGTTCGAAGCCTGTTCCGCAGAAGACAGAACAGAACCGAAGGCTAAGTTTTTAGCCCAGAAATTTTAAAAAGCTCCCATTCACCCCCCCTCTGGTCGCCGTTTCCGGTCCAACAGTCTAACTGGACCCTTTCTTTCTCAAGGGTACTGGGTGGATTGAACACAGTTTCGCTCGAAGTGTTTGGAGTGGCTCTCTCATAGCCCAACCCTAGAGCTAACCCTGCCCTGTCATCACACATTTTTTTAGCCAAAAGCAAATCCATTCTACCCTTTCCTTCAGTGCATTTTTCCACCACAGAGAGAAGATAATCATTTTTACATTTTAGTTTTTGGACTTTCTCTCTAGCAAAGTTGAGTTTGTCCTTAAGGGTGATGCAGGTGGGACACGCCGGCTGCACATCCTTAGAACACTCAGCACTCTCCAATATAGCCTTAAGTTCATCAACATGCCTATCTCTCAAATTAATGCTTTCAACAAGTTAAGGACAGTACATGCATTTGTTGATGACTACAGAACTAGACTCCACCTCCGAAAGATGCTTCTAAGCAATTTCAAGTTTTTCAACAATTTGAGCATGTGTAGAACGCAGCTGAGCAAGTTCACTCATAACAACAAGACATGACTCACATTCAGCATCATAGAATTAGACTTTAAAATAGCAAGTTTAGTGGAAATAGATTCAAGTCTGAATTTTAGTTCTTTTCATTCTTTAGCCGCAAGTTTAAGTAATCTATCCTAAGAACAAACATCATCATGTAATCCATCATTTTTAACAAGAAGCTGATCACGGGATAGATATACCTCAGATGTGTCGAGCTCGTCGCTGCTATGGATGCTGTTGGCCATGAAGCAAAGGCCGGTGAAGTCTATTTTCTTCTTCTCCTTCATCTCCTCTTGCTTGGGAGGCTCCTCCTCCTCTGAGCTTGTCTCCTCACTTGATGTATTGTCGATGTCACTGAGGGCGGCCACAAAAGCTCTGTCTACCTTCTTAGCCACTTTGCCGCGCCTCCCCTTAAAGAAGGGTTTCTTGTTCCACTTCTGTTGCTTGTGCTCATTTTCATTTTTCATTTTTAATTTAGGGCAATTGGCTTTAATATGAGAAGGATCTCCACACTCAAAACATCCCTGAGACCCTCCTTTCCTCTGATTTTGTCTATCATTGTAGAAGCGGGTGAACTTCTTGACAATTATAGCTAGCTCCTCATCATCTAGAGTGTCCACCTGTTTTTTGTGACAGAGACTAGTGAGGACAAGTCAAAACCACCAAAAAAGCACAAACTCCAAAACCACCAGAAAAATTACCTCTAGATGAGGTACCACTGCCAGGGCCGGAAACTAAAGCAATAGATGGCAACAAAGAGTTTCCAAATCCTAGACGAGACACCTTGGCAATCTCTATGGACTTGAACATACTAAAGAGCTCGTCGCAAGTCAACCTGTCGTAACTTGCCGACTCCTCGATACTAGAGATCTTCACCTCCCATATGCTACGATCGAGAGCATAGATAAGTTTGATTGCTCTATCATGGTTAGAGTAAGCTAAAGTCCCAGTGGACCGCAAGTTGCTCACAATTCCATCAAAACGAGCAAACATAGCATCTACCGATTCACTAGGGCCTTACACAAACATTTGATATTCTTGATTATATGTGCTTTGGTGCCTAGCCTTAATCTGGGTAGTGCCCTCATGAAAAGTTTTAAGAGGCGTACAAATTTCACGAGCAGTTTGAAGATGTTGGACCCTATCAAACACATGTCGACTCAGACTCATGAACAGTATATTTCTTACCTTGTTACAATTGTACTATTCCTTTTCAGCCTGGGTGATGCGAGTTTTAGGAGTCACATATTGGGAATCAACAATGTCTCAAATTGCACTTCCTTGGCTTAGTAGGTAAGCCTTCATGCGCACCTTCCAATAGGCAAAATCATGACCATCACATATCGGAATCTTGGTATTCTTGTCCATGTTGCCAAATGATCACAAACCGGTTAAGGTCAACTAGTGATCTAACCGACTCTGATACCAATTATGGGATTGGAATGGCGACTAGAGGGGGAGTGAATAGGCACCTCGACAAATTCTCGTGAATATGATGGCCTTTTCAAAACACCCAACGCACCTCTAAAAAATTACAGAAGCAAGATTGATGATCACAGTATAAATCCAAATCAAGAAATAGTGAAATTTGAATTTTTCCTCTAGATCGGAGTTTTAATCGCCGATAGCTTTGTTCGGAGATTGGTTTGCCGATTTGCAAATTCTTAGTCGGTAATTGAAATGTCGATATAGCTCAGTCGGCAATTGGGACTACGATAGTATTCAGAATATACATAGAAACAAATTGGTTCGGTGTGAATCCAATTTAGATTACTCAGCACACAGAAAAGTTATATACTCATCAGAGATTGATAGATCACAGATTTAGAGCAAAGATTAAATGGGACAACAAGTCTAGCGCAATAAAATTTAGATGTGGTAAAGAACTCTAGAAAGATTGAGTGCTTGAAGAAACTAAAACTATTTTGCTCCTGTAACTAGTTGTTGATGGCAAAAAATGGCATTAATGGTTAGATTGTCAAAATATCAATTTTGGTAATTTGGGTCAAAAATACACAAGTCCTGGCATAGGCTGAAGCCTTATAGTGCCAGAGGCCCATCTTCATGAGTCTTCGAAGGCCTTCTAGCGGCCTGCTGGCTTCGGCTCGAAGGCCCTTCGGAGGCCTGCCTCGCCGAAGCTTGGGCAGAGGAGCAGGCTTCGGCGGGCCTGCCAAAGGCCCATTTCGGTCAAGCTTCGGAGATAGAGTTTGATACAGATTCTAGTTGTTTTTATCCCTAAACTTGATTAGGTCAAATCTTATCAGATTAGAATTAGAGATAAGAAGACTAGCCCCCTATAAATACAGGGGTGAGGCTGGTTCATCAGATCCCCCGACAAAATCAATCACAAAGCCCTAGCTTTGAACCATACTTTACTTTTCTTTACTTTTCCATACACCTTCGTGGGTTTGCCTAGAAGCCCACTATCAGCCACATTGTAATAGTAGTAAGCCTTGTTGGTTCTCTTGTGAATCATCCGTTAATCTACATAACAGATTGCTATCACCTTGTTGGCTCGCTTGTGAATCCTTTGTTAATCTACGTAACAGATTGCTACCTTCGTTCTACATACTGTAACACTTAGTAATTCGGTCTATAGGCCGAATTGGCACTTGATCTTAACTTTGCTGTAGGTTTCACATTTGGAGCCCCTTCACCGAAGGTTTCCAGAGCTAGGAAGCTGGTTTCGGAGGGTGCTAGAGTACCCTTCGGTGAGCCCCTGCTTCATCCGTCCGCGCCGGAGATACTTCGCATCGGGGTCACTTCGCACCGGGGTCACGCCAGAATGCTCCGCAACGGACTTCGTCGCGCTAGCGCTCCGTACCGGACTTCGTCGTGCCAACGCTACGCGTTGGGTTTTGTTGTGTCAAGAGGCTTTGCACCGAACCTTGTCATTCGGAGCGATTACACATTGCAATCTGTTCGGAGCCTATCTTCAGCCAGATCGATCTGAATGCTGAAGGCTACCATCGGTGCGCCCTTCACACCAGATACTGAAGGGCCCCTTCGGTTACGCTTAGGCTTGTTCCTGAGTATCCACACACTTTTTGATCATAGAATTGACCCAAGTGCAGGGGCACGATTTTATGTCAACACACTTTTTGGCGACTCTGTTGGGGAAGGCTACGCCAACATGACAAGTACGTCTACATCAGCTACGGGTACTTCTACGACGACTACTACGACACCGATGGATCCCATGGGCAACGCAAAGATTGACAACCGCAACATCATGATGCCTACCCTTCAAGATATTCTCGAGGAAGGTCGGGCAGAGATCGAGGCAAAGATGAAAGAGCTCCAAGATCTCATGCTTAGGAGCTACATCAAGACACGCGCAGGCTTCATCAAGCGCGACGTCAACATACCCAACCTCGCTCGAACCTAGGTAACACTAATGTCGCCACCTTTATCTTCTTTAGAGATTGAGAAAAGATAGTCGCATCAGTAGATCAAGCTGTTAGCGCTTCGCTAGCCAACCGTCTAGATTCGGCAGTTGGCTCTCAGGTAGAGGCAATGTTTAGAAGGTTTGGATTTACCAAGACCGTTCCTCCGACTCCAATCGCTAGTGTACCCCCGGTAAATCCCATTTATAGCAGAACCGACGATAATGCTGGCAAAACTGTCACGTCTTCGGCCTCAACATCCACAGCCGAGACAAGTCACTAAACTTATGGCCAAGCTAACCCTGCTTATCATGCGCCACCTCCACCTATGCCTGCGCCAACTTTTCCTGCGCTGCCTGCGCCGCATGCTCCTACGCAAACGCATAGGCCTGAGCACATCGTATATCCCAAGCCAGCACGTGAGGAAGACCCCCGCGGCCAACACGCCGACATACCGCCGCGTGTTGCGCCCCCGCATGAGATACGGGCATAGGCAGGTGGATAGGACGACATTGAGGAGCGGATCCGCGCGCCATTTAGGGAGTGCACCGGCTTTGCGCCTAGAGATCGGGCTAGGGTGTACCGAAAACCGTACCCCGACCACTTTGACACCACACCCTACCCTCGCGGCTATAGAGTCCCTGAATTCACCAAATTTGATGGTGAGGGTAACAATACTACACTAGAGCATATCAGCCAGTTCTTAGCACAGTGTGGGGAAGCTAGTGGGTTGGACGCATTAAAACTTAGTCTGTTTTCTCTTTAAATATCAGGCACCTCTTTCACTTGGCTTTCAGCACTCCCGTCGAACTCTGTCCAAACGTGGGTCCAATTAGAACAAAGGTTCCATGACTATTTTTATACGGGCGAGATAGAACTTAGGCTTTCACACTTGACATCGGTCAAACAGAAATCTAGCGAGGGTGTCTGAATACATCAAGCACTTTAGAGATACCAGAAACTGATGTTTTAGCCTCAATATTTCAAAAAGGATTTGGCAGATCTAGCTTTTAATGGGTTGCGCTCTGAGATTAAAGAGAGGCTAGACAACTAGAACTTTTTAGAAGTCAACCAATTCTATAGCATGCTCTGGTCCAAGAAGGCCGAGCCAAAGATAAAAAAATTCATTAAAACGTTCAACAAGCTTAGGGCCGAAGTCCACATCATGGAACACTCCAACGAGGAAGAGTCACACGAAGAGGAAGATTCAGCTGACATGTATACAGCTGAATGGGTTTGGAACGCTAAGAGCAAGCCCATCACTTGTTCTGAGCTACAGCCGTCTCCAACTAAGAGTCGGCCCAGCGAAGTTAAATACTCATTTGATATAACTAAGTGCGATAAAATATTTGATTTCCTCTCGAAGAGTCAGCTTCTCAGGTTGCCCAAGGGCCAAGTCATCCCGACCGCTGATGAGCTAAAGAAACGCCCCTACTATAAGTGGCATGATTCGCATTCTCATTATACTAATGACTGCAATGTTTTTCGTCGGCATGTTCAATCGGCCATAGAAGAAGGACGATTGAAAATAGATTCTAGTCCAAAGATGAAGGTGTATAAAGACCCCTTTCCCGTGAACACCATCAACCTCGAAAAGAAGAAGGTGTTGATTCGGCCAGAACAGGCTGAGTCATCTAAAGGGAAAGCGGTCGTTATTGGAGAATCACGCACGCGCACACTCGTACCAAAGAACCCTGAAGTAGGAGTGTGGAAAAAGAACACCAATACGTCTCCTTCAGCTAGGGCTCACAAGAAGCCAAAGGTAACATACTAGATGTTGTTGAGCAAACACTAGAATAGAGCCAAGGAAATAGGCCCATGGCCAAAAAAGCTAAGACAGCCGAAGGGGCCAAGACAGCCAGACCCTTCGAAGGGTGAGTTCGGGCCCCAACTACCGAACCCCCTGAAGGGTGAGTTCGGATCCCAACAGCCGAACACCCCGAATGGCCGAACATACCTCTAGCCTAGCAGGACCCCTCGCTAATATGGTCCGAGATACCTTCGACGTGGCCAAACCCCTCTCCGGGCAATGGGTTCGGCTCACAATGGGCAAAACCGTTGGAGCCGCTGATGCCTCCACCATACTATTGGGCAGGATCCCCATGGGCTCCGAACTACACCTCGCCACCAGAGTACCCTTCACAGTATAACCTTGCCCCATGTTTTCCTGAGTGTTATGATTGGCAGGGACAAATAGACACGACGAAGGGGAATGTTTTCCGCAGGCTGTTTGTGGTACATCCAAATCGACTCACACGAGATGAAGCCAAGGGAGATGAGCGCGAAGAGGCAAGGGAGAGGGGGTCTGAAGCTATCACAGTCAGAGTAGGGTCTTAGGAAGTCGCAATCCTGGAGGCCCCTCACCAAAGCCTGACGGAGGTAAGCCCCTAGTACGGCTGAGGCCATTGCCGGAGCCTAGTCCGATTGGCTTGACGAGGCCAGTTCGACCGACAGGGTCCGCGGAGAGGTCCCTACCGAACATAAAAAATACGAGGCCAACCCGTATGATGCCCATTCAGCCAGAAATCATAGAAACAAATTGGTGGCACCTGGTACCAAGCCACAACCATCTTGGGCACCTCTTGGTATGTCCAAATCATAGAAGAGGCGCCTGCAACGCCTGCGGTCACAGGAGATATGCGAGAAGATGGATGAAAATGAGAGCGACGCCATATTCGAGGAAATCCGCCCTCAGCCAATCGTGAAGAAAATATGGAAGCCCAAGCTGGTTGAGACGAACAACCCAGCTCCTGTTCTGAGCGACGATGACGACGACATGCTCAACGACAACTACATGCTCATTTCCGTGGGGACCGCACCTGAGGCAATGGACATCAATGTCGTCATGCTTCCCGCCGAGTTCGCTCTACCACGAGATGAGGTCGAGGTCACTCAGTTGAACCTCGGCCCACTATATGCTATTTTCGAGAAGCCTGAGGATACGACTCATCACCTGAAGCCTCTCTACGTCAAGGGGCACATTGACGGGAAGCCGATCTCTAGGATGCTTGTCGACGGTGGCGCCACTGTCAATTTAATGTCGTACTCTCTTTTGAAGAATCTTGGCAGGGGTGAGGAAGACTTAAAGAAGACCAACCTAATGCTCAACAGCTTCAACGGCGAGAGATCCAAAGCAAAAGGCATACTCTCCCTAGAGTTGATAGTGGATAACAAGATATTGCCAACAGCATTCTTCGTCGTTGATGAGCAAGGTAACTACAATGTGCTACTTGGGTATGATTGGATTCACGCAAATTGTTGTATTCCTTCTACTTTGCACCAATGCCTAATGCAATGGGACGGCGATGATGTGGAGGTTGTACTAGATGATACTTTAGCCCAAGTAGCATTGGTTGTTGTATCCATCGACGTCGTCCACGACAAAGTAGAGTGTCTATTAGGTAGAGACCTCTCGGATTACGACTTCGTTAGCGTATCCGGGGAGCATTTTGTACCCGTGTCTGTAAAGCTGGCTAGTGTAGCACGACTATTTCTAAATTAGTAGTCATGTCTAGTAAAAGTAATTTTGATTGGCTAAAGTCTCGTGGAGAGCAATATCGGTCTTCTAAAGACTATATTGCCAAATCCATTGAAGACTTTAGTGAAGTAGAAAAGCTAGGACAAGGTTTTGCGTCGGCCGATACTTTAGAAGAGGTCGATATAGGCGATGGTAACATTCCATTGCCGACTTTTGTAAACAAAAATTTACAAGCTGACGAGAACGCCGAAGTAATAAAATTGCTTCGGTTATATGTTGATTGCTTCGCATGGAATATAGTGAGATGCCCGGACTAAGCTGCGACCTCGTAGAGCATCGGCTACCTATCAAACCTGGGTTTAGGCCTTATAAATAGCACCCTCGTTGCTTTAATTCGGTCGTGTATGACTGAGTTAAAAAGGAGATAGAACGACTGCTCAAGGCTGAATTTATTAGGCCATGCAGGTATGCTGAATGGGTTGCTAACATCGTGCCTGTAGAAAAGAAGGGGATCAGCAAAATACGAGTTTGTATTGATTTTAGGGATGTGAACAAGGCCACTCCAAAGGATGCATATCCATGCCGATAGCCGACATGTTGATCAACGATGCTTCAGGACACAAGGTACTAAGTTTTCTTGACGGCAACGCTGGTTATAATCAAATTTTTATGGCCGAAGAGGACAAATACAAGACAACCTTTTGATGCACTGGTTTTGTCGGCTTGTTTAAGTGGGTCGTTATGACTTTTGGTTTAAAGAATGCTGGCGCTACATATCAACGTGTTATGAATTTGATCTTTCATGACTTGCTAGGAGTTATGCTAGAAGTCTACATAAATGATGTTGTAGTCAAATCAGATGCGTCAGTATGGCTTAAAAATGAACCCGCTAATATATGCTTTTGACGTGTCGCCAGGCAAGTTCTTAGGATTCATGATTCATGAAAGAGGTATCGAGATTGATCCTAAGAGGCTTGAAAAGATTAGAAACTTTGAAGCGCCGACATGCAAAAGAGATGTGCAAAAACTTCTAGGCAAGATGAATTATCTGTGTCGCTCTATATCTAACTTGTCTGGCAAGATCGATGCTTTTATACCTATACTCCGACTAAAGAATGAAGCTGAGTTCACTTGGGGGGAAATTCATCAAAATGCCTTTGAGAAGATTAAAAAATGTTTGTCGTCACCACCCGTGGTAAGAGCACCAAAAGTCGGGATTCCGTTTCGGTTATACGTTGTTGTAGAAGATAGCATAATAGGAGTTGTGCTAACTCAGGAAGTGGAGGGAAAAGAGTACATCATCACATTCTTGAGCCGCCGCCTGCTGGACACCGAGATAAGGTATGTGTTTGTAGAACGTTTGTGTTTGTCACTTTATTATGCATGTACCAAATTGCCAACAACAAAAGAGTCAAACCAAAATTGTTTTAAGTTGGTGACTTGGTTTGGAAGACGATTTTGCCCTTAGCACTAAGAGCCCCAAATTTGGTAAATGGTCGCCTAGTTGGGAAGGTCCTTTCAAAGTGGCTGAAATCGCTTCAGGTAATGCATACTTGTTAGAGTCTCTACATGGAGAGCGATTTCAAAAAGCTTGAAATGGTAGGTATTTGAAAAAAAATACTTCCCAAATATGTGGCAAAGCGCTTAGAAGTGTCGAAAGGACGATATGGAAGGTATCGTCCTTAGCCTGTTGTTCTTTTAGCTCACTTAGTTTGCTAAAAGGCAGGGGGCATGTGTTGATGGCAAAAAATGGCATTAATGGTCAAGATTGTCAAAATAACAATTTTGGTAATTTGGGCCGGAAATACACAAGTCCTGGCACGGGCCAAAGCCTTATAGTGCCGGAGGCCCATCTTCATGAGGCCTTGGAGGCCTTTTAGCGACCTGTTGGCTTTGGCCCGAAGGCCCTTCGGAGCCCTGCCTCGCCAAAGCTTCGGCCCGAGGAGCAGGCTTCGATGGGCCTGCCGAAGGCCCTTTTTGTGCAAGCTTCGGAGATAGAGTTTGATACAAATTCTGGTTGTTTTTATCCCTAAACTTGATTAGGCCGAATCTTATAAGATTAGAATTAGAGTAAGAAGACTAGCCCCTATAAATACAGGGGTGAGGCTGGTTCATCAGACCCCCCAACAAAAACAATCACAAAGCCATAGCTTTGAACCGTACTTTACTTTTCTTTATTTTTCCGTACACCTTCGTGGGTTTGCCTGGAAGCCCTTCGTCGGCCACGCCGTAACAGTGGTAAGCCTTGTTGGTTCACCTATGAATCATCCGTTAATCTACGTAACAGATTGATATCACCTTGTTGGCTCGCTTGTTAACCCTCCGTTAATCTACGTAACAGATTGCTACCTTTGTTCTACATACTGCAACACTTAGTAATTCGGTCTCCAGACCGAATTGGCACTTGATCTTAACTTTGCTGCAGGTTTCACGTTCGGAGCCCCTTCGCCGAAGGTTTATGGAGCTACGAAGCTGGTTTCAGAGGCTGCCAAAGGACCCTTCGGTGAGTCCCTGCTTCATCCGTCCGTGTCGGATTCTTCACGCTGATGTCGGTCCGGACAAGTCCCGCGCGCTAGAGTTACTTCGCATCAGGGTCGCTTCGCACTAGGGTCACGCCAGAATGCTCAGCAACAGACTTTGTCGTGCCAACACTATGTACCTGACTTCATCGTGCCAACGCTACTCGTTGGATTTTGTCATGTCAAGAGGCTTCGCACCGAACCCTAACGTTCGAAGCAATTTCGCATCGCGATCTGTTCGGAGCCTGTCTTCGGCCAGATCGATCCGAGCGTCGAAGGCTACCTTCGGTGCACCCTTTGCACCAGATGCCGAAGGCCCCCTTTAGTGACCCTTCAAATGGTATACTCCAAACCAATCAGGCTCTCTTCGTCTGATTGGATTATTTTTATCTATATATTCTTTTTTGTCTAATTAGATTATTTCTGTGTGATCTGATTTCCTGGTGACTCCAAACCCTTGCCACTGTTAAGGGTAGTCG
Organism: Zizania palustris; assembly: GCA_019279435.1. Classification (NCBI taxonomy): domain Eukaryota; kingdom Viridiplantae; phylum Streptophyta; class Magnoliopsida; order Poales; family Poaceae; genus Zizania; species Zizania palustris. The sequence goes on from JAAALK010000290.1 coordinate 35,042,882, forward strand.
GAACGCAACGTCAGTGTTGTGTTACGCTTAGGCTTGTTCCTGAGTATCTACGCGCTTTTGAATCATCGAACTGACCGAAGTGCGGGGGCACGTTTTCGTGTCAACACTAGTCAACTAATACATCAGCCTGAACTTTAACCAATTTTAATCAACTAAAACATGGACAACAATTGACAGAACCACATGTAAAAGTTCTAATTATCACTCTGAGAGGAATTCAGGTTCTGTCAACAAGTGAACAAAGAACCATATGCCTAGAAAACTTGTATCAGATTTGAATATGCATAACAATTAATGCAAACTCCAACCAAAATACCTATTGCTGCTAATGGTTGTGGCTAAGCTTCATACAAGGACTGGTCGAAACAGGTTTCAACCTCAATCTTAAAACAAATCAAAATCAAGAGCAGGAAGTAGAATACAGATTAGAAGACTGCATACAAATCAGTACTGGTATCAAAATAAGATGCAATCTGCAAGTATTTGGACAGATTAAAACTGGACAGATTGTTGCATCTTCATTCACAAACAGAAGTCCACAATACTATTTGATTATCTAATCAGAACATCAATAATTCCTTGATTCACTTAGTATTCCATTTTGCAACAGAAGAATCCAAATCAGGTGAACAGAATTGCAAGACTATGCAAAATAATGATTCGTTTCTCAGAGAGATATCGCTAGTAATTGAGGATGTAAAACAATTATGGCGGCAAAAGAACTATCTTCAAATCAGAACAAAATCAGCAATAAAAGTCAGAGAAACATTGAATATCAAATGATTAAAAATACTTGTTCTAGACAGAAAAATCCCCAGGCAAAAATTTGCGCAAGCAACCAGAGTTCTCACACTGTTCGGTTCAAAGATGGATCAAACAAAATCAAGACAGGAAGATGAAATAAAATTAGAACTGAAGCGAGCAGAATCAAATTAAAATAGGCTGAAAAAACACACCAGAAATTTTGCCTAACGGATGAACAGGAGCAGCAAGCTTGAATTGCTTCAAGTGCTTAGCGATGCTCATGTAGCACTTCCGGAAAAAAATCAATCGGCGGCAGACGGTGAACAGAGATAAAAACCAGAGCAAAACCAAATAAAAATCGGCACAGTAATCCCAAAAAAAACAGCAATAGTACCTGGATTGCGTCCTGTTGCTTTATGCTCGGTGCGCTACAGTGGCTCGGCGGCGATACTGTTCACAGCAAATGAAATTGTATAGGGCGACACTTGGCAGAAAATTGCAGTCCGTGGCTGCCAATGCGTTGTTTCCGGGAAAAAACATAGTGCCCAAACAAAACTATTGTGCGCAGGAATAAAACTCAAAAACAACACAGAAAATGATAGCAAAAGATGAAATTTATGGAATAGAAATCCCCAAAAGGTTCAGCTTCCAGTTCTTTTATCCCCTAGGCATGGGGTCCTTTATATAGGCAAGCCCATCAAAGTATTCCTCAAAATGCCATTAGGGTTTAATGACCAAGTATTTACCTAAATACCCTTATGTATTTTCAGAATTAATAATTCTGAAAAATAAACAAAAGTATACTCCTAATTTTATTACAACATTGACCCTAATCTTTTAATATTTTTTCAGAATTAATAATTCCAAAAAATACTAAAAGGTTACACTTAATCTAGGCTACTAAATAGATAAATAAAGTCCTATTTATTGGAATTTAAAAACACTTTCTTATACGGTGGTTTTCAGCCGAAACTGACAATGTCTTCCCGATCGCCGACATGTGACACTAATCCGGGAACTCAACTATCAGCAAGTCTCTCCCACTCTCGATCCCCTCGAGACACCTGATCACTTGCACTGGCCTCCCTTTCACTGACTTGGTTGACACGCTGTCTCGATCATTCGCCCATCCATGTATTGCTCTATCTCCACGTGCACTCCTGAGATCATCCCCAACTTCACCCGACCTCCTTGATCCTCTGGCATCAAACTCCCCGCTTGACCCTTGATCACATGCCGTTGACAGTTGGCTAGCATCTCCACCCTGCACACATGAGATAAGCCAAAACAAGAAACATGATGCACACCGATCCCCTCGGCATACAATCTCCATTCACACATCAATCCCATCGATGCAAGCAAACCACCACTCACACATCACTCCAGATCGAGCAACCTTGTCAATCACTCATCACCAAGATAAAAACCACAGTGCAACCTCACTTGGTTTCACATAACCATCTCCACTACAGTGCGGTTCTTTCTCTCAACAACTCCATTTTGTTGAGGAACTCATGGAGCAGAAAATTGATGATCGATGCCATGCTCAAGGAAAAAGTCAACAAATAAACTATTCTAATTGTTTTCAATGCACTAGGGAGTTCAGTGAATAGTCTCAAAGCTAAGCTCTGAAAGTGTGAAAATACTTCATCCTTGCTTGCAAGAAAGAAGACACAAAAATAGTGGGAATAGTCATCCACCATGAGAAGGACATACCATTTTCCACCCAAGGAACTAACCCAGAAGGACCTACAATGTCCATATGGAGAAGTTCTCTGAGTTGTTCAGTCATCACCACGTTGATTGGTGAATGAGAGGCGGCTACCATCTTTCCATGTCGACAAGGAGCAAAAACAAAATTCTTCTAAAACTTGAGCTTGGGCAATCCTCGGATCAGACTTAGGGCGCTCGGTCGAGCGATCAAGTCAAAGCTCATATACCCTAGTCTCCTATGCCACGTCTAGAGCTCAGAAGAAGGTTTAGCAATAAGGCAATAAGAAGAACCAAAAGACTCAAAAAAGTTAGCTCCAAAGACCTTCCCTATTCTTGAAATCATACAAACCAAAGCGCTAGGAGAATCGAGAACTTGTGAAGTATCGTGTTTGAAATGCACTTCCAAACCCTAATCAAGCAACCGAGATAAAGAAAGCAAATTGTATCCCAAATCCTCAACCAAAGCGACATCTTTAAGAATGAAATTTTCATTAATTCTAACCATACATGTGCCTATCACTCTACTCCTCCGATTGTTGCCAAAGGTGATGTACTCACGTCGCTGGGTCGAGGTGAGGCTAGAGAACCATGATGTCTTCCCGGTCATATGGCGCGAACAACTAGAATCTATGATCCACTTGTTCTCCAAGCCTCCGTCTGCCACCTACACAAAGTGATAATATCACGAGTGCTCAGTGTTGGGGTGAGTGAAAAACTGATGTGGTATCCGGCACTAAGAAACTTGAGTCATGGGAAAGGAAGTAATAGACTGTCTACGCACATGATATGAATCATGATAAAAAGCGTGAGGTCGACCTAAATGGCAATAACCATAAGAACGACGAGGTCTCCTAACCTATCGAGGATCAAAACCACTAACACGTGGTCTAGCACCATATGAGTCATGGTGTATCCCAATATGGGAAAATCCTCTCAAGTGAGCACGAGGAGCCTCAATAAAGCGAGAACGAGAATGAGAGATAGGCTCATGTATACCAATAGGTGGCTGATACAAGTCCCATGTCCCCATCTCCCAAGAATGTCGCTCATCCTTAATGCGATGAAAACATAAACCAATCAAATGTTCCACCCTATAGCAATATGAGCAGTGAAAAATCTTTTTGGAGTAGGTGCATGGGCCTTGGGAGCAATCCTCACAGGCTCTCTTGGTTTCTGTTGAGGGGCTTTCTTTGCTGGAGGTGGTATTTTCTTAGTAGGCTGGATGGGTTTCTTCGCTTTTTGAGGAGTATATAACTAGGCTCTCTCTTCCTCTAGGGTAGGGATCTCTCTTTCTCTAGGGTAGTGGGTGAAGTGAATATTATTTTGCTCTCAATGTTTGGAGAGGTTCTCTCAAAACTCAATCCTAAAGCTAACCCCGCCCAATCAACACACATCTTTCTCTTGGCCAAGAGCAAATCCATCCTACCCTTTGCCTCAGTGCATTTGTTTACCACAAAAAGAAGGTATTCATTTTTAGTCATGAGATTTTCAACTTGCCCGCTAGCAAAGCTGAGTTGGTCCTTAAGGGTGATGTAGGTGGGACAAGCAAGCTACACATCCTTAGAACTCTCAGCACTCTCCAATCTAGCATCTAACTCCTTAACATGCTTGTCTCTCAAACTAAAGCTATCAATCAACAAAGGACAATTTGAACAAGCATCAGAATAAATAGGTCTAGACTCCACCACAATGAGTTGTTTCTGTGCACTCTCAAGATTATCAATAGTTTGAGCATGCATAGTACGTAGCTCGGCGAGCTCACTCATAACCACCAAACAAGACTCACATTCAACATCCTCAGACTTAGACCTAAGAACGTAAAGTTTAGTTGATACAGAATCAAGCCTAAGTATAAGTTATTTCCTTTCTTTAGCAGCTTGTTTAAGTAATCTATCCTGACCAATCAAAGAATCATTCAATTCATCATTTTTGACTAAAAGCTGGTCGCGGGGTAGATATAACTCAGATGAGTCTAGCTCATCGCCGTTGTCGTCGATGCTGTCGGCCATGAACTAAAGGCCAGTGAAGTCTTTCATCTTCTTCTCCTTCTTCTCCTCCTTCTTTGGAGGCTCTTCCTCATCAGAGCTAGGCTCCTCACTCGATGATGAGTCGATGTCACTAAGGGCCGCTATGAAAGCTCTAGAAGCAGCCTTGGCTGCTCTGTTGGCGAGCTTGTCTCGGTTCTTCTTGAAGAAGGGCTTCTTGTCCCTCTTCTAGTACCTATGCTCATTTTCATCTTTCTTTTTCAAATTAGGGCAGTTAGCTTTAATATGAGAAAGGTATCCGCATTCAAAACATCCCCGGGAGCCTCCTCTCCTCTGATCCCATCTATCATTATAGAATCGGGTGAACTTCTTGAGAATGACAGCAAGCTCCTCATTGTCCAAAATGTCCACCTGCTCTTTAGTGATAGAGACCAGAGAAGACAAGACAAAGCTACCAGCAAAGGCACAAGCGCCTGAAGAACCAGATGCAATACCTTTAGATGAGGTGCCACTGCTAGAACCAGAAACTAGTGCCATGGATGGTGGCAAAGAGTTTCCAAGCCCTCGGCGAGATTCCTTAGCAATCTCAATGGACTTAAGCTTGCTAAAAAGTTCATCGCAAGTTAATGTGTCATAACTTGCATACTCCTCAATGCTAGAAATCTTGACTTCCCATGTGCCATGATCAAGGGAATAGAAAAGCTTGATAGCACGTTCATGATAAGAATAAGGAAAAGTTCCAGTAGAACGCAAATTACTAACAATGCTATCAAATCTAGCAAACATGGCATCAATGGATTCACAAGAGCTCTGCACAAACATTTGATACTGTTGGTTGTATGTGCTTTGGCGCCTGGCCTTGATCTAAGTTGTGCCCTCATGAAACACACTGAGAGTGGACCAAATATCCCTAGCAGTTTGAAGATGTTGAACCCTATTGAACTCATTTCTGCTCAAGCTAATGAACAATATATTTATAGCCTTCTAGTTAGAAGTATATTGATCCTTCTCAGCCTGAGTAGTGTGAGTATCAGAGATGGAGTATTGTGAGTCCACAATATCCCAAATTGCACTTCCTTGGCTTTGAATATAAGCCTCCATGCGCACCTTCTAGTATGCAAAATTTGTAACATCGAACAGAGGGATTTTGCTAACTCTATCCATGTCGCTTATGGATCATAGAACCAGTTAAGATCAACCGGTGATCTTAACCTGCTCTAAGACCAATTGTAGGACTAAAACGGGCGACTAGAGGGGGTGAATAGGCGCCTCAACAAATTCTTTCGAGTTGATGGCCTTTTTTAAACACCCAGCGCACCTCTAAAAGAACATGCGGAAACAAATGAATTAACACAGCAAAATCCCAAAAAGTCTAGTGCTATCACTCTCTTGTTAGATATTATGTGATACGGCAGATTAAGAGATCACAGGCGCTAAAAACAATCTAGCCTAAAAACAACTAGTGTCTTAAACAAAAAGACACCCATAATTTTCAAAGGCAAATCCAACAACTACTCATAAAGCAAATGACATATCAACAACTATTTCATCAAGAACACGATCATCACAGTCCACAGGCATTATAACAAGCACTATTCATGAAGGTTATGCCCAAGAAAATTCAATGGATCAGAAGTTCTGATAGGTAGTATCGGAAGTTCTGGTTAAGTTCTGGTCTCGATACAAAGAGCAATTGTTGCTTCGGAAGTTCCGATATGGTATTGGAAGTTCCGATGAGCCAGGAGTTCCGATTCGGAATCGGGGATTTTGTACTGATTGGAAGTTTCGACATGGCATTGGAAGTTCAGAGGTGGGCGATAACAGATTGGATCTGTTGTGTGTCATACTGAATCAGGAGACCTAAAATACCCTGTCGGAAGTTCTGATATAGGATCGGAAGTTTCGACGTGGGCAAACAGATTGGATCTGTTACGGTTTTTAGGGTTTCGGGAAGAGCACGACCCAGGGGCTCTTTGTAGGACCGATAGTAGCGACCAAAGGGGGGTGAATGGGCGCCTAAAAATTTCTTGCTAAACTATGATCTAATCCTAACACCCAACCAACTTAACCAGACAAACAATATTAGCAAGACAAAATACTGATACTATAGTTGTCTAGCATAAAAATGATCGGTGTCCTAATTAAAATGATATTAAAAATAAACTAAATAAAAATACTACAGTAAATAAAAACACCTAGATAAATTACTAATTATTTATATTGCAGTCTAGAAATAAACTACTAATCAAATAAATAAAGCAGGGATCATTTAAAAATTAATTCTGATATACACCTAAAATATTTCACGTGAAGACTAGAATAAAAATTTATTGCAACTCATGAATTTTTCTTTTCCTTTTATATGGGCAGATTAAACAGATATATTTAAATTAATAATACGAGATAACTAATAAGCAGATTAAAGAATAATCATCTACGAAAATACTAAAACTATTTTACTGCTAATTAAAATAGATGATTAATGATTTAGTTATTCTACCTACAAAATAGTAGATTAGATGAAAAGGAACATACCTTCGCCTACGTGCTCATCGTCATTCGGTGGATGCGCCTGGACGCCGGCGTGCATCACCCAAAGCCCACGCGGAGGTCGCCTGCAGCGCTGCTGTATTTCTTGATTTAATCTGCCTCGGAAAACGTGCGTCAAAACCAGTGACAAGCAGATTTGTCGTCCACTAGTTTCTCTACCTCCGGAGCTTTTTCTCCTCCGTCTCCACGCCGGCGTGGAGCCCGCGCCTGTGCTCTAGCAGCCACCGCATTGAAATCCATGCGCTGGTAGCTGCGCCTGATGCCCTGCGTGCTATCCTGCCAGGGAAAAAAAGAAAAACAAGTCGTGCTCCTACCACTATGGGATGCGTGCGTAGGATTGACGATCAGAGAAGAAACGAACACACGGAGAAGATAATAACACCAGCGGTGGAACTTTTGTGAAAGAAGAATAGCGGCCAAAAAAATCTGGACTGTAGATTGATCTCCAAAAACAGTCATCTATCCCCGGGAGGGATAGGGGCCTATTTATAGGTGACTCCTAATACATAAAAAGACTAATTTACCTCTAGGGTAAATTAACACTAACTCTAAATAAATTCTGAAAATTACTAAAATATTCTTAGAAAAATCACCTGACTCAAATAAAATATTCTAAACTTAAAAACTAAATATTAATATCCTAAAAACAAAATAATCATAGGTTGTCAGTTTTGCGCCGAAACTGACAAAGCGTCCACCGTCTTCGCACCGGGTACCCGGATTGGGCCGACATGACCCCGCAACTTCCTCAGCCCGGCAACCGCTCGCCGCTCGTGTACTGAGTCAATGCCAGTCAACAGACCGGTGGATCCTCTGCCGCTCCTAGCCCATGTACCTGGATTGGGCCAGCCCGAATCCACGGCTCCTCTGCCCGGCCATCGCTCGCTGCCCGTGTACCTAAGTCACACGCGCCTCAGACTCGGTAGGTCTTCATTTCTCTTCCTTTGACTTCCGTTGACAATCACTCATCACATCTGGATTATCAAAACCATATTCTTCAACATGGTTTCTCAATCTCCCCCTTGATGAGTGCATTGTCAACACCCTCTTCAGCTCATCTCTAGAACCTGCAAAATATGTGGAAAGAGGAAAACAAGGACAAAATAAAATAGAAGAAATGAAATAAAATAAAAGTTTAACCCTAATGACCAAAATCCAAACAGAAGCAAGAAAAATGGTCATTATGGTTAACCAAAAATAAAGACTCAAAAACAAGTGCAATCTCAAAATTTTAAAATTACCAACAAGGAACTCCCCCTGAAATAAATCCCAGAGAAAGCTAAAAAATGTACTCCAAAATTTCTCCCCCTTGTTGACACTTGGACTCATCAAGTGAGACTAAATGCACTCTAAAAAGACATAGACACAAAACTCCCCCTAAAATGCAGCTCCCCCTCAAAATATGCCATGAATGCAGATGGAGTGTAGGTGGAGTGTGAAAAGCATGCTTCTTAGATATGATTGACTGCAATTATAACCTCTAACAAATATAGCAAAAGATATACTGTCTAAGATACATGACATGATCAGTGAAACAGATGATATCTAAAGAGAGTCATTAGCACACATTTTTCGAATTTTTGTAAACAAAAGGATCACCACATTTTCTAGTTGACAAGCAAAGTAAAGCATGAGATGCAAACGCTAACTGATATCTACCAAGATAAGCATTGTCCAAATCAAAGTGCTTCACCAAACTTGTCATCTTTTTAAATTGTTCAGACTATTTCTTTTTCCTTTTTATTTTTTCATTTATGCTAGGGGTTATTTGCATGTCAAACCTTATGCTAACCGACCAAGTCAAGCCTAGGCCAGAACTGGACCATCAGATGCTTAAAACATTGGTCTTGGCATACATTACACCATCCTAGTTCATACCAAAGTGCTATGGTAAGCAGTCCAGAACAATGCAATGCGACAAAGCAAACCCACCTGGATCTAAGTAAGGATCTAGCTACCAGGCATATAAAAGATAGCGAAAGCATTCAGCCTACACATGCTAGTTACCAGAAGCAATGGTGATCATTTTTCAATTTTAAAGCATAAAAACCATGCATATGACAAATATCAGATATATCATGTGAACTGAAACAGAACATGATCATCGACAAGTAATCAAAAGCATATAGTGGCTAGAGAAAGTAAAGCAGATTTATCATATAACAGAAGCAAGCTCAAAATGTGATTGATGATTATGCATAATATGAACGCACACAAAAAGACTCAATAAAAATAAAGAAGAAAAGAAAAACTGACTCAAAGTATCCTAGAAAGGATACACAACTCCCAAATCCCCTCGTAAACGCTCAAAAGTAGACTGATCTAGGGGTTTAGTAAAAATATCAGCCAACTGCTGATGAGTATCAACATGAATAAGATCAATGACCCCTTTCTCATATTGATCCCTCAAAAAGTGAAAACGCACATCAATGTGTTTGGTTTTTGAATGAAGACATGGGTTTTTCCCTACACTAATTGCACTGGTGCTATCACAAAACAAAAGAACTCTCGAAGGGAAGAACAACCCAAAATCCCGCAAAGTAGAAATCATCCAAACCAAATGAGAACAGTAGCTAGCAGCAGCTACATACTCAGCCTCAGTAGTAGAAAGCGCAACTCCAGGTTGTTTTCTAGAAGACCAAGAAACAAGTGAAGAACCAAGAAGCTGGCAAGTACTGGAAGTCGACTTGTGATCCAACCGGCACCCACCAAAATCAGCGTCCGAAAAACCAGCTAAATCAAGAGACGATGATGCAGAATAATAAAGACCTAAATCAGGAGCATAAGTAAGATACCTGAAAATACGCTTCACAACCTGCCGGTGAGATGCGTGTGGCGAAGACTGAAAACGCGCGCACACACCCACGGCAAACTGAATGTCCGGTCTCGTCGCAGTCAAGTATAGCAGCGATCCGATCATCCCTCGATACTCTCTCTTGTTTACCTTGACGCCGTTCTCGTCCTTGTCCAGACCTCCAGATGTACCCATTGGGGTCATCTGTGGTTTTAGCTCTCTACCAAAATCAAATTTGTTTAGCATGTCCCGTGTATACTTATCCTGGTGGATGAAAATGCCGTCCTTGGTCTGCTTGATCTGGAGCCCTAAAAGTACTTGAGTTCTCCCATTTGACTCATCTCAAACTCGCTATGCATCTACTCAGAAAACTTGGATACATGTTCATTAGTAGAACAACCAAAAATAATATCATCCACATAAATCTGAGCAACCAATAAGTCTGCGCTATCTCTAAGCAAGAAAAGAGTCTTGTCCATAGAACCCATCACAAAACCTTTCTGCAACAAGAACTGCTTCAAGCGATCATACCAAGCCCTGGGGGCCTGCTTCAGACTGTATAAAGCCTTCTGCAACTTGTAAACATGTCGTGGAAATTTAGGGTTCTCGAAACCGGGGGTTGCTTAACTAGACCTCCTCCTCTATATACCCGTTTAGAAAAGCACTCTTGACATCCATTTGATGAAGCTTAAAACCTTTAGAAGCAGCAAATGCCAAAAGAATACGAATGGACTCAAGGTGAGCAACAGGGGCGAAGGTCTCTTCAAAATCAATACCTTCTTTTTGAGAAAAACCTTGTGCCACTAATCGAGCTTTGTTACGAACCACAACACCATCTTCTCCTTATTTGTTCTTAAACACCCACTTGGTGCCAATGGTGTTACATCCAAGTGGCAACTCAACTAGTGTCCAAACCGGACTGCGAACAAAATTTTCAAGATCTTCTTGCATGGCATTTATCCAATTTGAATCGGAAAGAGCATGAGAAACGTCTCGGGGCTCAAAACTAGCAACAAAAGCAGACTCAGCAAACATAGCAAGTGAACCAGCTGAGGAACATAAGGATCTCTCCGTAAGATCACCTATGATGAGCTCTGAAGGGTGATCACGCTGAACTGCTCGAGATCCTAGGTGATCTGAAGTCACCTCACCAGAGTCAGCAACTGGCTCCTCTGGACTAGGCTGAGAAGTCATCTCACCGGAGTCAGCACCTGGCACCTCTGGACTCGGCTGAGGAGGCTCGATCGAAGTAGAAGGAGTAATTAGAGGTCCATCCTCATCCTTAGTCGAAGTCTCAGAAGGTGTGGGGTCTGCAGGCGGTTCAGAGGGCCCACCCTCATCATCAGTAGGAGGGTCATCATCTTCCTCGAAGATGGACTCTCCAAGCTCATCATCTCCAGAAAGCTCAAACGAAGGAGTCGGCGAGGGCAAAGACTCATCAAAAGAAACCTCACAAGTCTCGACAAGCATCTGAGAGTCTAGGTTCCAAACACGAAATCCTCGAGAGTGCAAAGCATAACCTAGAAAGACTCCATCCCAGCAACGAGACTCAAACTTGTCCAAATGCCCTCCCTTCTTAAGCACAAAGCACTTGCATCCAAAAGCTCACAAGTGAGTCACCTGGGTTGTCTACCAAAACGCAACTCATATGACATCTTACCTAAGTAAGCTCTAAGAAAAATGCGGTTGGCAAGATAGCAAGCTGTGTTCATTGCTTCAGCCCAAAAACGCCTAGGAGTCCTATGCTCATCAAGCATCGTCCTGGACATCTCGACAAGCGTGTGGTTCTTTCGTTCCTCAACGCCGTTCTGTGGGGGAGTGTAAGGAGCAGAGAACTAATGATCAAGACCCTGATCACTACAAAAACTAACGAACTGAGCGTTCTTAAACTTAGATCCATTGTCCGAACGAATTGCTCGCATCAGACCATTGTTCTCGTTCTTCAGCTTCAAAATCAGGTCATGAACATACTAAAAAGTCTCATCCTTAGACTCTAGAAAGTAAACCCACAAGAATCGAGAAAAATCGTCAACTATTACAAGGGCGTACCACTTCCCACCGACTAAGCGTACTCGAGCTGGACCTACTGTATCCATGTGCAACATCTCTCCCGGGTACAAAGTCATCACCTGAGTCACAGGTGCGTGAGAATCGGCAACCATTTTCCCATGACGACAGGGATGACACACTAGATCCTTCTCCATCTTAAGCTTTGGCAAACCTCGGATAAGATCCATAGAACTTAATCTGACAAGCAGATCAAAGCTCAAATGACCTAACCTTCTATGTCACTTCCATAGCTCAGAGGAGGATCCGGCCATCAGACATCGAGAAGGGCCAGAAGAACTAGAGAAATAAATACGAAAAACCTTACCGAAAGGTAAGATCCGGCAAACTAAAGATCCTCTAGAATCAACAACAGAAGACATGCCCTTCTTAAAGCGTACTTCTAAACCATCCTCAAGCAGTTGCGAAACAGAAATTAAAGTTCAGATTTCCAACTAAAGCAACATTCTTCAAAGAGAAATAATCAGAAATATGAATCGACCCGATACCTTGTACCTTCCCTTGACCACTGTTCCCGAAAGTGATGTATTCCTTGGAGCTCGGGGGAGTGAGGCTGGAGAACCATCTGCGGTGTCCCGTCATATGACGAGAACATCCTGAATCCATGATCCATATGTCCTCCAGTCCTCGATCCTACAAGATCACTGGTCATGAGTGGGAGCAAATGGTCGACCACCAGGTCTAGCAAAAGTACTAAACCAGTGTCGAGCCATCTGCTCGTAAGTAGGAAAGTAGAAGGAATCACATGAGTCTAGACCAAAACACGGCTCAAAGCGCGGTCCTCTGTTCTGCCTAAAATCATGGTCACGAGGTCCAAAACCGTATCCATAACGATCTGGAACTCTGCCGGAACGGAAACCACCCTCCGGAGCACGATCATAAAAATCGTCTCCTCTACCACCACCTACACGACGTGGCCTGGCCTCTAGCCTCTCTCTACGTCGAGGGACTCTCTGTCTACCACCCTGCTGGTAGAACTGCTCCTGCCCACTTCGAGCTCTCTCTGCTCGCTCAACCCGCTTCCTCCTGAAGCAAAACTCCTCAAGATGCCCGTCTCTCTGACAAAACTCACAGTGATAGGTAGGCTTCTTGGGATGTTGTTGTGGCTTAGGATTCTTAGGCTTGGTGGTTTTGGGTGTAGCATCTTTGGTGTGAGAGGGTCCAGGTAAAGAATCAAGAGAAGTGTGGAGAGTTTTAGGCTTTGGAACCTAGATCTGCTTCTTAGGTGGAGCTTTAGGTTGTTCTTGGATTAGTCCATCCTTGGGCTGACTATCCTTAAAGGACTCAATAGAGTGAGTCTTGGGATATCTCTGTTCGGGAGTCATCTTACTCCACTGCACGGCTAATGGCACTCTCAAAATCAGCCTTGGTATAGGTGTAACCTACCCCAAACCCATCCTGTCTCTTGAACTGCTGGATCATCATGCCGAGCTGTGGCTCTCTGGCACTAATCCAACTCAGGATCTGACGGAGGTAAAAGTTCTCGTTCTGAACATCAGCTAGCTCCTCTCTCAAAGAAGCTAACACCTCCACCTGAGACAAGCAGACCTCACACTCTTTATCAACTTCGACAGACTTCTCAGATTTTAGTTGATCAACTCCATTCTAATGGACAAGCAGTTCTCACAAACAGTGGGTGGAACTGACAAGGTCTCAAGCTCTAGCTTAGTCTGCTCTAACTCAGCTCTCACTCAAGCTAACTCGCTCAACTGCTCATCACTCTTGGCTCTCAGCTCAGCTATACTAGAAAAATGGGATGGGCAGACTACACAAGGTGCGACGACAGTGGATGAGCATCTTTTAGCTCCTGCTGAGCGCTCTCAAGCTCAGTGGCCAAGGCGTCTCTCTCATATACTCTCTCTATGTACCTAGACTTAAGAGTTGTCAGGTCACACAACAACACCTCACAGTTAGGGCACTCACCACTATCACCCAAGCAAGGGGAAGAGGACAAACTCTCAATCTTGCCATTCACCGTGGCAAGCTCACTCTCAAGCTCATCTATCCTCTTCTTAGCCCCTCTAAGCAGTTTCTCTCGATACTTCAACTCCTGATGGTTCTGTTCTAGTAAATTAACAACTTCTTGTTCATAGGAAGATACCTTCTTGTCGTCGTCGTCGTCGGAGTCGTCGGAGGAGTCCTTTTCTTTCTTCTCCCCAAGAGCCATTGAGCAGAAGCTCTTGTGGAGTCTTTGGCTGTCACGTGAGCATCTCTTTGGCTTGTCCCCGAAGGCCATGAAACAGAGGCCCACCGGATAATCCCTGTCCTTTCCTTCCTGATCACGATCTCTTCATCACTTGAACTCGAAGATGAGGAGGAAGACGAGGATCTCTTGGAGTAACTTTTCTCCATCTCGGCAAAAAAAGCCTTGTCTCGCTTCTTGTTCTCATGTCTGTAGTCCTTCAAAGCCTTTCGAAAGAATCTCGTCTTGGTCTTGCCCTTCATGTAGTTGTCGTATTTGTCGGAGTCGTAGGAGTTGCCGCCGGTTCCCTTCTTGTAATTCTTCCGCTTGTGGCAATCGGTAATGAAATGACTTGTATCACCACACTCAAAGCATCCGGATTTTGTGTCGTGTCTCTTAAACATTCTCTTATCATAGACAAACGCACCCGGTTGTTGAACAAGCACAGATCATCATCTCCTAGAGTATCAAGTTATTCCTCGGAGATAGACATCAAGGAAAAAGCAGTACAACTCATGGCATTAGGATCAGCAGACGGTGTCACAAGCGCCAGAGTCTTTGAGCTAGAACCAGTGAGATTTGATCTCAACTGGATATCGACCTCTGAGGCCTTGAGCTTACTAAAAAGCTCTGCGATGGTCAAGGTATCATAAGACGCGCTCTATGGCGCCCCGATTTAGCAAACCGGAACATTATTGAATTTCCAAAGAAAAACAATAATACAAGAGGTTCATCATGCGACAACGTACATACGACAAGCATCTATGGTACGCATACCACAATTATTACATAAGAGTGAAATTAAAATAATAAAAATAAACTGCATGACGAACGCCTTCTTCAGGATCTTTCTTCTTGACTGGGTCGCTACTCCAGACCATCCTCGTAGTAGGCATCCTCTGAATTGTGTGTCCAACGGGTATGAGTACAAAGAGTACTCAACAAGCCACCGCAAATGCAAGTAGTAATGCAAGATAATAACAAAGGAAGGATAATGGCTAAAAGTGTGGAAAAGTACATTTTTAGTTATTGCATTTAGTGTAGTCAAATTTAATCATGCGGAATAATAAACATGAACATCATAATACCGTCTAACTCGAGGAGTACGCTTTCCCTCCTCGCACAACAGTCCTTACATGTAAAACCATCATGCACATTCATTTCCAAAGTAAACTAACTGTGGGATGTCACGCAACCCGCCCTTGACCGTGGGCTCGGCTTTTCAAAAAGATTTATGACTCTGATCAGAGGTGTACTACTGTACCCACAAGGCACGCACTCATCCCAAACACCAAAGTGTAACGAGATGACCCATACCACGGGAACTCGTGCCAAAACCTCAGCATGAAATGCTCTAAGCGATAACCACCCGCTCTAGCTTTTGCCAGCGCACCGGGCCGCATCCCGGCTAACGTCGCATCCCCTTTTGCGCCACGTCGGTACAAGCCACCCGCAGGTGCTGCTTGACCCATCTCCAAGTGGTGGCCTCGGTTTGGAACACTCCATACCTTAGTTAGGACTTACCCATTAGACTTGTGGTTAGTACGGAAGTGTATTGCAACGGATCCCGCAGACCGGTCCTTATAGTGCCCCGGGTGCGACCGACCAATGCCCTAGCTTGCACCCAGAACCCACCATGCATACACTCTCAACCATAACTCTATCACCAATAGCATTCCAGGGATAAGAATAACGGTGATCATATAGTAGATTCCAATCGCTACGACTCATTTTTAATCCTATAGCAATCGTTTCGATACATTGGACACTAGCTAATAATACTAATCATATGGTGAAAAGGAGTTTAGGCTAGATAGCATGGCTTGGGTTGCACAACAAGGTCGGGGGATCCTAAATAAATATATTGTAAAGGTTTCATTTGACTAATGCATGTATATCCTATGTGTTTTAGCAATAGTTTAGTAAAACATGGGTTCAACATGCTCAAAAGATTGGTTTGGTGACTTGCCTTGCTCAGCGAAAGGCGACGGGGGAACTTCCGGGTAATATTCCGGCTACTCGGCGGCGTCGTAGTCTTCCCAATATAAATAAAATAAAATAAATACGACACAATAAGCATATAGGTTTTGATTGGGTTAATTTAAAGAAAACAAGTTGTTAAGTTTCTGAAATTCATTTTATGAATAATTTAAAATGAACTAGAATGTAATATGGTCCTTTATAAAAGGGGTTTTAATTGTGAATAATCTTATTTTAAGTTTTCTAACTAATTTAAAATAAGAGCTTCAGAGAAAACTTAGTGGTTTCATTAAATCAACAGGAAATGAATAAATATAAATTTTGCTGAAATTTAAATAATTAAATTTGTAATTTACTCTAAGGGCATTTGAATACTTTATTAAATAAGGGTGAAATATTCAAAGTAAGTATACTGTTTTTATTGTATGAACATGCAGAGAATAATATTACAAATTTTCTGGAATTGAAATGGTAATTTTTGAAGTTAAATTGCGCAAGATATGAATTTTGGAAGTTTAAAAGCATTTCTGGAATTTAATTTAAACCAAAAACAACCTCGGGTCCACGGTGAGCCGAGTCCACCGTGCACCCGCGCATTGTGCGCGTGCGCCGGATCAAGATCCACCGTTGGATCGCGATCGGGCGGCCATGGGCGAGGCGGGGGAGTTAAAATGACGTGGACGGCTGAGATTAAAACGTTGAACCGGTACGCATCGTGCGGTCCAGATGCGATGCGGGATTTAAAATCTAGTGAACAGCCCAGATTAAAACATAACGCTTCGTCAGGATCTAATGAATCCGACTAAACCGCACGAGGGGTTTAATCACCACCGTCAGATCCAGATCGCACGGTCGCGATTTAATCCGACACGACACGCGTCGGGAGGGGTAAAGTACCCGTCTTCCCCGACTCCGGCGATGCGGCGGCAAGCGATTCCGGCGATGGTGAGGGTTATCCGGCCTAACTAAGGCTAAAAACTTAAAGAGGGAATTACGGGGAACACGAGGGTACCCTTGCGGTGGTCCGAGGTCGACGGGGCGTGGCCGGCGACGAGGGGAGGCGGTGAAGTCGTTCGGGTCCTTGTCGGCGACGGGGATCCGGCGGGGTTCGTCGTCGGCGGAGGGGTGGCCGAGGTCGGTGAGGTCTTGGTGGTCACGGAGGTGCGGTCGGCATGGACGGAGAGGGACTCCGGCGGCGGTGAACGACGGCTGGAGTACGGGCGGCGAAGGAGTGTTAAAACTTGGAGTATGTGTGTTCGGTTCGATCTTGCAGCGTGTGAGCATGGGGGTTGAACGCGGGGTACCAGGGGGTATAAATAGGGTCGTCGGCGGGGGCAGAGGGGGCGTGATTAGGGGAGGCCGAGAGTAAAAACTCTCTTCAACGCCGGCGAGCTCTTTCCTTGCATGCGCGCGCTCGATCCGGGGCGACGATGCGTGAAATAAAGGGGGAAACAGTCGGCCGAGCGCGGGGGGGGGCGTTTAATGGCGTCGAATTAATGGGGGAGGGGCCGGCGAGGCGGATCCGAGGTGGGGTCGTCGGCCGGCGCGATTTGGGGGCGGTGGCGGGAGGTGGACGACGGTCCGACAAGTGGGCCAAGGCGGTCAGCGGGCGCGAGCGCACGAGTGCGGTGGCTGACGGGTGGGGTCGGGCATCGGCCGAGAGAGGGGTCGGTTGGCGCCGACAGGTGGGGCCAGGGTGTTGGGTGCGCGTGCGCGGAGAGAAGGGCTCGCTGACAAGCGGGACCCGGGTGTCAGCCCAAGGCGCGCGGGGGTAACGGGTTGGGCCAGCCGGGAGAGAGAGAAAGGGAGGGAGAGGGCCCGCTACTGTTTAAAGGATTTTCTGATTAAAAATAATTACAGAAAATGGATTAAAATATTTGGGCTACTTCCAAGGTTGATAAAAATTTGTGAAAAATCTCAAAAATATATCTTGGCCTTGGGATCATATACAAAATTTTCTAGCCTCTGGTTTGGTCATTACATCTAGGTTCTAGTTCAAAAAGATTAAGGAGGGAATTAAAGGTATTTCCAAAACAAATAATTCCAGGAAAATAGATTAATTGATATTTTTATTTCTTTGAAAATTTGGGGTGTTCCACGCTCTCAACAATAGAAGAAACCTTGATCTCCTAGATCTTAGGGTCCAAGGTATGGAGTACCTTAAGCGCCTGTTCATGATCTGAGACCAGTTGATCACGCTCGGCCTTGTTAACGTGAATCTTGTTAATGATCGATTGAAAACGACCAAACAAAGCCTCAACAGTCTCACCCGGCTTCTGTGAGAAATTTTCATACTCACGCTGGTAGGTCTAGTAGAGCCTAGCCTTGACCTGAGCTGTCCCCTCATGGTGTGCCTGGAGGGTAGCCCAGATCTCTCGAGCAGTGGTGAGATGTCTAACACGCTCAAACTCACTAGGACCTAGACCAGAAAATAAAATATTCACCGCCTTACTATTATTTTGATGCTGGGTAACTACAACTGCAGCAATATCCGTAGCAATAGTCACTATGGTGAAGGTAGGATGAACGCAAATCTCCCATATGTCCGAGCTCTGGCTCATAAGGTATGCTCGCATGCGAGTCTTCCAATAAGTGTAGCCAAAAGCTTCTAGGGACGGGATTTTACCAGAAGACGTCATGGTCACTACCTAGGTTTAGAATCGGTTAAGATATTAGAAAACCCTAACCTCGCTCTGATACCACTTGTAGGACCGATAGTAGTGACTAGAGGGGGGTGAATGGGCGCCTAAAAATTTCTTGCTAAACTATGATCTAATCCTAACACCCAACCAACTTAACCAGACAAACAATATTAGCAAGACAAAATACTGATACTATAGTTGTCTAGCCTAAAAATGACCGATGTCCTAATTAAAATGATATTAAAAATAAACTAAATAAAAATACTGCAGTAAATAAAAACACCTAGATAAATTACTAATTATTTATATTGCAGTCTAGAAATAAACTACTAATCAAATAAATAAAGCAGGAATCATTTAAAAATTAATTCTGATATACACCTAAAATATTTCACGTGAAGACTAGAATAAAAATTTATTGCGACTGATAAATTTTTCTTTTCCTTTTATATGGGCAGATTAAACAGATATATTTAAATTAATAATACGAGATAACTAATGAGCAGATTAAAGAATAATATCTAGCAGAAAAAAATCATCTACGAAAATACTAAAACTATTTTACTGCTAATTAAAATAGATGATTAATGATTTATAATTCTACCTAAAAATAGTAGATTAGATGAAAAGGAACATACCTTCACCTGCGTGCGCATCGCCGTTTGGTGGATGCGCCTGGACGCCAGCGTGCGTCACCCGAAGCTCGCGCGGAGGTCGCCTGCAGCGCTATTGTATTTCTTGATTTAATCTGCCTCGGAAAACGTGCGTCAAAACCAGTGACAAGCAGATTTGCCGTCCTCCAGTTTCTCTGCCTCCGGAGCTTTTTCTCCTCCATCTCCACGCCGGCGTGGGGCCTGAGCCTGTGCTCTAGCAGCCATCGCTATGAAATTCATGCACTAGTAGTTGCGCCTGATGCCCTGCGTGCTATCCTGCTAGGGAAAAAATAAAAACAAGTTGTGCTCCTACCGCTCTGGGATGCGTGCGTAGGATTGACGATCAGATAGGAAACGAACACACGGAGAAGATAATAACACCAACGGTGGAACTTTTTGTGAAAGAAGAATAGCGGCCAAAAAAATCTAGACTATAGATTGATCTCCAAAAACAGTCATCTATCCCCAGGGGGATAGGGGCCTATTTATAAGCGACTCCTAATACATGAAAAGACTAATTTACCCCTAGGGTAAATTAACACTAACTCTAAAATAAATTCTGAAAATTACTAAAATATTCTTAGAAAATCACCTAACTCAAATAAAAATATTCTAAACTTAAAAACTAAATATTAATATCCTAAAAACAAAATAATCATAGGTTGTAAGTTTTGCACCGAAACTGACAAACCGTCCACCGTCTTCGCACCGGGTACCCGGATTGGGCCGACCCAACCCCGCAGCTTCCTCAGCCCAGCAACCGCTCGCCGCCCGTGTACCTGAGTCAATGTCAGTCAACAGACCGGTGGATCCTCTGCCGCTCCTAGCCCATGTACCCGGATTGGGCCAGCCCGACTCCACGGCTCCTCTGCCCGGCCATCGCTCGCTGCCCGTGTACCTGAGTCACACGCGCCTCAGACTCGGTAGGTCTTCATTTCTCTTCCTTTGACTTCCGTTGACAATCACTCATCACATACGGAGTATCAAAACCATACTCTTCAACATGGTTTCTCACTCTTAGCCCTATATAAGTAGAGGAGGAGGACATCTTGGGAAAAGCAATAATCCTATATTAGACCTATTAGACCTAGCCACCCAAGAGTTCTCTCCTCCCCTTCTCCCCTTCTCGATCTCAAACGTTGAGGTCAAGGATCCTCGTCTCTCACATGCGGTGCTAGCACGCTGCCGTGGGAGGTACTCCATCCCTGTACGTGTGGACTCCGTGGAGGTGTTTCTCCAATAGCGACGCTCGTGAACGTCCACATGCGAACGACTACGTCGTCTTCATCGATCGGATCAGTGAAGAATGGCAAGGATGAAGCGAGGAGAGGCTAGGAGCGCTGCTCCAACATCTTCTTCCGCTGCACCTAGCACGTTGTGTGCTAGAAGGTACCGATCTATGATCTCACACGCGCATGAGCCTAGGGCCATAGGGCGGAAATTTTGAATTTGCCGGCTAGCATAGATCCCCTATTCCCCAACTGTGGTATCAGAGCCTATGTGCGTAGTGTTCGATCTGGATTCCTCATGTATGTAGATACATGGTGGAAAAACATATTAGATCTATTTCTGTCCATGGAAGATCAGAACTTCCGATGTGATCGGAAGTTCCGATGGCGGATCAGAAGTTCTGATAGTGATCAGATGTTCCGATATCAAATAATGATTCGATATAGAAGGAAATTGTTAAGATGTGGGATTCCGATATTGATCAGAAGTTCCAACATATTGAAAGTTCTGATGCCAGATCGGAAGTTCCGACCCGCGCGATTTTGAAAAACCGAGCTTGCTGATCCCGGTTTTTCAGATCCAGAATCCAGTCATTTGTAGATTGCTCTCCTAACTTTGTTTTGCAGAGAATGTTGTTACTGGCATGGCCTTGGTTAAATGTGATGTATGAGATGCATGCAATGAATGTAAATTAAATATGGCCTATGTGTCATGGTTATTTATAGCCCAAGGCTGATGTAAAATTCATTATGGCTTGCATGTCATTTCCACGGTGCTTCGGTCCATGTAATTAGTATAGCCTATGCAAGATGGACAAGTAATATTCATGGAGGCCAGGAGCACGCACTCAATGGTGGGAGCCATGGAGATAGAGATCGCCATGTGAAGAAGGCCATGCTATGTCATAGTTAATATGATTGCTAGTGATGCTTTCTTATGTCCCTGTTATTCTATTCTTGCATGTTTCGTGTGCGCTAGGGATGTTATGATGCTCGAGTAGTTTTCCCTCAGAAAATTAAGTGTTGATGCTCTTCCCAATAGTTGCACCCACTAGGGTCAGTGTTGGTTCACTTGACAAGGATATCAAAACGCTTTTCGGCCTTGGAGCATAGGAGTTGGGGTCGAGCATTTGATGCTTCTCCAACGACAAGAGTCACATACGATGTGATTAGCAAGGAGTTGCTTATCTATGTCAACTAGCTTCTAGCAGTGATGCCAAAGCTCAATAGGAGATAGCGTGACCATGGATCTTGCGCCACAATTAGTCATGAGAGGGAAAGTGACTAGTTTAGATAGTGGAATATCTTTTATTGGATAGAAGATAAACATTGCATAGTGCTAAACCTCGCATTTAATCTTTTGTAGATCATGGAACCTACTATGTATACTGTTAAGAGCACTCCAGTTTTTAATTTGTGATGTATTCTTGAATGATATAAATTGTCTGAAACGAACTTTATGGATTGGTATAGGAACTTGAGAATTGTTCTCAAACAAGAGAAAAAGGATTATGTTCTAGAGGAACCACACCCTGATGAACCAAGAGAGGATGCTTCTGCAGCAGATAAGCGTGCTTATGAGAAGCATGCTAGTGATTCCATGGATGTCAGCTGCCTGATGCTTGCCTGCATGTCCTCTCAGTTTCAGAAACAGTATGAGGAACATGAAGCTTACGATATGATAATAGGGCTTAAGGCATGTTTCAGGACCAAGCAAGGGCAGAAAGATACAATGTGTCTAAATGCTTGTTTGGTAGCAGGCTGGCTGAAGGAATCCTAGTGAACCCTCACGTGATCAAGATGATTGGTTGCGTAGAGACTCTAGAGAGACCAGGAACTCCACTAGATCCATACCTCGCTATCGATGTCATTCTCTAGTCGCTCCCACTGAGCTTTGAGCCATTCATCATTAACTATAACATTGTTGGACTCGAGAAGACACTAGCTAATTTGCATGGAATGCTAAAATCTGCTAAAGAGGGTATCAGGAAGGCTCCAAACCATGTGATGGTTGTTCAGAATGAGGGCAAGAAGAGGAGGAGGAAGAAGGATAAGACTACAGATGCGATTTCTATTGCGAAGTCTAAACCGACTGGAAAGTACAGATGTGGTCCTGCCAACTCTGATGTGTGCCACCATTGCCACAAGCCTGGGCATTGGAAGCACAACTGAAAGGTGTACCTGGAAGAGCAGAACAACAATAAGGGAAGTGGGACTTCCGCTTCAGGTATTAATGTTATTGAAATTAATCTTGCTACTCGTCCAAATGATTCGTGGGTATTTGATATCGGTTTGATGTTTCATACTTGCAAATCATTGTAGGGGCTGAGTAGAATAAGAAAGTGTGCAAGTAGCGAGCTAGATATCCACGTCAGGAATGGTGCAAAGGTTACAGTGTTGGCCATCGGTGTCTATTCACTGTCGCTACCATCAGGATTAGTTTTGGAGTTAAATAATTGTTATTTCATTCCCGCCTTAGGCAGAAACATTATTTATTCTTCATGTTTAGAGGAAGATGGTTTTGAATTCGTAATAAAGAACAAGAGTTATTCAATATTTTCGAATGGCATGCTCTATGGTGTTTGTCCATTAGTGAATGGATTGTATATTCTGAGTCTTGATGATGCACACATTTATAACATTAGTACTAAGAAACAATAAATCAATGATTTGAATCCTACCTACGTTTGGCATTGTCGTTTGGATCATATAAATGAGAAGCGTGTACAGAAGCTCCATAGTGATGGACTTTTGGAGTCATTTGATTTTGAATCATATGACACATGTGAGTCTTGTTTACTTGGAAAAATGACAAAGATGCCTTTCACTAGACAAAGTGAGAGGGCGAGTGAGCTATTGGCCATAGTATATACTGATGTGTGTGGTCCAATGAGTCACTCAGCTAGGAAAGGATTTTAGTACTTTATTACTTTTACCAACGACTTTAGTAGATATGGCTATGTCTACTTGATGAGGCATAAGTGGGAATCCTTCGAAAAGTTCAAGAAGTTCTAGAATGAGGTACAAAATCATACTGGCAAGATAATTAAATTTCTACGATTGGGTCATGGGGTGAATATTTGAGTCATCAGTTTAGTGATCATCTAAAGCAGTGTGGAATTGTTTCACAACTGACTCCACCCGGCACGCCTCAATGGAATGGGGTGTCCGAGCGGAGAAATCGCACTTTGTTGTACATGGTGCGGTCCATAATGAGTTACACTAATCTTCCATTATCCTTTTGGGGTGACACTCTAGAAACCGCAGCTTTCACGATTAATAGAGTTCCATCTAAGTCAGTAGAGAAGATGCCATATGAGATGTGGTCTGGGAGGCGTCCCAGTTTGTCTTTTCTAAAGATTTGGGATGTGAGGCGTATGTCAAACGTATGACGTCTGACAAGCTCAGTCCTAAGTCTGATAAGTGCTTCTTTGTGGGGTATCCTAAGGAAACCAAAGGATAACTATTTCTATAATAGAGAGGAGGGCAAAGTGTTTGTTGCTCGAAATGGTGTGTTCCTTGAGAAAGAGTTTCTCTCAAAAGGAGTTAGTGGGAGGACTTTGCATATCGAAGAGGTTTGAGAGCCACTGGAAAGTGTTCTAGATCACACTGAGCCAGAGCAGGAGGTGAAAGATATTGCAGACCCTGTTATGGATGTGCTAGCCCCACGGAGGTCTGGGAGAGTAATCCATGCGCTAGAGAGGTACATGTTCTTGACCACTGGGCATCGCGACGTGTTGTTGTTGGACAACGACGAGGCCAAGACCTATGCGGAAGTAGTGATGGGACCAGACTCTGAGAAATGGCTTGGAGCCATTGGATCCGAGTTTGAGTCCATGTGTGTCAATCAAGATTGGAACTTGGTTGATCCACCCAATGGTGTAAAAACTATTGAGTTTAAATGGATCTTCAAGAAAAAGATAGACGTTGATGGAAATGTTCACATCTATAAGGCATGATTGGTGGTGAAAGGTTTCAAACAGATTCAAGGTGTTGATTATGATGAAGCGTTTTCGCCCGTCGCTATGCTTAAGTCGATTCAGATCATCCTAGCTATTGTCGTATTTTATGATTATGAGATATGGCAAATGGATGTCAAGACAACTTTCCTAAATGGAAACCTAAGTGAGGATGTGTACATGACACAGCCTGAAGGTCTTGACGGTCCAGGGAATGCTGGGAAAGTTTGTAAGTTGCTAAAGTCCATTTATGGATTGAAGCAAGCTTCTCGGAGTTGGAATCTTCGCTTTGATGAGGTAGTCAAAGGGTTTGGCTT
The DNA here is from genome assembly GCA_019279435.1 of Zizania palustris. Taxonomy (NCBI): domain Eukaryota; kingdom Viridiplantae; phylum Streptophyta; class Magnoliopsida; order Poales; family Poaceae; genus Zizania; species Zizania palustris. The sequence goes on from JAAALK010000290.1 coordinate 35,067,697, forward strand.
CATCAAGAATGAAGAAGAGCCTTGTGTTTACAAAAAGGCTAGTGGGAGCTCACTTGTGTTTCTGGTTCTATATGTGGATGACATATTGTTGATCGGAAATGACATTCCTTTGTTAAATGTTGTCAGGACTTCATTGAAAATAGTTTTTCGATGAAAGATCTTGGAGAGGCAGCATACATTTTTGGCATAAAGATCTATAGAGATAGATCAAAACGGTTAATTGGATTAAGTCAAAGTATGTACATTGACAAGGTTTTGAAACGATTCAAAATGCAGAATTCTAAAAAGGGTTTTCTACAAATGTCACATGGTATTTCTCTTAGTAAGACTCAATGCGTTGTGACACCTGATGAGCTAAAGAAGATGAGTGTGATCCTGTATGCCTCTGCAATTGGATCTATCATGTATGCCATGTTGTGTACATGCATAGATGTGTCATATGCTCTAAGTGTTACGAGCAGGTACCAATCGAACCCGGGTGAAAGTCACTAGGCTGTAGTAAAAACTATCCTCAAGTACTTGAGAAGGACTGAGGAAATGTTCCTGGTATACGGTGGTAAAAAGGAGCTCATTGTAAGTGGTTACACGGATGCTAGCTTTCATACTGACAAAGATGATTCTCGATCGCAATATGGCTTTGTGTTCTACCTCAATGGAGGCGTGGTGAGTTGGAAGAGTTCAAAGCAAGAGACGGTGGGCGATTCTATAACAAAAGCTGAGTATATCACTGCTTCAGAAGCGGTGAAGGAGGATGTTTGGATCAGGAAGTTTGTTCCTAAGTTGGGTGTTGTTCCTTGTGTGATAATAGTGGTGCCATTGTGCAAGCCAAGGAGCCTAGATCGCACCAGAAATCCAAACACAAACATCAGCGATATCACCTGATCCGCGAGATCATTGAGAGAGGTGATGTGAAGATTTGAAAGGTGCATATGGATTTGAACATGGCGGATCCGTTGATGAAGCCTCTTTCACAGCCCAAGCATGAGGCGCATATGAGCTCCATGGGTATTAGATACTTGCGTGAGTGAGTCATGTGTTTGTGGAAGATGCTAGTAAAGTCTATGTTAATGTATGAGGATAATTGTTATCTTGTTCCTTGAATAAATATCATTTGCATTTAATTAATGAGTATGACTTGTTATGTGAAACTTTTTGCTTTATGATGATGTTGTTCAAAAGGGTCCCTAATCTTGTCATCATGTGGGACAGTGATGACACATGGATTAGTACATCTGAATGATTGATGATTGTGTTTCACGGGTCATAGACATAGAGATGTCAAATCAGTGATGTGAACACATGTTGGTGAACATGGTCTTGGATAGACCCACTTGAGATATTGTTGTGATTGTTATGTGCCAATAGTTGTCATCTCAAATGGTGTACCTGTAGAGTCCTTGGACCTGAGATCGTCATTTTATTCTAGAATGGGTAGTGACACACTTAGATGCTTCCTAACGCTATTCCGTAATAAGGTAGTAATAAGGGTTGTTTTCAGGTGTGTTGTGAAACATGTCTTGGGATGTGAGCGGTCAAGATGGAATTTACCCCTCCTAATAACGGGAGAGTCGTCTTTGGGACCCTCGAGGTATTGGATTGGAAAAGTTCATGGCCATGTCACTATGACTAAGAAGTTAGTCATGATTTGAATCCGATACTTGATCGAGTGAAAATATCAAGTTAACCAACAAGGGTAGCACGTATCTCGCCTTGAGCTTGACTGACGGCGCATGGTAAAGGGACTAGTTCTTGCGTATATCAAGGTTCATGGAAATTTGATTTTGTACGCTTTTGGGGGTCAATATGGGCTGCTAGGTACCGCTATTGATCAGTGAGTCAGAAACGGTTTCCGGTGAACAACCGTTAGTGTATGAACCTATCGGGTCACACACTTATGGAGATGGATTAAAAACATGCAAAGAATTGGTTCTTGTGAAAGTGGGAGATTGAAGGTTATGCCCAAGAAAATTCAATGGATCGGAAGTTCCGATAGGTAGTATCGGAAGTTCCAGTTAATTTCTAGTCTCGATATAGAGAGCAATTGTTGCTTCGGAAGTTCCGATATGGTATCGGAAGTTCCGATGAGCCAGAAGTTCCGATTCGGAATTGGGGAATTTTGTACTGATCGGAATTTCTGATATGGTATCGGAAGTTCCGAGGTGGGCGATAACAGATTGGCTCTGTTGCGTGTCATACTGAATTAGGAGACCTAAAATACCCTATTGGAAGTTCTGATACAGGATCGGAAGTTCCGACGTGGGCAAACAGATTGGATCTATTACGGTTTTTAGGGTTTCGGGAAGAGCACGACCCAGAGGCTCTCAGCCCTATGTAAGGAGAGGAGGAGGATGTCTTGGGAAAAGCAGTAAGCCTAGATTAGACATAGCCACCCAAGAGTTCTCTCCTCCCCTTCTTGATCTCAAACGTTGAGGTCAAGGATCCCCGTCTCTTACGTGTGGTGCTTGCACGCTGTCGTGGAAGGTACTTCATCCCTGTACGTGTGGACTCCGTAGAGGCGTTGCTCCAATAGCAGTTCATCTTTCATCGACAACAAATAAAATACCTGTAGTAATTTAACAGAAAAATCTTCAAGAAAGAATTTTTTTGTCGTACCTTCTTTTACCTGCATTGTGACTATAGTGAATTAGTAGAACTTCATCTCCTTTACGGTGCTTCTTCTCGTGAATTCACCTAGGGTCGCACTGCCTTGCTGCTTTGCCGCCGGACTCTACCACGTGCCAAAAACCAACGTTGTGGAACTCTGTTCTGAACACCCATCTCAGAAGCTACATAATGTGATGCTACAGTACAATGATGCTATAGTACATCGAAGCTACAGTACTGGTGCTATAATACTCGATGCTACAATACATCAAAGTTACAGCTCGGCGCTACAGAACTGGCGAGGTAGAGGGCAAAACAACCAGCGATGGCGAAAAATTGCCCGGCGGCGGCACAAGAACAGTGGAAGGAGGGAGATTATAAAAAGTAAAGTTGAAATCAAGATTTTTTTTTCATTTGAAGAGTTGGTGAAACCCTAGGGTCTAGGGGGCCTTTTATAGGTGGTTCAAAAACAGGAAAAGACACAATTACCCCTAGAGTTTTTTATAGACTCGAAGACCCACAAAGCTAAAAATGTAAAATCCTATCTAAAGGTAGTTTGTCCTAATTCGAAGATTTCGTAGCGACTACGGCTCCGTTTCAGGACGTTTAGATCTCGATCCGACGGTTTTTAGCCAAAACCGACAAAGCGCTCCAGATCGCCGACACGTGTCACCAATCCGCGAACTCGACTGCCAGCAAGTCTCTCCTTCTCTCGATCCCTCGATCCGCCTTGTCACTTGCACTTGCCTCCCTTTCGCTGACTTGGTCAACACATTGTTCCGATCATCCATCCGTCCATGTCTTGCTCCATCTCCACGTGTACGCCTGAGATCTTCCTCAACTTCACCCGACATCCTTGACCATATGGCATCAAGCTCTGTGCTTGACCCCGAGCACCCGCCATTTACAGTTGACTCGCATCTAAACCCTGAAAAACATGAGATAAGCAAAACACGAATCTCCACGCAGAACACATATATCAACACACATCGATCCCTTTGGTGAACATAACAAGCCATGTGGGATCGGAACAGGCGACTAGAGGGGGTGAATAGGTGCCTCAACAAATTCTCGTGAATAAGATGACATTTTCAAAACACCCAATGCTCCTCTTAATGAACAAACGGAAGTAAATAAAAGAACACAACTAAAACTCAAATAAAACAAGTGTTATCACTCTCTAGTCAGATATGATAAGGTGTGACAATCTGAGAGATCACAAGCACTGAGAATAATCTAGCATTTTGAAACAATTGATGTCCTAATTACAAAGACACCAGTACACAGTAAACAAGGCAGATTAAAAAGACTACTCATAGTTCATGAGAAACCAAGTTGAAATGTTCCTTGGTTTCAAGTCTGTGATGAGTGATTGAAAAGTTCTCTTCTGAACGAAGGGGTCCCTCCGAAGGGGTTCATAGGTGTTTATTGAAGGGTTCGATGGTTGCTGACTGCAGCTGTGCAGCCGAGTGTGTCTATCGGATGGGTCCGGCAGAGCACGATGATATGTTGGTACCAAAGGGCTCGGTACTTTGGGCGGTACACCGGAGTGTGTACCAAAGGTTGATTATCGGAGAGGTCTCTAGGGTACTAGAAAATCTTGTCTGCTTGTCGGTGGTGCGCGGGTGACTTCGAAGGTGACGGACGGTTCGCAGCAAGTGAACCTGGGTCAAGCGGGAGGCTTGATGCAAGGCGAGCGGGGAGCTCGGTCATGAAGGCTATGTGGGGTCGAGGTCGTTCCTTGGGTCAAGATGCACTAGGCGAAGGCATAAAGTCTGGAGGGTGGCTCTGGCCGAAGGTACCCCGAGGCAAAGTCCTCGGAAGTAAGGCACTTCGAAGGGTGCTCTCGAAGGAGTGACTTTGGAGTTTGGTGGACAAAGTCTTCAAGATTGAGGCAAGGCTTTCAAAGTGAGCTCCGGAGGGAGGCACTCGAAGGGACACCTAACAAAGGTCTCCAAAGTCAAGGTGCATCGAATGCATGGTCCGGATAAGGGTCTTCATGGAGTGTGCTTAGGGTTGAGACACTGCAAAGAGGTGTTTATGGATATGCTTCATGCGGAGGCCTTGGACGGAGGAACTTCGGAATGTGGCGAAGGTACTCCGAAGGTGGGGCTTCGGAGTGTGGCTGACTTGAGGTATATCGGCCATGCATGGCTTTGGTACACGGACTGACGGAGGTCGAGCTGGGAGTAGCTGTGAAGCCGTGGTGATCCAGTACGGAGGTGATGGTGTGAAGGCTCAAGAGCTTTGACGGCTTCAGCTGAAAACTGTCACTGTATCGAAGACTGACTTCGGTGAAGCAAAGGTTTCTAGCTCAAAGCTTGTCACTGAAGCTTCTACACACTTCGTGTGCGAAGGGGGCTTCAGAAGATTCTACTGTGCAAAGGCTGATCGTGTCTGCTCTGCAAAAGATGATGTTGTCTCCTCTACGAAGCTGACAAAAGAAGTCTCCAGTAAAGTAAACTACCATCTGTACCCCCTTGTCTGGCTGAGACAAAAACAGTGTAAACCCTAGGGGTAAAGTAGTCTATTATCAGGGCTGAGTAGTGCCTATAAATAGTGAGGCTGGCTAGGTCTAGACTAACACTTTGAGCAACCATTTCTAGAACTCCTAGAGCTAGCCGCCACATTGATCTACTCAGTATTGTGAGTCTTTTTGTGTTCCCTGTTCATGCAATGAAAATTTCATTATGTTCCTTGTCTATTGCCTTAACTTGTATTCTTGTTTTGCACTGCATGTGTTGAGATCTCTGACATACACTTTGTTCTGCCTAGCTAGAGTTTTTGGCCTGTTCCTCTTCTATTGAAGTGTGTATGTGTCCCGTTCATGCGATTTGCAGGTGTTTTTCAGTGTGTTCGCTCTGTGTAAACTAGAGGGAAGTCCTATAAGATCACTAGCGAAGCACTGAGTGGAGTAGAGCTAGAAGTCTGTTTCCTTCCTCAATCGAGGTCCTTGGCCAGTCTGTTCTATCTGCTTTTCGCCCTTAGAAATACGAAGCCTAGTACTAGTTGTTAGTGTGGAGTATCTGTTCGAAGCCCTCAGAGGGAACTAATTCCTGTGAAGTGTGAAGTGCAGAGCCTGCTCGAAGGCACCTTGTGTGCGGAGCCTGCACTATCCTTGCAGAGTTGTGTTTATGGGTTTGTGAGTGTGAGAGAAGTCTCCTAGTCTTCGACTTTTTACCTTTTGCGAAGCCTGTGTTCAGAGCTGTAAAATACCTCCGAACCAGACCTCCAAAGGGTGTGTTCGAAGCCTGTTCCGCAGGAGATAGAATTTAAAATAGAAGGCTATTTTTAGTCTAAAATTTTAAAAGCTCTCATTCACCCCCCCCCTCTGGTCGCCCATTTCGATCCAACAATTGGTATCAGAGCGGGTTAAGATTACCAGTTTACCTTAACCGGTTTTGTGATCTTTTGGCAACATGGACAGAGTTAGTAAAATACCTCTGTTCGAGGGGACTGACTTTGCATACTAGAAGGTGCGCATGGAGGCTTACTTGCTAAGCCAAGGAAATGCAATTTGGGAGATTGTGGACTCACAATACTCTATCCCTGAAACCCACACCACTCAGGTAGAAAAAGGTCAGTATAATTCTAACTCCAAAGCTAGAAATATATTGTTCATTGGCTTAAGTAGGAGTGAGTTTGATAGGGTTCAGCATCTAAGGACACCTAGGGAGATTTGGACTACACTCACTGTTTTTCATGGGGGCTCTACACAGATTAAGGCTAGGTGCTAGAGCACATACAATCAATAGTATCAGCTATTTGTGCAAGGCCCTGGCGAATCTATAGATGCCATGTTTTCTCGCTTTGACGCAATAGTGAGTAACTTGCGGTCCAATGGGACGCTTGCTTATAATGACCACGATAGAGCTATCAAGCTTCTCTATACTCTTGATCGTAGCATATGGGAAATGAAGATATCCAGCATTGAGGAGTCCACAGGTTATGACACATTGACCTGTGATGAGCTCTTCAGCAAGCTGAAGTCCATAGAGATAGCCAAAGCATCTCTTGCAGTGCATATAAACTCTTTGCCTCAGCCTTTGGCACTAGTTTCTGGCTTTAGCCGTGGCACCACTACAGAACCAAGGACATCTGGCACTTGTATTCTTGCAGGTGGTTTTGCTTTGTCCTCCCTAGTCTCTGTCACTAAGGAGCATGTGGATACTCTGGATGATGAAGAGCTTGCTCTCATTGCTAGAAGGTTCACATGTTTTCACAATGAGAGACAGGATCAGAGTAGAAGTGGGTTTAGTGGTTGTTTTGAGTGTGGGGACACTTCTCACATAAAGGCCAATTGTCCTAAGCTTAAGAGGAGAGACGAGAGTGAGCGCCCCAAACACCACAAGAAGGAGAGGAAACCCTATGTGAAGGGTAAGCACGGCAAGGTGGCTAAAAGGGTAGCCAAGGCCGCTTCTAGAGCATTTGTTACTACACTCAGTGACATCGACACTTCCTTAACTAAGGAGTCGAGCTCTATCTCCAAGGAAGGAGGAGAAAAAGGAAAAGAAGGCAAGGGATTTCACTGGCCTTTTCTTCATGGCCGACAGCACTCACAGCGATGATGAGCTTGACTCATCTGAGGTACCACTATCCTATGACCAGCTTTCCATTAAAATAGATGAAATAATTGAGGTAGTTCTAGGTCAGGATAGATTACTTGTTCAGGCCACTAGATATATAAAAGACATTAGACTTAGGTTAGAATCTGTTTCTACTGATTATGCCATGCTTAAGTCTAAATTTGATGATGCTGAATGTGAATCCTTTACTGTTATCATGAGTGAGCTTGCTCAGTTGCGTTCTGTGCATGCTCAAACTGTTGATGAGCTTGATACTGCACAGAAGCAGCTTTTGGTGGTGGAGTCTAGACCTATTTCTTCTGATGCTTGCTCAAACTGTCCTTTATTGATTGATAGCATTAATTTGAGAGACAAGCATGTTAGAGAGTTAGAGGCTAGATTGGAGAGTGTTGAGTCTTCTAAGGATGTCCAGCCTGTTTGTTCTACCTGCATCACCCTTAAGGACCAACTTAGTTTTTCTAGAGAGCAAGTAGAAAAACTCATGATGGAAAATGAATACCTTCTTTTTGTGGTGAACAAATGTACTGAGGGAAAAGGTAGGATGAATTTGCTTTTGGCCAAGACCAAGATGTGTGCTGACAGGGCAAGGTTAGCTCTAGGACTGGGTTTTGAGATAACTCCTCCAGACAGTGAGAACAAAACTGTTTTTACCTCACCCGCTACCTTAGAGAAAGAGAGAGCCCAGTTAGACACTCCATAGAAACCTACCCAGCCTCTCAAGAAAAATCTACCTCCTCCACACAAGAAAAACCCTCAGCAGAAAACCAAAGAGCCTCTGAGGATTGCTCCTATGACCCATGTGAGTACCCCCAAGAGAGTCTTTCATTGCTCATACTGCCAGCGGGTGGGTCATTTGGTTGTGTTTTGTTTCCGTCGCATCAAGGATGAGCGACGTTCTCAGGCGTTGAGGTTCCAGAACATGCATTACCCATCAATAGGTATGCATGAGTCTGAGTCTTACTCATGTCCTGTTTATGAGACTCCCCGATATTCTCTGAGAGGCTTTTCTCCTCATGGTGTTCACCATGTTTCATATGGTTCTAGACCTCGTGTTAGTGGCTTTGTGCCTCGACAGGTTGGGAGACCTCGTCATGCATACGGGTTACATCATGTAGGTTGAGAAACCAAGGGTGGTTTCGGTGTTTGTGATGAGTGATTGACTGGATTTGACCCTCTGTTCGAAGGGTACCTCCGGAGGGGCTTCGGAGGTGGTACCTCCGAAGGGTGTTCGGAGGTGTTGTCACCGAAGGGTGTTCGGAGGTGTTGTCACCGAAGGGTGATTCGGTGTTTGCTTGCTGCAGCTGTTGCAGCGGAGTGTACCTGTCGGAGGGGTCCGGCAGTACACGATGACAGGGTTCGTACCGATGGCTTCGGTACTTTGGGCGGTACACCGGAGTGTGTGCCGAAGGTTGCTAACCCGGAGAGGTCTCCGGAGTACTGGATACACTTGTTTGCTTGTCGGTGGTGCGCAGGGACTTCGGAGGCGACGGACAGGGTTCGAGCCAGGTGAACTTGGGTCAAGCGGGTGGTTTGATGCCAAGGGAGCGGGGAGCTCCGTCACGGTGGCTGCGAAGGTGGTCCGGGTCGGTCCTCGGGTCGAGGCGTGCCAGGTGAAGGCAGAGAGTGCGGAGCGTGGCTCCGGCTGAAGGTACTCCGAGACAAAGTCCTCGGAGGTGAGGCACTTCGAAGGTACTCCGAATGGAGTAACTTCGGAGTTGGTGGAACAAGTCCTCTGCGGAGGCAAGGTGTTCGAAGTGTGCTCCGGAGGGAGACACTCGAAGGTGGCCCGACGAAGGTCTCAGAAGTCGAGGCGCATCGAAGGCATGGTCCAGGTGAGGCTCGTCGAGGAGTGTGCTCGGAGTGAGACACTGCGACGAAGTGCTCATGGAATGCTTCATGCGGAGGCCTTGGACGAAGGAGGGACTTCGAAGGGTGGTACTCCGAAGGTAGGGCTTCGGAGTGTGAAGGACTTCGGAGCGAGGCTAGCTCCGGAGTGAGGATGACTTGAGGTGCTTCGGCCATGCATGGTTTCGGTACACGGACGGACGGTGTTCGAGCTCGGAGTAGCTGCGAAGCCGTGGTGATCCACTCCGGAGGTGGTGGTGCGAAGGCTCAAGGGCTTTGACGGCTTCGGCTCAAAACCGTCACTGTATCGAAGGTCTTCTTCGGCGGAGCGAAGGCCAACAGGCTGCTGGCTTCTCGCCGAAGCTTCCGCACCCCTCGCGTGCGAAGGGAGGTTCCAGAAGTCAACTCTGTAAAGGCTGACACTGTCTGTTCTGAAAAAGGCTGACACTGTCCCCTCTGCAGCTGACAGAGAAGCCTCCAAAATAAAGGTGGACTACCTTTTGTACCCCTTAGTTCTGTAGAGACAAAATGGATGTAAACCCTAGGGGTAAAGTAGTCACTTCCTTAGGATGAAGCCGTGGGCTATAAATATGGGGGCTCGGTAGGTAACATTTAACACTTTGAGCATTTACTGTTGAGCTCCTGTAGCCACACTTCGATTGAATACATCCTGAGTTCATTTTCTGTGTTCCTTGTTCAAGCGGCGAAGCCCTGTTTGCCTTGTGCTTTTTGCTTGAGCTCGATCTACATACTTCGCTAGTTTAGTGCACCGAAGCCTGTTGAGGCGAAGGTTGTTTTTCGTGCGAGGTGTGTTTTGTCAGTGTGCTGTCGCTCTGTGTAACACGAGGCAAGACCTCGCTGCTTACTAGCGAAGCCCTGATCTTTTCCCGTTGTGCTTCTTGTGTCGAAGCCCTTAGCGTGGTCCGTTTTGTGTGCGTGTAGACCTTCGCGTACGAAGCCCAGCACCAGTTGCTGCCGCCAAGTACTTGGTCGTAGTCCACAGAGGGCTGTCCACTCCTGCGAAGGGTGAAGTGCGAAGTCTGCTCAAAGCACCCTGTGTGCGGAGCCTGCACTGACTTAGCAGAGTAGATTTTCGAGGGTTGTAAGCGGAGCGAAGTCTTCTTGGCTTCGAACTTGTGCCTCTCCGAAGCCTGTGTTCGAAGGTGTCGAAGTACCTCCGAACCAGACCTTCGAAGGTTGCGTTTGAAGCCTGTTCCGCAGAAGACAGAACAGAACCGAAGGCTAAGTTTTTAGCCAGAAATTTTAAAAGCTCCCATTCACCCCCCCTCTGGTCGCCGTTTCCGGTCCAACAATTGGTATCAGAGCGGGTTAAGATCACCAGTTGACCTTAACCGGTTTTGTGATCTGTTGGCGACATGGATAGAGGCAGTAAAATTCCTCTGTTCGATGGGACAGATTTTGCATACTGGAAGGTGCGCATGGAGGCTTACTTGTTAAGCCAAGGAAATGCAATTTGGGAGATTGTGGACTCACAATACTCCATCCCTGATACCCGCACCACTCAAACCGAAAAAGATCAATATATTGCCAACTCGAAGGCAAGGAACATACTGTTCATTGGTTTGAGTCGGAGTGAGTTTGATAGGGTGCAGCACCTTAGGACTGCTAGGGAAATTTGGACAACGCTCACTATTTATCATGAGGGCTCTACTCAGATTAAGGCCAGGCGCCAAAGCACCTACAACCAACAGTATCAGCTGTTTGTGCAGGCACCTGGTGAATCTATAGATGCCATGTTTTCGCGCTTTGATGCTATAGTGAGTAACTTGCGATCCAACGGGACGCTTGCTTACAGTGATCACGATAGGGCTATCAAGCTTCTCTATGCTCTTGACCGTAGCATATGGGAGGTGAAGATATCCAGCATTGAGGAGTCCACAGGCTATGACACATTGACCTGTGACGAACTCTTTAGCAAGCTGAAGTCCACAGAGATTGCCAAGGCATCTCTTGCGGTGCACAGAAGCTCTTTGCCACAGCCATTGGCATTGGTTTCTAGCACTAGCCGTGGCACCACTGCAGAACCAAGCACATCAGGCACTTGTGTTCTTGCAGATGGTTTTGCTTTGTCCTCCCTGGTCTCCGTCACAAAGGAGCAGGTGGATACTCTAGCAGATGACGAGCTTGCTCTCATTGCCCGGAGGTTCACCCGCTTTCATCATGAGAGACGGGATCAGCGGAGAAGTGGTTTTAGTGGCTGCTATGAATGTGGCGACACCTCTCACATCAAGGCCAATTGCCCCAAGGTCAAGAAGAGAGAAGAGAGTGACCGCCCCAAATTCCACAAAAAGGAGAGGAAGCCCTTTGTGAAGGGCAAGCGCGGCAAGATGGCTAAGAAAGTAGCCAAGGCCGCTTCCAGAGCTTTTGTTGCTGCTCTCAGCGACATCGACACATCCTCAACTGAGGAGTCGAGCTCTGAGGAGGAGGAGTCCCCTAGGAAGGAGGACAAGAAGGACAAGAAGGGACGTGACTTCACCGGCCTTTGCTTCATGGCCGACAGCGATCACAGCGGCGATGAGCTTGACTCATCTGAGGTAAACCTATCATCTGACCAGCTTCTAATTAAATTAGATGAGCTGAATGAAGTAGTGCTAGGTCAGGATAGATTACTTGTTCAAGCCGCTAGAGAAAGAAAAGACCTTAGACTTAGGCTAGAAAATGTTTCTACTGAATATGCCATGCTTAAGTCTAAGTTTGATGATGCTGAATGTGAGTCCTGTTCTGTTGTCATGAGTGAGCTTGCTCAGTTGCGTTCTGTTCATGCTCAAACTCTTTCTGAGCTTGAGACTGCACAGAAGCAGCTTTTGGAGGTGGATTCTAGACCTCATGATGTTATTGATTGCATGAACTGCTCTTTATTACGCGATAGTATTAATTTACGTGATAAGCATGTTCATGATTTGGAGGCTAGATTGGAAAGGGCCGGTAGTTCTAAGGATGTGCAACCTGTTTGTGACACTTGCATCACCCTTAAGGACCAGCTAGGCACTGTTAGAGAGCGGGCTGAGAACCTCATGTCAGAAAATGAATACCTTCTTTCTGTGGTGAACAAATGCACTGAGGGAAAGGGTAGGATGGATTTGCTCTTGGCCAAGACCAAGTTGTGTGCTGACAGAGCCGGGGCAGCTCTAGGTTTGGGTTTTGAGAGGATAGCTTCAGACAGTAAGACCAAAACTGTTTTCACCTCTCCCACCACCCTAGAGAAAGAGAGAGCTCTGTTGGACACCCCTCCAGCTAAAAAGCCTACCCATCCACCAAAGAAAACCACTCCTCCTACCAAGAAAAATCCTCCCAAGAAAACCACTCAGAAGAAACCCAAGGAGCCTGTGAGAGTTGCTCCTATGACCCATGAGAGTGCCCCCAGGAGAGTGTTTCACTGTTCTTATTGTCAGAGGGCGGGTCATTTGGTTGGTTTCTGTTTCCGTCGCATCAAGGATGAGCGACGTGCTCAGGCGATGAGCTTTCAGGACATGCATTACCCATCTTTAGGTATGCATGAGTCTGAGTTTTACTCTCGTCCTGTTTTCGAGGCTCCTCGTGCTTCTCGGAGAGGTTTTGCTCCTCGAGGTGTTCACCATGTTCCATATGGTGGTAGACCTCGGGCGAGTAGCTTTGTACCTCGTCAGAGTAGGAGACCTCGACATGCTTTGCGTTCTTTGCATGTGGGTAGACCTCGCACTTTGCATCATTCTGATTTTTATGTGCGTAGACCGTCTACTTTTACTGTGCCTACTACTCGTGTCACTCAGTGCTGGATGCCTCGTCATTATTTTACTCACCCCAGCACTGAGCGATCGAGGCGTTCTTATCATGTGTAGGCGACAGGTCGAGGCTTGGAGGGCACGTGGATCATGGACTCCGGTTGTTCGCGCCACATGACCGGAGATGCAAACTGGTTCTCCAGCCTCACAACAACCAAGCAAAGGGAACATATCACCTTCGGAAACAATCGAAGGAGTAGAGTGAAAGGTAAAGGTGTGGTAAGAATTAACGCAAACTTCACTCTCAAAGATGTTGCTTTGGTTGAAAACCTGGGATACAATTTGTTGTCTGTATCTCAGTTGCTTGATGAGGGCTTCGAAGTGCGATTTCATCGCGATACTTCGCAAGTGCTCAATTCTGATGGCGTTGTGGTGTGTAAGATCTTTAGGGTTGGGAGAGTTTTTGGAGCTGATTTTTCAGAGTCGTCTGGTTCTTCTCATTGCCTTGTTGCACATTCGACTTCTGAGCTTTGGAAGTGGCATAGGAGACTAGGGCATATGAGCTTTGAATTGCTCGCTCGTCTGAGCGCCCTAGGGTTGATCCGAGGATTGCCCAAGCTCAAGTTTGAGAAGAATTTAGTTTGCGCTCCATGTCGACATGGAAAAATGATTGCCGCTTCGCACTCGCCAGTCACCACTGTGATGACTGAACAGCCCGGAGAACTTCTCCATATGGACACTGTAGGTCCTTCTCGGGTTAGTTCTTTAGGCGGCAAGTGGTATGTTTTAGTTATTGTCGACGATTTCTCTCGCTACTCTTGGGTCTTCTTTCTTGCCAGCAAGGACGAAGTGTTTTCACACTTTCGGAGCTTGGCTTTGAGACTGTTCACTGAACTCCCAGGTGCATTAAAATTCATTCGAAGCGACAATGGCACCGAGTTCAAAAATAGTCTCTTTGTTGACTTTTGCATGGAGCATGGCATAGAACATCAATTCTCTGCTCCGCGGGTTCCTCAACAGAACGGTGTTGTTGAGAGGAAAAACCGCACTTTGGTTGAGATGGCTAGGACGATGCTTGATGAGCATAGGACTCCTAGAAAATTCTGGGCTGAGGCCATGAACACTGCATGTTACATCTCAAACCGAATTTTCTTGCGCTCAATTTTAAATTTGACATCTTATGAGCTGCGTTTTGGGAGACAGCCCAAGGTTACTCATCTTCGAGTTTTTGGCTGTCGCTGCTTTATCCTAAAACGTGGTAACTTGGATAAATTTGAGTCGCGATCTTCTGACGGGATCTTTTTGGGTTATACTACTCATGGTCATTCTTATCGTGTTTATAACTTGGAAACTAACACTGTCATCGAGTCATGTGATGTGACTTTTGATGAATCAACCCCCTCTGTTAGTTCTGCTTTTGAACAGGCAAATGAACACGACATGGAACAGACCTTATTCGAAGACGAAGATCCCGGAGAATTCGAGGATGATCCCCTTCTACCCTCGACATCAACCCCCGAAGCTGACCCCGCTTCAACTACTTCGGCACGAGGTCCCGAAGCGACTACCTCAACATCGGTCATCTTGGACCACTCCAACGCACAAGTTGAGGGGGAGACTGCATCCCGCCGCGAGGCTCCACATCATGTTCAAAGGATGCACCCTCCCGAGCAGATCATTGGTGAGCTTGATCAAAGGGTAACACGTTCTCATGCTCATTTTACTAATGCTGCTTTTGTTGCTTCTTTCGAGCCCTTAGATGTTAGTCATGCACTTTCTGATTCTAGTTGGATCAATGCCATGCATGAAGAGCTTGAAAATTTTGAAAGAAACCAAGTCTGGACTTTAGTTGATCCTCCACCAAATGTTCATTTCATTGGAACAAAATGGATTTTTAAAAATAAACAAGGGGAGGATGGGACAATTGTTAGAAATAAGGCTAGACTTGTAGCTCAGGGCTTTTCTCAACTAGAAGGGATTGATTTTACTGAAACTTTTGCACCTGTTGCTCGCCTTGAGGCCATTAGGATTTTGCTTGCCTTTGCTACATCCCGGGGATTCAAACTCTATCAAATGGATGTCAAAAGTGCTTTTCTTAATGGCTTCATAGGTGAAGATGTTTATGTAAAACAACCCCCTGGTTTTGAAAACCCCAAGTACCCACATAAAGTCCTTAAACTTCATAAGGCTCTTTATGGACTCAAGCAGGCCCCTCGGGCGTGGTATGATAGACTTAAGTCTTTTCTGCTTGAGCGAGGGTATTTGATGGGCTCTGTTGATAAAACTTTGTTTACTCTCAAGCATGGCAAAGATTTCCTTCTAGTGCAGATTTATGTGGATGATATCATCTTTGGTGGCTCTTCTCATGCTTTAGTTGCCGAGTTTGCAGATACCATGAGCAGGGAGTTTGAAATGTCGATGATGGGTGAACTCACCTTTTTCCTTGGTTTGCAAATCAAGCAAAGCAAACAAGGTACTTTCGTTCACCAGACGAAGTACACCAAGGACCTGCTTAAGAAGTTCGACATGTCCGATGCGAAGCCCCTCGCCACTCCAATGGCTACATCTGTAGCATTGGACCCTGACGAAGATGGAGAAGCCGTAGATCAGAAGGAGTTCCGAAGCATGATCGGCTCCCTCCTCTACTTGACTGCCACGAGGCCGGACATACACTTCGCTGTGTGTCTGTGCGCTCGTTTTCAGGCTTCGCCACGAGCTTCGCACCGCCAAGCGGTAAAGCGCATCTTAAGGTATCTCAAACACACCCTTGAATTTGGCATATGGTATTCATCATCTTCATCATTATGTCTTAGAGGTTATTCAGATGCGGATTTTGCTGGGTGTAGAATTGATAGGAAGAGTACCTCTGGTACTTGTCATTTTCTGGGTACGTCTCTGGTTTGCTGGTCTTCCCGCAAACAGTCTAGTGTTGCACAATCGACGGCTGAGGCCGAATATGTTGCTGCAGCTAGCTGTTGCTCTCAGATTTTGTGGATGGTTTCCACTTTGCGGGATTTCGGGTTAGATTATAAGAGTGTTCCACTTTTCTGTGATAACACTAGTGCTATTTGTATTGCAAACAACCCGGTTCAGCACTCCAGAACCAAACACATTGATGTACGGTATCATTTTCTCAGAGATCACAATGAGAAGGGTGATATTGAACTTCAATATGTTGATACCCAACACCAGCTTGCCGATATTTTTACAAAACCCCTCGATGCTTCTCGGTTTGCTTACTTGCGTGGGGAACTTGGTATTTGTCATCCCTACGGCATTTTGTGAGGGGGAGCTACCTTTAATTGTCTTGCATATGCTCATTATGTGTGGAATTGCACTTACATCTTTTGCTATTATATGCCTGCTTTTAATTCAAAGAATTCATGATAGCTCAGCTCTGTGAAATATGTCTGGAACATTGATTGTGCATGATGTTTTATTTTTAAAAAAAAAATAATCAAAACTTGCTCACCGCATAATCTTGTATCTAGCTTGTTTAGGGTGGACTGCTTTTAGCTATCTTTTATCTACTTGACAGCAAGAAACTGTTCCTTGGATGCTAAAATTTGCAAAATTGTGTTCTCTATTCATGGATATTCATCAAAATATTTCATTCATCTGAATCAAAATCAAAAATCCATGATTTGCCTGGTTTAAATGAAAAGATCCAGGAGGGTTTGTTTGTCGCACTACTCTATTCTAGACTGCTTACCATTGCACTTTGGTCTGAACTGGAATAGTGTAGTGTATGCCAAAATCACCGCCTCAAGCTTCAGATGGCTTTCATGCCTAGGCTTGGCCTGATTGGAAAGTATAAGGTAGACAAACAAATAACCCCTGGCATTAAGAAAAAGAACAACAGAATTAATTGATCATCAAGTTTGCTTTCACAGCTCCTTTTGAACAAGACTTGTCCGTCTAGGGTAGAATTTGTTAGCTTTGCGCAGTCCTTGCCTTCTCTTGGCTAGCTGCTGTGATTAAGTGGTGATGCTTTTACTTCAAAATGACAAAATCACATGCCATCATCTTGTTTCACAGATTGTTAAATTGAGCTGAGCACATGATCATTTGTGTTAATTTTGGCATATTTTTGCATTATATGTCTTTGCAATTCTATTCACTTTGCAGCTTTGCATCTTTTGACTGCTCCTTGATGCTTGCATTGCCAAAGGGGGAGAGATTTTGCTATGTTCTCTGCTGCAAGAAGGCATTATTTCTAAAGGGGGAGAGATTTTTGACATAAAGGGGGAGAAAAATTTACTTAACTCAGGGGGAGTTTTTATCCAAAGGGAGTTTTGCCGAAGGGGCTTTTACTCTTTTACAAAGGGGGAGAAAAATTCTTTTATCAAGTGACATGCTTTGGCTCTTTTTGAGTTTTTATGGTCACTTGTGTGCTGAAAATTTTTACATTTTCTTGAACTTGGATTTGGTTGTCAATGCACTCATCAAGGGGGAGATTGAGAAACCAAGGGTGGTTTCGGTGTTTGTGATGAGTGATTGACTGGATTTGACCCTCTGTTCGAAGGGTACCTCCGGAGGGGCTTCGGAGGTGGTACCTCCGAAGGGTGTTCGGAGGTGTTGTCACCGAAGGGTGTTCGGAGGTGTTGTCACCGAAGGGTGATTCGGTGTTTGCTTGCTGCAGCTGTTGCAGCGGAGTGTACCTGTCGGAGGGGTCCGGCAGTACACGATGACAGGGTTCGTACCGATGGCTTCGGTACTTTGGGCGGTACACCGGAGTGTGTGCCGAAGGTTGCTAACCCGGAGAGGTCTCCGGAGTACTGGATACACTTGTTTGCTTGTCGGTGGTGCGCAGGGACTTCGGAGGCGACGGACAGGGTTCGAGCCAGGTGAACTTGGGTCAAGCGGGTGGTTTGATGCCAAGGGAGCGGGGAGCTCCGTCACGGTGGCTGCGAAGGTGGTCCGGGTCGGTCCTCGGGTCGAGGCGTGCCAGGTGAAGGCAGAGAGTGCGGAGCGTGGCTCCGGCTGAAGGTACTCCGAGACAAAGTCCTCGGAGGTGAGGCACTTCGAAGGTACTCCGAATGGAGTAACTTCGGAGTTGGTGGAACAAGTCCTCTGCGGAGGCAAGGTGTTCGAAGTGTGCTCCGGAGGGAGACACTCGAAGGTGGCCCGACGAAGGTCTCAGAAGTCGAGGCGCATCGAAGGCATGGTCCAGGTGAGGCTCGTCGAGGAGTGTGCTCGGAGTGAGACACTGCGACGAAGTGCTCATGGAATGCTTCATGCGGAGGCCTTGGACGAAGGAGGGACTTCGAAGGGTGGTACTCCGAAGGTAGGGCTTCGGAGTGTGAAGGACTTCGGAGCGAGGCTAGCTCCGGAGTGAGGATGACTTGAGGTGCTTCGGCCATGCATGGTTTCGGTACACGGACGGACGGTGTTCGAGCTCGGAGTAGCTGCGAAGCCGTGGTGATCCACTCCGGAGGTGGTGGTGCGAAGGCTCAAGGGCTTTGACGGCTTCGGCTCAAAACCGTCACTGTATCGAAGGTCTTCTTCGGCGGAGCGAAGGCCAACAGGCTGCTGGCTTCTCGCCGAAGCTTCCGCACCCCTCGCGTGCGAAGGGAGGTTCCAGAAGTCAACTCTGTAAAGGCTGACACTGTCTGTTCTGAAAAAGGCTGACACTGTCCCCTCTGCAGCTGACAGAGAAGCCTCCAAAATAAAGGTGGACTACCTTTTGTACCCCTTAGTTCTGTAGAGACAAAATGGATGTAAACCCTAGGGGTAAAGTAGTCACTTCCTTAGGATGAAGCCGTGGGCTATAAATATGGGGGCTCGGTAGGTAACATTTAACACTTTGAGCATTTACTGTTGAGCTCCTGTAGCCACACTTCGATTGAATACATCCTGAGTTCATTTTCTGTGTTCCTTGTTCAAGCGGCGAAGCCCTGTTTGCCTTGTGCTTTTTGCTTGAGCTCGATCTACATACTTCGCTAGTTTAGTGCACCGAAGCCTGTTGAGGCGAAGGTTGTTTTTCGTGCGAGGTGTGTTTTGTCAGTGTGCTGTCGCTCTGTGTAACACGAGGCAAGACCTCGCTGCTTACTAGCGAAGCCCTGATCTTTTCCCGTTGTGCTTCTTGTGTCGAAGCCCTTAGCGTGGTCCGTTTTGTGTGCGTGTAGACCTTCGCGTACGAAGCCCAGCACCAGTTGCTGCCGCCAAGTACTTGGTCGTAGTCCACAGAGGGCTGTCCACTCCTGCGAAGGGTGAAGTGCGAAGTCTGCTCAAAGCACCCTGTGTGCGGAGCCTGCACTGACTTAGCAGAGTAGATTTTCGAGGGTTGTAAGCGGAGCGAAGTCTTCTTGGCTTCGAACTTGTGCCTCTCCGAAGCCTGTGTTCGAAGGTGTCGAAGTACCTCCGAACCAGACCTTCGAAGGTTGCGTTTGAAGCCTGTTCCGCAGAAGACAGAACAGAACCGAAGGCTAAGTTTTTAGCCAGAAATTTTAAAAGCTCCCATTCACCCCCCCTCTGGTCGCCGTTTCCGGTCCAACATAGGTAGACCTCGCACTTTGCATCATTCTATTTTGTTGATGCATAGACAGTCTATTTTTATTGTGCCTACTACTCGTATCTCTTAGTGTTGGATGCCTTGTCATGTTTTCACTCACCCCAGCACTAAGCGATCGAGGTTTTCTCATTTTGTGTAGGTGATAGACCGAGGCTTGGAGGGCATGTGGATCATGGACTACAGTTGTTCACGCCATATGACCAGAAATGCGGCATGGTTCTCCAGCCTCACCACAACCAAGCAAAAGGAACAAATCACCTTCGGCAACAACCGAAGAAGCAGAGTGAAAGGTAAAGGTGTGGTAAGAATCAACTCGAATTTCACTCTCAAAGATGTTGCTTTGGTTGAAAATTTGGGATACAATTTGCTTTTTGTATCCCAGTTGCTTGATGAGAGCTTCGAAGTGTGATTTCATCGTGATACTTCACAAGTACTCAATTCTGATGGTATTTTGGTTTATAAGATCTTTAGAGTTGGAAGAGTTTTTGGAGCTGAGTTTTCTGAGTCATCTAGTTCTTCTCACTGCTTAGTTGCCCATTCGACTTCTGAGCTTTGGAAGTGGCATAGGAGACTCGGGCATATGAGCTTTGAGTTGCTCACTCGTTTGAGTGCCCTAGGTCTGATCCGAGGATTGCCCAAGCTCAAATTTGAGAAGAATTTAGTATGTGCTCCTTGTCGACATGGGAAAATGATTACCGCCTCTCACTCACCAGTCACTATGGTGATGACTGAAAAACCCGGAGAACTTCTTCATACGGACAATGTAGGTCCTTCCCGGGTCAGTTCTTTAGGTAGCAAATGGTATGTTCTTGTCATTGTCGATGATTTCTCTCGTTACTCCTGGGTCTTATTTCTTGCCAGCAAGGATGAAGTGTTTTCACACTTTCGGAGCTTGTCTTTGAGACTTTTTACTGAACTCCTTGGTGCATTTAAATTCATTCGAAGTGATAATGGCACTGAGTTCAAAAATAGTCTATTTGTTGACTTTTGCATGGAGCATGGCATAGAACATCAATTCTCTGCTCTACGGGTTCCTCAACGGAACGGTGTTGTTGAGAGAAAGAACCGCACTTTGGTTGAGATGGCTAGGACGATGCTTGATGAGAATAGGACTCCTAGAAAGTTTTGGGTTGAGGCCATGAACACTGCTTGCTACATCTCAAACCGAATTTTTCTGCGCTCAATTTTAAACTTGACTTCATACGAGCTGTGTTTTGGGAAACAGCCCAAAGTTACTCATCTTCGAGTATTTGGATGCCGGTGCTTTATCCTAAAACGTGGTAACTTAGATAAATTTGAGTCGTGTTCTTCTGACGGGATCTTTTTGTATTATACCACTCATGGTCACTCATATCGTGTTTTTAATTTGGAAACTAACACTGTCATCGAGTCATGTGATGTGACTTTTGATGAATCAACCCCCTCTGTTAGCTCTTCTTTTGAACAGGCAAATGAACACGATATGGAGCAGACCATCTTCGAAGACGAAGATCCCGGAGATTTTAAGGGTGTTCCCCCACTACCTTTGACATCAACCCCCGAAGCCAACCGCGCTTCGATCACCTCGGCAAGAGGCCCCGAAGCTACAACCTCAACATCAATCATCTTCGACCATTCACCGGCACAAGTTGAGGAGGAGACTGCATCCCACCACGAGGCTCCTCGTCATATTCAAAGGATGCATCCTCCTGAGCAGATCATTGGTGAGTTTGATCAAAGGGTAACATGTTCTCATGCTCATTTCATTGATTCTGCTTTTATTGCTTCTTTTGAGCCCTTAGATGTGAGTCATGCCCTTTTTGATTCTAGTTGGATCAATGCCATGCATGAAGAACTTGAAAATTTTGAGAGAAACCAAGTATGGACTTTAGTTGGTCCTCCACCTAATGTTCATTTTATTGGAACTAAATGGATTTTCAAAAACAAACAAGGGGAGGATGGATCTGTAGTTAGAAACAAAGCTAGACTTGTGGCTCAGGGTTATTCTCAGTTAGAAGGGATTGATTTTACAGAAACTTTTGCACCTGTTGCTCGTCTTGAGACCAGTAGAATTTTACTTGCATTTGCGGCATCCCGTGGTTTCAAACTTTATCAAATGGATGTTAAAAGTGGTTTTCTAAATGGCTTCATAGGCGAAGATGTTAAAAGTATCCACATAAAGTCCTGAAACTTCATAAGGCTCTTTATGGACTCAAGCAGGCCCCTCGGGCTTGGTATGATAGACTTAAGTCTTTTTTGCTTGAGCAAGGGTATTTGATGGGATCAGTAGATAAAACCCTTTTCACTCTCAAGCATGGCAAAGAATCCCTCCTAGTTCAGATTTACGTTGATGATATCATCTTTGGTGGCTCTTCTCATGCTTTGGTTGCAGAGTTTGCAGATACAATGAGCAGGGAGTTCAAGATGTCCATGATGGGAGGACTCGCATTTTTCCTTTGTTTGCAAATCAAGAAAAGCAAACAATGTACCTTCGTCCACCAGACGAAGTATACCAAGCTCACCACTCCAATGGCTACATCTGTAGTATTGGACCCTAATAAAGATGGAGAAGTTGTAGATCAGAAGGAGTTCCGAAGAATGATCGGCTCCCTCCTCTACTTTATTGCTACGAGGCCGGACATACACTTCGTGGTGTGTCTATGCGCTCATTTTCAGGCTTCGCCACGTGCTTCTCACCGCCAAGCGGTAAAGCGCATTCTCAGGTATCTTAAGCATACCCTTGAATTTGGCATTTGGTATTTTGCATCTTCCTATTTTTGTCTTCGTGGTTATTCAGATACGGATTTTGCTGGGTGTAGAATTTATAGGAAGAGTACCTCTGGTACTTGTCATTTTCTAGGTAATTCTCTTGTTTGTTGGTCTTCCCGCAAATAGTCTAGTGTTGCACAATCTATGGCTGAGGCCAAATATGTTGTTGTAGCTAGCTGTTGCTCACAGATTTTGTGATGGTTTCCACTTTGCGAGATTTCGGGTTAGATTATAAGAGTGTTCCACTGTTTTGTGATAACACTAGCGCTATTTGCATTGCAAATAACCCGGTTTAGCATTCCAGAACCAAACACATTGATGTAAGATATCATTTTCTCAGAGATCACAATGATAAGGGTGGTATTGAACTTCAATATGTTGATACCTAGAACCAGCTTGCCGACATTTTCACCAAACCCCTTGATGCTTCATGTTTCGCTTATTTGCGGGGGGAACTTGGTATTTGTCATCCTTACGGCATTTTGTGAGGGGGGCATGTTTTACGTGTGTTGCATTGGCTTCCTTATGATGAATTATTGATGCACTTAGTTGCTTTTATATGCCTTCTGTAGGACCGAAAGTAGCGACCAGAGGGGGGGTGAATGGGCGCCTTAAAAATTCTTTCGAATCAATGGCCTGTTCCCAATACCCAACGCACCTCAAAAGACAACGCAGCAGGAAATAAACAGTAGGCCTAAGTCTAAGGGTATCTAACCTAGAAGTAACAGATGTTAAACAGAGAACTAATAATGAAATGCAACTAGGCAGACGAACACAGTGAAACAGGCCTAAACTTCCCAATGATATGATCTAAGTATGTGTAAAGTGAAATGAGAAGTTACTGTCCAAATTTGTCTCCTGTTCGGAACTTGGCGAAGCCTGCTTCGCCCATCGAGGTCTGCTTCGGAGATGATTGACGAAGACTGCTTCGTTGGTCGAAGCCTGCTTCGAAGGTTGGTGACGAAACCTGCTTCGGAGGTCAGTTGCGAAGCAAGTCGAAGGTGCCGAAGGTGTTTTGGTCTAGCCTAGTTCAAAGTGGCAAGAAGCGAAGTATGCTTCGAAGCGAAGTATGACAGAGCCGGAGCCTGCTTCGAAGTATGTACTTCGAAGGCAAGGCTTCGGACACAGCTTCGAACCGAGCACTTCGAACCTAAACCCTCGAACAGGAAACTTCGAATGCAACACACAGACGGACTACCTTCGAACAAAGAAGCGAAGCCTGTCACACGACAGGAAACCAAATTTGAAGCCTATGCTCTACCTTCGAAAGGAGTAAGCTTCGAAACGAGAGGCGAAGACTGACACGCGTCAGAGAAAACAATACGAAGTCTAACAGAAGAACAAGCTCCGAAGACAACTTCGAAACCCGTCGAAGTGAGGACTTCAAAGGGCTCAAGTCGGAGTACCTTCGCACAGACGTTCGAAGTAGAGACGCTGTCAGTTTAAAAGAATACTTCGAAGCTAGACAGTCAGGGTACAAAAATGCAGTCCAAAGTTTGAACGAAGCCTCTGAGAGTATACGTTCAAAGCCTGCCTCACAAAGCTGAGGGGCTTCGAAACTGAAATGATGGCTTCGCCAGAGAACAGTCAAAAAGGCATTCAATCCAGTCTGCTTCGATCAAAAAGCTGTGCGGTAGAAGGTAAAAAGGCTGGCAGCGAGTACTGTAGCCACAGTAGCAGTACTACTTGCAACAGCAAGAACTAGTACTACTTCTCACGAAGAACACACGCAACAGGGACACAACCTCAGGAATAAAATCAACCAGCACAACAAACCGAAGCTTCTTGAATCAGAGAAATCAATGCGCACACACCTCAACAACTAACAAAAATTCAATCTCACAGGAGCAAAGTAAATGCAAGGCAAAAAAGATGAACCAGTGCCTGGCGGCGCACACAGGAGAGAGAACGTGAGAGGCAAAATGACCCAATGGATTGAAAAGTGAATTCTAAAAGGGGTAGTCCAAACCCTAGGGATTGGGGTCCTATTTATAGGCAGCCCAACACTAGGAATATTCTACCAGCCCCTTAGGGTTTTTACAGACTCAAGAATAAAGGAAAAGACTCTACTGCCCTTAGGTATTTTTACAGACACGACTGACTGACTGTGGGCCTAGAGTTACAGATGACTTATCCGGAAGCTCAGCTTTCGTAGCGACTACGGCTTCTCTTCTGGACAGTCGGATACAAAATCAACGGTTGTCAGTTTTGCGCCGAAACTGACAAAGCCTCCACCGGCTTTGCACCAGGTACCCGGATTGGGCCGGCCCGACTCCACAGCTCTCTCAGCCCGGCAATCGCTCACCGCCCGTGTACCTAAGTCAATCCTGGTCAACAGCCCAGTGGGTCTTCTACTGCTTCTGGCCCATGCACCCGGATTGGGCCAGCCCGACTTCGCAGCCTCCTCTGCCCGACAGTCGCTCGCTGCCCGTGTACCTGAGTCAATCGCGGCCCATGAAACAGCAGATCTCCTCTCTTCTTCAGTCCTCTTTGACTATCGTTGACAATGACTCATCACTTCTGGAGCCATGAGGCCCACGCTATTCAGCATGGCTCCTCAATCTCCCCCTTGATGAGTGCATTGTCAACACTCCTCTTCTTCAGCTCTTCAGCACCTGCGAGCAAATGTGGAAACACGAAAACAAAACACAAGAAAAAACAAAGAAGAAGAAAAATAAGGTAAAAGTTTAACCCTAATGACCAAAAGCCAAACAGAAGCAAGAAACGGTCATTATGGTTAACCAAAACGTAAAAGCTCAAAATGAGTGTAATTTCAGAACAACAAGGATATCAACAGAGTAAGAACTCCCCCTTAAACTCTGATCCCAAATTTTCTCCCCCTTGTTGACAAGTGAACTCATCAAGCACTCAAAAGAGACATAGACTCCCCCTGAAATGCAACTCCCCCTCAAGATATGCAGTGAATTCAACTGGAGTGCATAAGGAGTGTAGAAAGCATGCTTCTCAAATATGATTGACTGCAATTACAGCATCTAACAGGTATAGCAAAGGAGATACTGTCTAAGACACATGGCATGATCAGTGCAACAAATGATATCTAAAGAAAGTCATGAGCACGCATTTTTCAGTTTTTGCAAACAAAGGGATCACCACATTTTCCAGTTAACCAGCAAGGTAAAGCATGAGATGCAGAAGCTAACTGAAATCTACCAAGATAAGCATCGTCCAAAACAAAGTGCTTCAGCAAAACTTGTTATCTTTTAAATGTTCAGGCTTTTTCATTGTCCTTTTTCATTTTTGCCAAGGGTTATATGCATGTCAAACCTTATGCTAACCAACCAAGTCAAGCCTAGGCCAGAACTGGACCATCAGAAGCTTAAGACATTGGTCTTGGCATACACTACACTGTCCTAGTTCATACCAAAGTGCTATGGTAAGCAATCCAGAACAATGCAATGCGACAAAACAAACCCACTTGGATCTTTTCAACTCAAGCATAAAAAGGCATGGAATTTTCATTCATTTTTGAATTTTCATCATTTTTGAATTTTCATCATTTTTATAGCACATTCCCATGTTGAAAGCATACAGATGTCCAAGTTGCATATTTGCATCTAAGTCAGGAACTAGCTACAAGGCGTGTAACAGATAGCAAGAACATTCAGCCTACGCATGCTAGTTACCAGAAGCAATGGTGATTATTTTTTCAATTTTAAAGCATAAAAGCCATGCATATGACAGATATCAGACTTATCAATCAAACTGAGACAAGACATGATCATAGACAAGTAATCAAAAGCATGTACCAGCTAGAATAAGTAAAGCAGTTCAATCATATAACAGAAGCATCTCTAAAGTGTGATATGTGAATATGCAAGGTATGAACACACACAAAAAAGGACTCAAGAGAAGAGTAAAGAAGAAAGAAAACAGACGCAAAATATCCTAAAAAGGATACACAGCACCCAAATCCCCTCGTAAATGCTCAAATGTAGACTGATCTAGGGGTTTGGTGAAGATATCAGCCAACTGATGATGGGTATCAACATGAACAAGGTCAATGACACCTTTCTCAT
This sequence comes from Zizania palustris, assembly GCA_019279435.1. Lineage (NCBI taxonomy): Eukaryota > Viridiplantae > Streptophyta > Magnoliopsida > Poales > Poaceae > Zizania > Zizania palustris. The sequence continues at coordinate 35,093,753 of JAAALK010000290.1, forward strand.
ATTGATCCCGCAAGAAGTGAAAGCGCACATCAATATGTTTGGTTTTTGAATGGAGACATGGGTTTTTCCCTACACTAATAGCACTGGTGCTGTCGCAAAACAATGGAACCCTGGTAGGAAAGGATAACCCAAAATCTCGTAGAGTGGAAATCATCCAAACCAACTGTGAGCAGCAGCTAGCAGCAGCTACGTACTCAGCCTCTGTGGTCGAAAGAGCAACTCCAGATTGCTTTCGAGAAGACCAAGACACAAGAGAAGAACCAAGAAACTGGCAAGTACCAGAAGTCGACTTGCGATCCAACCGGCACCCACCAAAGTCGGCATCCGAAAAGCCAGATAAATCAAGAGATGATGATGCTGAATAGTAAAGACCGAGATCGGGCGCATAAGTGAGATACCTGAAAATGCGCTTGATAGCCTGCCGATGAGACGCGCGTGGTGAAGACTGAAAACGCGCGCAAAGTCCCACGGCGAACTGTATGTCCGGTCTTGTTGCCGTTAAGTACAACAGCGAACCGATCATCCCTCGAAATTCCCTTTCATTGACCTTGACGCCGCCCTCGTCCTTGTCCAGACCCCCAGAAGTGCCCATCGGGGTCATCTGCGGCTTCAATTCACCACCAAAGTCAAATTTCTTAAGCATATCACGAGTGTACTTACCTTGGTGGATGAAGGTGCCGTCCTTGGTCTGCTTGATCTGGAGCCCTAAGAAGTACTTGAGCTCACCCATGAGGCCCATCTCAAACTCACTGTGCATCTGCTCAGAAAACTTGGACACAAGAGAATCAGTAGTACCGCCAAAGATAATATCGTCCACGTAAATCTGAGCAACTAAAAAATCTGAAACATCTCTAAGCAAGAAAAGAGTTTTGTCCACAGAACCCATCACAAAGCCCTTCCCCAACAAAAATTGCTTCAACCGGTCATACCAAGCCCTAGGGGCTTGCTTCAACCCGTATAAATCTTTGTGCAACTTAAAAACATGTCGAGGAAACTTAGGGTTCTCAAAACCGGGGGGTTGCCTAACATAAACCTCCTCTTCTATGTACCCGTTCAGAAAAGCACTCTTAACATCCATTTGAAAAAGCTTAAAACCCTTCGAAACGACAAAAGCTAGAAGAATACGAATGGACTCAAGACGGGCAACAGGAGCGAAGGTTTCTTCAAAGTCAATACCTTCCTTCTGGCAATAACCCTGGGCAACTAATCGAGCCTTGTTGCGCAACCACAACCCCATCTTCACCTTGTTTGTTCTTGAATACCCACTTGGTGCCTATGGGGTTGCATCCTGGTGGCGACTCAACTAGTGTCCAAACCCGATTACGGACAAAATTCTCAAGCTCTTCTTGCATAGCATTAATCCAATTAGAATCAGAAAGAGCATGAGAAATGTCTCTGGGCTCAAAAGATGCAACAAACGCAGATTCAGCAAACACAGCAAGAGTGGCAGAAGAACGCAAAGTTCTCTCAGTCAAATCACCAATGATGAGTTCTGAGGGGTGATCACGCTGTACTGCTCGGGTTCCCTGGTGATCCGAAGTCACCTCACCGGAGTCAGCAGCTGGCACCTCTGGACTTGACTGAGGGGGCTCGATCGAAGTGGAAGAAGTGATCAGAGGTCCGCCCTCATCATCAGTCGAAGTCTCAGAAGGTGTGGCCTCTGCGGGGGATGCAGAAGGCTCACCCTCATCAGCAGCTGGAGTATCCTCATCTTCCTCGAAGATGGACTCTCCGAGCTCATCATCACCAGAAAGCTCAAAAGAAGGAGTCAAAGAAGGCAAGGACTCATCAAATGAAACCTCACAAGTCTCGACAAGCAGCTGGGATTCGAGGTTCCAAACACGGAAGCCTCGAGAATGCAATGCATAACCAAGAAAAAACACCATCCCAGCAACGAGACTCAAACTTGTCCAAATGCCCTCCCTTCTTGAGCACAAAGCACTTGCAGCCAAACGCTCGCAAGTGGCTCACCTTGGGCTGTCTGCCAAACCGCAACTCATATGATGTCTTACCAAGGTAAGCTCTAAGAAAAATGCGGTTGGCCAGATAGCAAGCCGTGTTCATGGCTTCAGCCCAAAAACGCCTAGGAGTCCTGTGCTCATCGAGCATCGTCCTGGCCATCTCGACTAGTGTGCGGTTCTTTCGTTCCACAACGCCGTTCTGTGGGGGAGTGTAAGGAGAAGAAAACTGATGGTCCAGACCCTGATCACTACAGAAGCTGACGAACTGAGAGTTCTTGAACTCAGAGCCGTTGTCGGAGCGAATTGCTCGCATCCGACCATTGTTCTCATTCTTCAGCTTCAAAATCAGGTCATGAACAAATTGAAAAGTTTCATCCTTAGACTCCAAAAAGAAAACCCACGAGAATCGAGAAAAATCATCAGCAATTACAAGTGCATACCACTTCCCACCGACTGAGCGTACCCGAGCTGGACCTACAGTGTCCAAATGTAAAAGCTCGCCCGGATACGAAGTCATCACCTGAGTCACAGGTGAGTGAGAAGCGGCAACCATTTTCCCATGACGACAGGGATGACAAACTAGATCCTTCTCCATCTTAAGCTTAGGCAATCCTCGGATGAGGTCCATAGAGCTTAACCTGACTAGCAGATCAAAACTCAAGTGACCTAACCTCCTATGCCACTTGCAGAGCTCAGAGGAAGATCTAGCAATCAAACAGCGAGAAGGGCCAAAAGAACTAGAGAAGTCAATTCGAAAAAATTTACCGAATGGTAGGATCTGACAAACCAAAGACCCTCTAGAATCAACCACATAAGAATTGCCCTTCTTAAAACGCACTTCCAAACCATCCTCAAGAAGTTGCGACACAGAAATCAAGTTTAAATTCAAATTTTTAACCAAAGCAACATTCTTTAAAGAGAAATGATCTGAAATGCGAATTGAGCCTATGCCACTTACTTTCCCTTGACTGCTGTTCCCGAACGTGATATATTCTTTGGAGCTCGGGGGAGTGAGACTGGAGAACCATCTGCGATGTCCCGTCATGTGGCGAGAGCATCCTGAGTCCATGATCCAAACATCCTCCAGTCCCCGGTCCTGCACAATCAGTGTCTGTAAGTGGGAGCAGATGGTCCGGCACCAGGTTTAGCAAAAGAGCTAAACCAGTGTCGAGCCATCTGCTCAAAAGATGGAAAGCAAAAACCATCAAAATAGTTTGGACCAAAACACGGCTCAAAGCGCGGTCCTTGGTTCTTCCTAACCCTGCGGCCACGAGGTCCAGAACCGTAGCCAACACGGTCTGGAACTCTGTCGGAACGAACACCACCAATTGGAGCACGGGCAAGAAAACCGTCTCCTCTACTACCACCTACACGACGCGGCCTGGCCTCCAGCCTCTCCCCGCACCGAGGAACACGCAGTCTACCATCCTGCTGGTAGAACTGCTCCTGATCACTACGAGCCCTCTCTGCTCTCTCAACCCGCTTCCTCCTGAAGCAGAACTCCGCAAGATGCCCGTCTCTCTGACAGTACTCACAATGATAGGTGGGCTTCTTGGGATGTGGTTGAGGCTTGGGTTGTTTGGGCTTAGTGGTGTTTGGTGTTGTCTTCTTGGGTTGAGAGGGTCCAGGAAGAGAGTCTAGAGAAGAGTGGAGGTGTTTGGGCTTAGGAACCCAGATAGGCTTCTTGGGTGGAGCTTTGGGTGGTTCATGAATCACTCCATCCTTAGGCTGACAAGCCTGGGAGGTCTCAGTGGAGTGAGTCTTGGGATACCTCTGCTCTGGAGTCATTTTACTCCACTCCACTGCCCGACTAATGGCACTCTCAAAGTCAGCCTTGGTGTAGGTGTAACCTACCCCAAACCCATCCTGCCTCTTGAACTGTTGGATCATCATGCCAAGCTGTGGCTCTCTGGCACTGATCCAACTCAGGATAGAACGGAGGTAAAAATTCTCATTCTGAGAATCTGCTAGCTCCTCTCTCAAAGAAGCTAGAACCTCCACTTGAGACAAGCAGGTCTCACACTCACTCTCAACTTGGACAGACTTTTCGGCTTTCAGCTTGATCAACTCCATTCTAAGAGACAGACAGTTCTCACAGACAGTGGGTGGAACTGACAGTGTCTCAAGCTCTAGCCTAGTCTGGGCAAGCTCAGCTCTCAACCTCTCTAAATCACCCAAATGCTCATCGCCCTTGGATTTCAGCTCAGCTAAGGCAGCTAGATGAGATGGGCAATCAACACAAGGTGCGACGACAGTGGCTTGAGCATCTTTCAGCTCCAGCTGAGCGCTTTCAAGCTCAGTGGCCAAAGCGTCCCTCTCATCAACCCTTTCTGTGTACCTGGACTTCAAAGTCGACAGGTCACACAGAAGCACCTCACACTTCGGGCACTCACTGCTATCACCCAAGCAAGGGGAAGAAGATAGACTCTCAATTCTGCCGTTGGCCACGGCAAGCTCACTCTCTAACTCATCTATCCTCTTCTTAGCCCCCCTAAGCAGTTTTTCCCGATATCTCAACTCCTGACGATTGCTCTCAAGTAAATCAACTATTTCGCGCTCGTAGGATGATACCTTGTTGTCGTCGTCGTCGGAGTCGTCGGAGGAGCTCTTTTCTTCCTTATCCCCAAGAGCCATTGAGCAGAAGCTCTTGTGGGATCTTCGGTGCTGGTGTGAGCGGCTCTTCGGCTTGTCTCCGAAAGCCATGAAGCAGAGGCCCGCCGGATCGTCCTTGTCCTTCCCCTTCCTGACGGCGATCTCCTCATCGCTTGAGCTCGATGAAGAGGAAGAAGACGTGGACTGCTTGGAGTAGCTTTTCTCCATCTCAGCGAAGAAGGCCTTGTCGCGCTTCTTGTTCTCTCGCCGGTAGTCCTTCAGGGCCTTCTTGAAGAATCGAGTCTTCGGCTTGCCCTTGTTGAAGGATGAGCTCTCGTGCTTGCCGGAGTCATGGAAGTTGCCACCGGTGCCCTTCTTGTATCCATTGCGCTTGGGGCAGTCGGCGATGAAGTGTCCTGGATCACCACACTCAAAGCATCCGGATTTTGTGCCGTGTCTTTTGAACATTCTCTTATCATAGACACGATGCACCCGGTTGTTAAAAAGACACAAATCATCATCTCCCAACAACTCAAGCTGGTCCTCAGTGATAGACATCAAGGAGAACCCAGCACAACTCACAGAAGAGGGATCAACAGAAGGTGTAGCAAGGGCCAGGGATTTTGATCCAGAACCAGTGAGATTTGATCTCAACTGGATATCTACCTCAGTGGCCTTCAGCTTGCTAAATAACTCAGAAATGGTCAAGGTATCGTAAGAAGTGCTCTCAACGATAGAGGATACCTTGATCTCCCAGATCTTTGGGTCCAAGGTATGAAGAACCTTGAGCGCCTGCTCGTGATCTGAGACTAACTGAGCACCCTCAGCCTTGTTGTCCCGAAGCTTGTTTATGATCGACTGAAAACGACCAAACAAAGCCTCAACAGATTCACCCGGCTTCTGTGTGAAATTCTCATATTCACGCCGGTAGGTCTGATAGAGTCGAGCCTTGACTTGTGCTGTTCCCTCATGGTGTGCCTTGAGGGTAGCCCAGATCTCTCTCGCAGTGGAGAGATGACTCACACGCTCAAACTCAGTGGGACCTAAACCAAAAAACAAAATGTTCACAGCCTTACTGTTGCTCAGATGCTGAGCAATGATACCAGCAGTACCTTGCTCAGTAACTGGCAAAATGACAAACGTGGTGTGAACGCAAATGTCCCATATGTCCGAACCCTGGCTCATAAGATAGGCTCGCATGCGAGTCTTCCAATAATTATAGCCATAGGCTTCCAAGGACGGGACCTTGCCAGGAGAAGTCATGATCACTACTGGGGTTTAGAACCGGTTAAGGTATGGAAAAACCCTAACCTCGCTCTGATACCACTTGTAGGACCGAAAGTAGCGACCAGAGGGGGGGTGAATGGGCGCCTTAAAAATTCTTTCGAATCAATGGCCTGTTCCCAATACCCAACGCACCTCAAAAGACAACGCAGCAGGAAATAAACAGTAGGCCTAAGTCTAAGGGTATCTAACCTAGAAGTAACAGATGTTAAACAGAGAACTAATAATGAAATGCAACTAGGCAGACGAACACAGTGAAACAGGCCTAAACTTCCCAATGATATGATCTAAGTATGTGTAAAGTGAAATGAGAAGTTACTGTCCAAATTTGTCTCCTGTTCGGAACTTGGCGAAGCCTGCTTCGCCCATCGAGGTCTGCTTCGGAGATGATTGACGAAGACTGCTTCGTTGGTCGAAGCCTGCTTCGAAGGTTGGTGACGAAACCTGCTTCGGAGGTCAGTTGCAAAGCAAGTCGAAGGTGCCGAAGGTGTTTTGGTCTAGCCTAGTTCATAGTGGCAAGAAGCGAAGTATGCTTCGAAGCGAAGTATGACAGAGCCGGAGCCTGCTTCGAAGTATGTACTTCGAAGGCAAGGCTTCGGACACAGCTTCGAACCGAGCACTTCGAACCTAAACCCTCGAACAGGAAACTTCGAATGCAACACACAGACGGACTACCTTCGAACAAAGAAGCGAAGCCTGTCACACGACAGGAAACCAAATTTGAAGCCTATGCTCTACCTTCGAAAGGAGTAAGCTTCGAAACGAGAGGCAAAGACTGACACGCGTCAGAGAAAACAATACGAAGTCTAACAGAAGAACAAGCTCCGAAGACAACTTCGAAACCCGTCGAAGTGAGGACTTCGAAGGGCTCAAGTCGGAGTACCTTCGCACAGACGTTCGAAGTAGAGACGCTGTCAGTTTAAAAGAATACTTCGAAGCTAGACAGTCAGGGTACAAAAATGCAGTCCAAAGTTTGAACGAAGCCTCTGAGAGTATACGTTCAAAGCCTGCCTCACAAAGCTGAGGGGCTTCGAAACTGAAATGATGGCTTCGCCAGAGAACAGTCAAAAAGGCATTCAATCCAGTCTGCTTCGATCAAAAAGCTGTGCGGTAGAAGGTAAAAAGGCTGGCAGCGAGTACTGTAGCCACAGTAGCAGTACTACTTGCAACAGCAAGAACTAGTACTACTTCTCACGAAGAACACACGCAACAGGGACACAACCTCAGGAATAAAATCAACCAGCACAACAAACCGAAGCTTCTTGAATCAGAGAAATCAATGCGCACACACCTCAACAACTAACAAAAATTCAATCTCACAGGAGCAAAGTAAATGCAAGGCAAAAAAGATGAACCAGTGCCTGGCGGCGCACACGGGAGAGAGAACGTGAGAGGCAAAATGACCCAATGGATTGAAAAGTGAATTCTAGAAGGGGTAGTCCAAACCCTAGGGATTGGGGTCCTATTTATAGGCAGCCCAACACTAGGAATATTCTACCAGCCCCTTAGGGTTTTTACAGACTCAAGAATAAAGGAAAAGACTCTACTGCCCTTAGGTATTTTTACAGACACGACTGACTGACTGTGGGCCTAGAGTTACAGATGACTTATCTGGAAGCTCAGCTTTCGTAGCGACTACGGCTTCTCTTCTGGACAGTCGGATACAAAATCAACGGTTGTCAGTTTTGCGCCGAAACTGACAAAGCCTCCACCGGCTTTGCACCAGGTACCCGGATTGGGCTGGCCCGACTCCGCAGCTCTCTCAGCCCGGCAATCGCTCACCGCCCGTGTACCTGAGTCAATCCTGGTCAACAGCCCAGTGGGTCTTCTACTGCTTCTGGCCCATGCACCCGGATTGGGCCAGCCCGACTTCGCAGCCTCCTCTGCCCGACAGTCGCTCGCTGCCCGTGTACCTGAGTCAATCGCGGCCCATGAAACAGCAGATCTCCTCTCTTCTTCAGTCCTCTTTGACTATCGTTGACAATGACTCATCACTTCTGGAGCCATGAGGCCCACGCTATTCAGCATGGCTCCTCACCTTCGCATGATTACCATTATCATGATGTTTCAGCTCTGTTTAATATATCTAACTTCAAAATGAGCATGATTTTAATAAACGGAATTCAAAACTTGATCATTGCTTAGTCAGGTGGTTAGCATATGTTGTGCAGAACTGCTTTAGCTATCTTTTATCTGCCTGGTAGATAGAATCCTTTACTTTGGATGCACAAAATGCAACTTGAAAACAATACCACTTTTTCATGAAATTTTTTCCAACAATCTCAACAAAAATCAATATTCATGATTTGTGTGCTAAAAATGACAAGATCCAAGCGGGTTTTCTTGTCGCACTATTTTATTCTAGATTGCTTACCATAGCACCTTGGTATGAACTGGGATAACTAGTGTCTGCCAAAATCACTGCCTTAAGCTTCTGATGGTCCTTTTTGACCTAAGCTTGGCTTGATTGGAAAGTATAAGGTGGACAAGCAAATAACCCCTGGCAAAATAAAAAGAGTTGCAAAGCCTGAATCAATTGCTTAAATCAAGCTTGCTAAATGCTCCATAAAATTGGACTTGCTTTCCTGGATAGAAATTGATTAGTTTTTGTCGTTCCTGTTTTCACTTGTCTAGATGACTAGTCTAAGTCGTGATTCTTTTATTTTCAAAATTTTGAAAAACTCATGCATCAAATGTTGAATTTGGAATATATTAACATGAGCTGAGCATCTGAGCTTGACACTATGATTTGGCATATTTTTGCACCTTATGTTTTCACACTTTTCATCATCTCGAAGCATTGCATCTTTTATTGTTCCTTGATTCTTGCATTGCCAAAGGGGGAGAAAAATGTCTGGTTTGCTTACCTAGGGGGGAGTACAAGTGATGAATCTCAAAGGGGGAGAAAATTTTTGCTGCCAAAAAGAGAAATTATTGCCAAATGGCTTTTCATGAGTCAAGTCGATAGAAATCCTTTTATCAAGTGACATGTTTTGGCTCTTTTCTGAGTTTTTAATGGTCGCTTGTGTGCTGAAAACTTTCAAATTTTCTAGAACTTGAATTTGGTTGTCAATGCACTCATCAAGGGGGAGATTCAGAAACCAAGTTGAAATGTGCCTTGGTTTCAAGTCTGTGATGAGTGATTGACAAGTTCTCTTCTAAACGAAGGGGTCCCTCTGAAGGGGTTCGGATGTGTTTACCGAAGGGTTCGGTGGTTGCTGACTGCAGTTGTGCAGCCAAGTGTGTCTATCGAATAGGTCCGGCAGAGCACGATGATATGCTGGTACCGAAGGGCTCGGTACTTTGGGCGGTACACCGGAGTGTGTATCGAAGGTTGATTACCAGAGAGGTCTTCAGAGTACTGGAAAATCTTGTCTGCTTGTCGGTGGTGTGCAAGTGACTTCGGAGATGACGGACGGTTCGCAGCAAGTGAACCTGGGTCAAGCGGGAGGCTTGATGCCAAGTGAGCGGGGAGGTCGGTCATGAAGGCTGTGTGGGGTCGAGGTCGGTCCTCGGGTCAAGATGCGCTAGGCAAAGGTAGAAAGTACGGAGGGTGGCTCTGGCTGAAGGTACTTCGAGGCAAAGTCCTTGGACGCGAGGCACTTCGAAGGGTGCTCCAAAAGGAGTGACTTCAGAGTTTGGTGGACATAGTCCTTAGGAATGAGGCAAGGCTTTCGAAGTGAGCTCCGGAGGGAGGCACTCGAAGGGACACCTGACGAAGGTCTCCAAAGTCAAGGTGCATCGAAGGCATGGTCCGAATAAGGTTCGTCGTGGAGTATGCTCGGGGCTGAGACACTGCAAAGAGGTGTTTATGGATATGCTTCATGTAGAGGCCTTAGATGGAGGGACTTCGGAAGGTGGTGAAGGTACTCCGAAGGTGATGGAGTGTAGCTGACTTGAGGTACTTTGGCCATGCATGGCTTCAGTACACGGACTAAGAGAGGTCGAGCTGGGAGTAGCTGCAAAGCTGTGGTGATCCACTCTAGAGGGAACTACCCGAAAGGGATGGTATCGGTCATGGAAAACATCCAATCGAACTCCACATGGCTCGTGACTTCACCACGAACCTGGATATGACCGACAAAGAAAAGACCAATCGGTAGTTGGCCAAAGCCAAGTTTCCAAGCAAAAACCATCGTATTTTAAAATTCATATGACAGCTTGCGCGAAGGGGATGCGAAATTAGTCAGAAGGAGACAAGAGGAGATACAAGCAAGGAAGACAGCCTTGCTCTCTGGTGTCACTAGCACATCGGCCAGGGACAACAGGTGAGGGTATTCGTAATCGGGTAAAGACTCGTAGGCATATCACACTACGGATTCACTTACAAAGCCCCAGTAAAAAGCCTTGAACTAGCAGGCCAAGACATCAGTGGACATCTTAGCCCCGGGACTACAGGTGGCAACCTCGCCTAAGGATAAACATGGGCGGGTAGTTGGAGACTCGGACTCACGGTGGTCCGACAGAAAACGAAGGGTGTCAAAGGAGGGGCCAGGAGAAGATTTGGTTGTATACACATTGAGCCACAACTAGAGGAACCACCAGGGACCACCAAGGTGACTTACTGCATCATCGACTAATAGTCAGGCCGATACCTAATGAAGGAGGAAATAAAGGGAGCCAAGGAGGTATCGGCCAAGGGGGACCATAACTCCGGCGGCCAGTTGTTTGGCCAGAAACCGAAGGTGGAAGGTGGGCCCGAGGGTTGATATGCCCACACCGACCACACCATCAAGTATACCGACTACATCAAGCAAGATGGAACAATCATCAAGTCAAGCTGAACCAGCTCATGTCTTCGATGGACCAATTACTCGTAACCGAGCTAAACAGCTACAACAAGAGGTGCACGCGCTACTTTGTGAAATTCCATTTATTAATGAGAATTATATACTTCCTAAGTCGTGCATGTTGCTATTACTCAGGTTCACCAAGGAGAATGACAAGGACATGCCGAGACTGAACCAGAGAGGAGAACTACGTCGAACCAGTTCGGCATGGCAGAACTGTCATGAAGAAATAGTCATATCTCTTGATTCATAAAAGCTGTGAAGGTCCATGAGTACTTGTTGGAAAGGTGTTGAAGTCAACTTTCTAATGCCACTACGTTCCGAGTGCTTTAGAGCTTCCAGCTTGGAAGCTGATTGCTTTTGGTGCAGACTGTTCAGAAGATCAATAGTCAGCCTGATATCCAAGTTTTCCATGAGAAATTGTATTGCTCTACAATATTTCGTGAAGCATGCTACACATGGTGTGAAAGGTTATCAAATTAGCTTTCCAACACATCTGGTCCCGCGTCTTTTGGATGTTCCTAGGTGGAGTTATGATTAAAACATTGAAGACCACTCGGAAGGCCAAAAGACAAGCGGGAGATTGACGACCACTGCATGAATGATCAAACCCGTTGGCCTTCCACCTTCCCACGTGGATCTTTCAGTTCACATATATTTTTAGAGACTAGTTATTAGTATAAATACCCCTTATTTGTAAGCCAAGAGAAATTTTTGATGAATTAAGATTATTCCAGTGATATTTGCAGCCGAGCTGCTTGAGTGTCTTACTCAACCCTTGTTCTTCCTTGTTCTTCTTGAACTTGTGGAGAGATCTCTCTGAGATCCACTAATTCGTGCTCTGCGGGTTCCAGTACGGCTGCTCCGTCTTGTGTGGATTAGCTCCGGTTGTGGTTCTACGGTCGTTTGGAGATCGAGTCGAAGTCTTCGCGGTTTCGGTGTCTCTCTCCCCGTCGCTTGGTCGCATCCAACCTTGGCCAGGTGTAAAGCCTTTTACCCCGCTGAATTTTTTCAGCAAGTTATCCCCATTACCAAAACCTACTGTCGTGAAGATCGGGCCAATTCGCCGAGCTGATTCGGTGCGTATCAAGGGTGGACCCATGGAAGAGAGACCTCTCGAGCCAGAGGTTAAGGAAGGCAACATGCTCCCGGTCGCTGATGGAGCCGTTTTGTTTGTTGTGAATGGCTACGTACTTGGCCCAACCGTTGATAGACTTGGTATAAAGGTGATGGGAGACTTTGGAGCAAAAACAGAACGGGTCAGCTATGGATGTGATGTTAAGGGAGGTCAGGGCCACTACATCAAGAAGGGTAGGGCTCATCGACCCATGGCCAAAAAGAAATGCGTTCAACGCATCGGACCAGAAGTAACAGGAGGACGCTAGCATCAGTTCAATTTTAAAAGGAAGGGCGAGGAAGAGGTCGATGCAGTGTGTGATCCCGGAGTACTCCCAAACACCCTGTTTCGACACAGCGACCTGAAGGTACCAATCGCACCATCCAGGAAGGAGAGGGGAATGCCCTAAAGCTTTGGTGCTAATCAGAGAGAAGCATTTTCGAATGTTTGAAAGGGATGCACTAGGTTTCGGCGTTAATGAAATCGGTGGGATTAGGATCACCGCTTGGCCCTAGAAAGAAACATGATGGGTATTTGGCTAGAGGGATCAAGATTTGGTTTTTCAGATTCTGCGGAAAAGGAAAAGGGGAAAATGATAAGAAAAAGGTGGAAGAACCAAGAAAATCGGCAAGTAATCGGAAACAAAGGATAAAAGAGCCAATGACTTACCTCATGGACGAAATCGGTGGTTGCCATCGGAGGTTGACGAAGAATGAAAACGATGGAGAAGGCGATGAGCACAGGGAACACAAAACAGTGATGAGCTCGAATAGCAAGAAACATTGTGCACGGAAGGCATAAAGAAGAAAGGAGGAGTACTCGATAGTTCTTATAGAGTGAGAAGTAATTCCTCGGCAGTTGAGTCAAAGTAATCTCGGCCGATTTGGTGGGGCCATTCCCAACGTTCAGCGGAAAGGTAATCATGAGTATGTTTTCAAACAGGCCGAAATCATTACTAGGTCAGGAAAAAACAAGACCCTTGATTTGGAAGAATGCTAGTGCAAGACTGTGTGGGATGAAGCCTGGTCCAATGCCACCACAAAAAAGTAGATGAGTCAGACCAAGCGACATCCATCACAGTCGTTCATGGCCAAAGAAAGAAGAAAGGTACAAGGAAGAAGATAAAGTGAAACCGACGCCCTTGCAACATATATGAAGCGTTGGAAGATGAAGGGTTTTGGCTACTAAAAATCAATTGGAAAAGACACTTGAAAGGACGTGCTAGCAAGGAGTGATTATGACTGATAATTTCGAAGCATCAGTTATCCATGAACGCTCAAAAACTAGGGGGCATGTGTTGACGCCAAGATTTGGTAAAGCCCAAAATCCCACTACGAGTTGCCGCATGGTCAACAGAAGGTCAAAGAAGATTCGGTCGAAGAAAGTCAAAGGAGTCCATCCACAATAGATGCATGATCGGAAGGGGAGCCAATGGATATAGGAGCGAAAGATGGTTACAGATTCATCCAGAATCGGTTGGATAAGTTACTTGGATGGTGAGTCTACATACTATAAATATGTACCCCTTAGGTTAGATTAGTTAACTCTCGTTCAATCAATCAATCGGCGCATCACCACCCTTGAGCCCCAAGGTTATCCGACAGGACTCGGGCGCTCGGAGCTAGGCTGCATCATTTTGATCTCTGGCGAAGAGGTGAGTCCCGCCACCCCCGACGTCTGTGCCAACTAGGTTAGTATCCTCATGGCTGCATCAGTTAGGTTTGATCTCTTAGATTGAAGTGATCTAGGTCTGATAGTTTGAGGCTTCATCGGTTGGGTCCGACATCTCTTGCTATTGTATCTTTTTCATGTCGTATACTGTTCATCTAAATAAAGTTTGCTCGGTTCTTTGATATATTGTTCAGATCATCGTGACTAGATGCGGTCTTGGTTAGGTCCGATCTAGTTATTGTGCTGATTTCCACGATATAAATATATTATCTAGCATGCTTTATTTATTTCTATCAGAGTACAAGCTGATAGGTTATCTTTAATTTATCTTCATATCATGTTCACCGTCGAAGGGTGCACATCGGCCTATACGCACGATCTATCTTTTCCATCTGTCTATGGCGCGCTCGCTCGATTAGGCCAACTTGGGCTATCGGCCATATGGCCGATCGGCATGCTGGTTCACGGTTTTATCATTTATGCCCCAGTCATCTGCTTGTCAGCCGATCGGCTATGCTACTAACATTTATCTTTTCTGATCCCTTATCAGTTGTAGGGTCAAACTGATTGGCACGTCTTGAACCCCTTTTCTAAGATGTAGGACCTACACTAGAGTCAAGCAAATCTCTCAGGCCACGCGTGTGTCAGTGTGTGACCAAAAAGCACGCCAACAGTTACACTCGTGTCAGGGATTGACAGCCTTAAAGCCCGATAACTTTCGTCGGCTATAGTAACAACTGACAAAAGTTACGTTAACTTTCATCGATCTAGATGAGCCAACGGAAGTTACCCTAACTGATGAAAGTGTATTATTTCCTTATAGTGAATGCATGAGTTGTCCTAACACTATCGGACGATGACCAATCGACATCAGCTTCAATAGCAACCTAAATGGCTACAATACGTTGCAGAAATCATAACATATTATGGAGATACATCATATTGGCTACATACTCTAATCGGCATATAGAATAAAGATTGGCCTATAAAGAAATTTCAAACATCTAGATGACAACACTCGACCACCAACATGTAGTTTATTTATTTTTTTTAATTAAAAAAACAAATGAAGTCTAAAACATGAGACTTTTTATGATGTCATGATATGATATGTTGGAGGAAAATACTTTCGCCTTAACAAGGTAATAATAACAAGGATTACGAAGGTCATTCGAATACTAAAGTCATCGCTTTGGCTTCCGAAGGCTGAGGGCTCGAAGCTGCTAGATATGTCAGAGCCTCCTTCGTCAAAAGGCTTGTGCATGTTAAAACTATTTGGAGGTGACATCAAAACCATGGGATCTCCGTTCCCTTTGACAAGTCGTGTACCTTGACTTGTTCACATGGAGTGTTTCTATATTACACTAATAGATACGTAGAGAATTTGGTAAAAAAATTAAGAAGGTTTTGCAAAAGTTATCAAGAAATACTAAACAACACCTTTGAAAAAATTCTTAAAAAAATAGTTGTTCACTGAGTGTCGAACACCTACCAAATAATTGGAGTTTGCTTAGTGTTGTATCTCAGACACTCCACAAACAACTCCGAGTATACAAGATCTAACACTCAACAAACAAGCATTGATATTGTTCTCCCTCCTCCGTGTCGTCGCCCGCCCCTGTTGCCCCTCCCTCTGTGACACCTCTCCCCTGTTGCCCCTCCCCGCGACATGGTTCTCCCATCACCCATCGGCCCTCATTGCACCACCAGCCCTCCCCCTCTATTGGCCCCCCTTCATCAACCCCTCCTCCGCCGACGCCCCTCCCTCTCTGGCGCCCCTCCTCCAATGGTCCTCTCCCGTGCCCCTCCTTCGCCAGGCCCTGCTCTGATGGTACTCTCGTATGAAATTACTAATTTCAATCAAAATTGCAATGATACCACCGACTGATACATATATAGGATTGATCTAAGGCTGGCTATTGAAAAGATTTGTGATGTTCCTATCATTTCAAGTCATATTGTAATAGTTCTCACAATGGAACTAGGCTGTGTGCGCAATATCACTTATTAATATATAATTAATCAGTGAGCAGTAGTTTATTAGGCTTTCATGTACTATTTTTCTTGACTTTGATATGCTGGTAAAGTGGCCAAATGATTGTCGAGTGCATGCCTTCAGCAGTTGGCAAAGTGGCCAAACGTTTGCTAAGTGTATGCCTTCAATACTCGGCAAAGCGGTCATTATAGGCCTGACACCATTAGAATGTTTTTTTTTAAGTTGGACTCTCGGCAAACATGGTTACCAATTATGCGACAGAAACACACTCAATAAACAGCTAGCTATTCGTCAGCACCATGTACGTCGACAGCTTTTATCTAAGTCTTACGCTCGGCAAACATTCGCAGTGTTTTACATCCGCTACCATGTGCCCTAGACACACAGCGAAGTCCCAAAATCCAGTAGTGTTTACCATGGCAAATTATTTCTCATTCAGACCTCAACAATTACTTTTGACAGGAGTTTGGATATAGGACATTTGCATGAACTAATTTTATTTTGTTATTACAGACGGCAATAGCCCCCCAAATAAATAACGACATACATAATAATATACAATGACCACTTACAAAAAAAAATGCCGCACTTCTGTTGTTTGCATCCAACCAAAATGGTATGGGGACTACCGAGAAGCGACGACACTGAAACAGGCATAGAACAAACAAGAAAAAAACTAATGCATAATTACAGTTCCAAGAATATATACAGCCGATAAATTCTTGATAGGACTGCTGTAATGCAATTCAATCTGTGCAAATGAGTCCAACTTGCGAGATCAAACCGATGCCGCAACATCCAGAGTGGTCAGTTCAGCGCTGACCAAACCAGGCACCCACTGCTCGGCATAATGAAATTGTATTACTTTTGTGAAGCATTTTGAGGACATTCTTGGGAGCTGTTTGATAATGATTTGCTCGGATTGATTATTGCAGGCATCCATTGCTCAGGAATCACAATAAAATACGCAGACATGGCTTTTCTAAACCGCTTCTTATACTGCATCGGTGAAATCACAGTCGGAGAGGCATTCTTCGGCCCGCCAAGAATACCAGACGACTTGACCCATGTCTCGAGGTGCTTGTCCCATGTATACTGCCTCATAAAATCAATTATTCCCAGGACCAATTCATGTTTCTCCTCATCAACTCCGACAAGCAAGGAATAATCCATCACATCAATTCCCTACAAGAACACATGAGTTTGTTAATGTGTATACTAATTGAGTAGAATATTGCCTGTTGCCTATGGCATACAATAAATCTTATTAGCGATTCTCATAAATCCTAACAAAATTAATTTAAAATAGATGCAACACAGAAAGAGATAATAATGGCAAGCATGCAGTTCACACTATATGCATGCTAGGAACTTGTAAACCTTAGTTTCAAGTGCTACAGCCAAAACATCCCAGGGTCAGAACGACCTTCAAGGCTTCACACACGCAGAGAACACTAAATCCTAATTTTCACGGTCTATAAAATAGTAATGATTCTTTTCATACTAGGAAGGGCAAAGGAATAATTTGCAGTCTTACATAACCTATATTAAAGATTGGTTTCTCTCGTAAGTGCATGTCCAACAACAGACTAGTGTTGCACCAAAATAGCTGAACAAGAACAATAGTCTTGCATCCTTACAACTCATGGTCATGGACAAATCAAAATCTACCAAAATACAATTAAATAGGAAACAATTCTCTTAGATAATATAAGCAACACTTAGACATATAATCAAGCTTAAGACTGAAAAAAGAAAAATATAAGCCCTTTAGGTACTGTAAGAGACCAAAGTTAGATAAAATCAAGGTGAAGACTCGAAAATAAAATGATATGTTTGACGTTTTAAGTCTTAGCACAAGGATTCATGCATGAAATAGATCATTATCACTGTCAGAATCTGAACTTACTGCCAGAAAGGAAGTATCATTCCAAACAGCTCTTTCTAGAAGCCTCTTTGCCTTGTTCCCAACAAAAATTGGTGATGTCGGCATTGCCTCAATCAAGTTTTGGTCAAGAAGGACCTTGTTGCTGCTGGAATCAGCATTATACCTTGACCTCGAAGATCCCTTGAGATCATAGAGCCTCGTAATATTCCGTCCAAATAAAAGATTTTCCATCACAAGTAAATCCATTTTTGACTCCTTGCCACCCTTCACATGCTTAATTGTAACCTAAGCAAAAAAAAAAACCTTTTAGTATAAGCACCATGGTAAAAAATCTGCCTATCAAATACTTCAACAAGGTTATTCTCCAACCATACAACATGCAGAAAGCTATGACTATATAAATTGTGGATTACTGCCCTTGATTTATCCAAGGGAATTTCTGAGAGTGAAAAATAGGTCAAAAATTACAACACCTCCAGCAAACACTCAGCTGTAGGTTGCAAAATTTCTGAAGGTGTGTTTAGTGGAACACATAACAGATCAAATAACATAATTGCAGGAGGTAACCTGACAAGCTGTAGAAAAAAAGACCTCCAAAACCTATATACTATATAGAGTGTGGCTTTCAAAATTTTAACAATGCCTGCATGTCATCATGTTTAAAAGTAGATAAAGAAATAAAGCTGATGTAACTAAAACAAGCAAATGGAAACAGAACACATTCATATCCCTTCTGATTTGAATTTTTAATATGCCAAACTTCATACATGATTGTAAAACTGGATAATTGGACAAAACCAAAAATCTGATCCAGCCCACCAGAAAAATATCAGATATAGACTGTAGAACTTTAGCGAGATTTCCCACATATGCTCCTTTTGACCTAAAACTCAGACGATATCAAATCAATGTGTTTTTTCTAGAACAGACAGTTTTTCTCTGGAAACTATGTAAGTTAGCTCACAGGAGGTTCTACTTGATAGCCAGGTGCCCCTAGCTAATTCCTTTAGAACAAGACAGCAATTATAATATTTTATTCAGAATTCTCTGGAATCAACAGATGAATGAAATTTCTTCCCAGAATCAAAGTGATAGATTAAACAGAAAAGCCGAGGGAAGGAATATACCTGATAGATTCCCAAAATCTTTGCAAGACATGTAGGGCTTCCAGTGCTTATGGACTCTGACAAATATTTAAAATAATCTAGGCCAAACTTAAGGAATGATTCAAGCTCTGTTTTTGTGACCTGCTTAATTATAAATCTATCATCCAGAGATTTTGCAAAGAACACATTGCTTTTGCCACCTTGTGCTCCCCATTTTTTGCATCGACTGATAGATCTTAAAAAATCAACTTCAGTTGGACAGCAAGACCTTCTGAGAGCTTCAAAGCTTTTTGCATAATAGCATGTCACAGAGTATTTCACTTTCCCAAGTGGGCCACCATCTTCAAAGGAAACTCTTAGGTGAACTAGATCAGGAAAAAATGACCCTCTATTTCCAGATATTGACGAAGCAAGATCATCGGAGGATCCAAAATCCTCAAATAAATGAAAAGGGTTAAAGTTTCCAGAATCATATACAGGCAATGGAAGTAAAGAATCTGAACCAGCTTTATTCTTGTTGCTCTCATCCAACATTTGGAAGTAGTACATGGGTGAAACAAGTGCATAAGAAATTATACTGGTTGGCTCATCATCAAATACTGGGATAACAACATTGTTAGTCCCCATTGGTAGAAAAAGTCTTGCTCCACCTTGCTGGGATAACTCACGAAACAATGTAATGTACACATGATTGTAGTCAGCCAAGGCCCCAAATCTCGGTGCTGTACCAGAATTTGTGTTTAAGGAGTTATAGAACGTCATGTATGGCATTTTAAGCCACCTTGATAAGTCTTCTACTGTATCTCCAGACCTGACAGATAAAGAAGCATGGGATGGAACTTCCTTAACTTGATTTTTAACAACAGCAGCTGTACCTTCTAGCAGAGCTAGTGGTCTCATGATGCTTGTATCAGGAACTGTTCCATTTTCACCTCTCCATTTTGCATCCAATGTGTCTGAAATGTCAGCATTTACTGGGAACTGACCATCAGAAAAAACCCTACGAAGACTGATATTAGATTCTTGATGATCCAGATTATCCTTAACATCTGCACTGTTAGGATGATTGATTTTGGCTATTGCATCTTCCATACCATTCAACCCTGCAACAATTTTCAAGCTACTTCCATTAGATTGATCAGACTGATTGGGCTCCTTGTCATTCGCATGAAGTGGGCATGAACTCTCCCTTAAGGATCCTTCCTTAGCATTTGAAAGAACTTCAGCATCCTTTGAACTCTTCTCTAGTTTTGTGCTTGCATTGGTATCAACAGATTTATCGTTAATGTCAGAACCCCTACTCCCAACCCGTAAACCTCCCAGCATGTCACAGTACTTGCCACCTGAATTTGCTATAAAGATTAACCGCTGATCCCACAAGTAACACAAAAACAGTAGCTTCCTCCTTAGTTTGTTAACCTCAAGAATATCAATGAATGGCTGCCCCTTTTTGATCTCTTTTTTCAGTAGGTCCTTTAATGATTCCTGAAGGTGAACGCTCCAATAATTAGAACATAACTTTAAATATGTGTGCCATTGTTTTGTGCAGAGCCTACGTGGAGCTATGGTTGCCTAATAAACATTAGATAAACAAAACAAAGAAAAACTTACTGTAAAGTCTGCTTTCTCTGCTTGCAGGATCTCTTCCAGCTCCATAATGCTCCTTCTTAACTTAAGGATCTTCATGTTGCCATCAAAAGAACCTGTAATTGGCCTTCCCTCTGAAATTTGGTGGAGTGCATTCAGTACTTCAGTGAACAGAAGTTCAGCTGAGTCAACCACCTGAATCATTGATTATTAGCATCAACTAGAAATTATCACACAAGTTAGCTCACACATTAAACATACTACCTCATTTGCTTCTTGCTCTACCCATTCCTGATGCTGGGAAGTAAAATCGAGTTTCGATGGTGGCAAATACACTGAGTGAACCTTGATTGATGCATATCGGAAGCAAGCAACCATTTCACCAAAGCTAAAATACAAACATGTAAGTCACAGCCTTTATCAGTTTGATAAATCGAAAAGGAATAAGGGGATACCCATAAAAACGAAGGCAGTCCCTGTGAAGAGAATGGCCACAACTGGCTACCCTACTTGCTGCGGCATGATTTGAGAAACTAAGTTCCAGAAATTTTCCAAACGACAAGCCCCATGCAGCATCAGACATCACTACTCTTTTAGTTGCTGGAGGGAGTTCATTAACCCGAGGACATCGTAAGCATCTATGCCACATCCAGATTTTACCATCATGTTCACCAGGCAATTTCACTGCAAGTTTCCTCACTGAAATTGTCAAGCTACCTTGCGGGTGGACATAACAATAAACATGTGCCTCTGGTGGCAGCTCACAAGAGATACAATTATTGTTCTGAATAGGAATGTGAAAGTTAATCAGAATATAAAGTTTCAAAAAGTATTAGATTTAAGAATGACCTCAGTCTAACCTGATCAAAGAGCTGGTCACGCAGAAATCTTCCTAAAGGCTTGTCAAAGTTGCCATAATATTTTATGCGAAGAAGGTTTGGCCGCTGACAAACAGTTTCCTTCCAAACACAACGTGAGGATAAAGAAACCAATATACTCTGGTTGTCAGCAGGAGATGCTGGAATTTCATCTTTTTTTACTACTGAATCATCCTTTGAACTGTCATCATCATGAGAAATTTGCACATTGAGAGGAACAGATGGCTTAGCTGCTATCTTGTTACCACTCTCAGAATTATAGGCAAATAAATGATCGCTCACAACAGACTCCAGATTTGTTCCATGAGCAGGCAATACATTGAAACCATTATCTTGGGCATGTCCAGGTGTTTCAGGTTGACATTCTTCAAAATGCATTTTGTTAACTACATTTCTAGCACAAGCAAAACAATGACAAAACGAACTGCTCAGCTGCTGAAGAATGGCATCAGTAGATGACTGGGGGACCATGCCAAGCAAACAGGCAATATTTTTATCCGGGACATTGAAATGGGCAGATGTGGTTTGGGTAGAATCAGCTCCCAATTTTTTGCAGCTTTTATTCTCAGGACAGCATGCTACTATTGTTTGGTCCAAAGTTCTAAAACCATCAAATGTTGACTCATCCTTTTGCATATCAAAGTTTGGTGATGAAGCAGTAGGTATTTGTAAAATAGGTATCGTTGAAATGGATCTATCAGCACTAGAAGGTTTATCCGGCAACGCAACAATAATTGGTGACTTGAGAGGGAGTTCCGGAAGGGTTGCACCTTCATCCACAAGAAAAGATGTTTCCAGAGCCAAGTGATAGGCTGCAAAGACTCCATATTGCACAACATGCTTCACTTTTTTCAGCTCATCACCATTAGCTCCTTTGAGTAAGATCTACAGATTAGGAATAGTTAGTCATGTGCAGCTCACCTCATTTTTTTCTTTAATTCTTTCATAAAGTACTAAGTATTAACATCAATCATGAAGCCATAAACTCTTCAAGGAGCAAACATCCACAGTGGCAGGATCAAATATTACACTGTTCTGAATTAAATTCTTTTTTGACAATATTAAATGCTAACAGTTGTATATGAAAGAATAGGTTCCACAAAACTCAGTGCAGTATCACACATCAGTTGACGCACAATCATTTGTAAGTTATTTTTTCAATGTAAGTTCTTTAAGCCTTCACCTTGAATGGAATCCATGAAATTTTATTAATTAAAATTTATTTATTTCCATTCTTATATTTTAGCAGAATAGTCAAATTATGTTTTAACATTTTAGGGCAGAAAAAATGGGTATAGTTTAGAAAATACATGCTTCACAGAATAGTTACTAAATAGATAAAGCAAATGAGCTGCAACATATGACAAAGGGCAAGTGCTATAACAACTGAATACTTACTGTACAACCCAAGGGTTTTGGGGAGCCCTCAAAAAACATAAGGGTCTTCAGCATTTTCTTCCCACCTTCTCCAGCAGTCCCGTGCTCTTCAACATATTTCTCCACATGGAATAGATCACAATGCCCAAGCTTTTGGGATGACAGATAATCAATAGATGGAACTATATGAGCACCAGTGCAACGTGATATCCTTTCGAGAAGTGGCTTTTTTATGTTCAGAACAAGTGAAATGTTTTTATCCAGAAATAGGTCCTGAGCATATCGAGACACAGATTTTTCGACCAACACAACACTTGGTTGGTGGGCTTTGATCTTTGCAACTGCCATTTTCAAATAATCTGTTTCCTGGAGAAAAAAGGGCATGACAATGCATCACTAACAGCAACATCCAATCTTTATCACCTTTTCAATGCACTTTGGTTTTACAAAATATGAATAAAAAGAGATTAATGGGCAATACCTGCTGCAGTAAAGTATCAAAACTTGAAAGCAAATTCGATATGCGCTGATATTCAAGTGCACCACCAAGGATCAGGATATGTGGCTTTTCTTTTCTTGATGCCATGCGCCGATGAGCAACATTCTTCTTACAAACAATTCCTTTTACAACACAACTGGAAATGAAGAACCACAATAAAGTTCTTACATGAAGCACTAATCAGATGCATGACAAAGAAATGAAGTGTTAAATTTCAAAGTGTTATAACTTGGAAAAATAAAATTGCCAGCAAGTAACATCATGCATTTGAATTACACAAAGAAGAGTCATGTGGTATTCATATTTTTAAGTTTTAACCATAAGACAAATGAATACTCAAAATCACGCTATCTAAAATCATAACAAGAGCCTCAAGGATGGAGTGGTGGATGTGAGAGGGCAAGGGGATAGGATTATCTTAGTTAGGCTTGTCATTGATGATATGGTCTTGAATGTGGTTAGTGCGTATGCCCCCCAAGTAGGCCACGATGAGAGTGTTAAGAGGCAATTCTGGGAAGATTTAGATAGCCTGGTTAGAACTGTACCTTCTAGCGAGAAGCTTTTCATAGGAGGAGATCTTAATGGGCATGTTGGTTCAACGAGATCCGGTTTCGAGGCGGTTCGTGGAGGTTTTGGGTATGGTAGTAGGAATCAAGAGGGTGAGGAAGTCTTGGACTTTGCAGTAGCTTTTGACTTGATGATAACGAACACTTTCTTTAAGAAGAGACAGTCTCATTTAGTGACCTTTAGTAGTGGCCAACATTATAGCCAAATTGACTTTATCCTCACAAGAAGAGAGGATAAACAGGCATGCTTGGATTGCAAGGTAATTCCAGGGGAATGTGTTGTTTCTCAACATAAGCTTGTGGTGGTGGACTTACGTTTTAAGATGTTCGCTCATAGGTATAAACAAGCCAAGATTGCAAGAACAAAGTGGTGGGAACTGAATGAAGAGACATCAGAGATCTTCAAGGAAAGGGTAGTTAAAGAGGGCCCTTGGAAGGAAGGAGATGACGCAAACAACATGTGGGAGAAGACGGCAAACTGCATCCGGAAGGTGGCCTCGGAGGTGCTTGGAGTGACCAAAGGGGGTAGAAGCGTTGATAAAGACACTTGGTGGTGGAATGGGGAAGTCCAAAATACTATTAAGGAAAAGAAAGAATGCTATAGGCGCATGTTCCATGACAGGAGTGTGGACAACATAGAGAAGTACAAGGAGGCAAAGAAGATCGCAAAGCGAGCTATAAGTGTGGCTAAGGGTACAACGTATGAGGATCTTTACCAACGATTAGGCACGAAGGAGAGAAGGACAACTATAGGATGGCTAGGCTCGTGAGAGAAAGACGAGGGACTTTAACCAAGTTAAGTGCATTAAGGATGAAATGGAGAACATCCTGGTAAAATATGAGGAAATCAAACAAAGATGGCAAGAGTATTTTGACAAATTGTTCAATGGTGAGAACGAGAACACAACCTTTCAATTGGATGACTCTTTTGATGACACCAACAGGCACTTTGTGCGGAAGATTCAAGAATCTGAGGTCAAAGCTGAAGAGGATGAAGGGTGGTAAGGCGATGGGCCCGGATGGTATCCCAATTAAGGTGTGGAGATGCCTCGGGGATATAGCCATAGTATGGCTAACCAAGTTGTTCAACCATATTTTTCGGTCGAACAAGATGCCGGAAGAGTGGAGGAGAAGTATATTGGTACCAATATACAAGAAGGGAGATATTCAAAGTTGTAGTAATTACCGAGGAATTAAGTTGATGAGCCATACTACGAAGCTATGGGAGAGAGTCATTGCTCATCGATTGAGAAGGATAACGCGGGTCTCTATGAACCAATTTGGTTTTATGCCTGAAAGGTCAACCATGGAAGCCATTTTCTTAATAAGACAAGTTATGGAAAGGTATAGGGAGAAGGACCTACACATGGTCTTCATTAACTTGGAGAAGGCGTATGAAAAAATACCAAGGAATATTTTGTGGTGGGTTTTGGACAAGCATAAAGTTCCAATGAAGTACGTGAGACTCATTAAGGACATGTACAACAATGTTGTAACTAGAGTTCGAACAAGTGATGGTGACACAGATGACTTTCCGATTAAAATAGGACTGCATCAAGGGTCAGCTTTGAGCCCTTATCTATTTGCCTTGGTGATGGATGAGGTCACAAGGGATATACAAAGGGTTATCCCTTGGTGTATGCTCTTCGCGGATGATATAGTGCTAGTTGATGAAAGTCGAGTAGGAGTAAATAGGAAACTAGAGTTGTGGCGAGAGACCCTAGAGTCAAAAGGTTTTAGACTCAGCAGAAATAAAACTGAATATATGAGATGTTACTTTGGAACCACTACACATGAGGAGAGGGATATCAGTTTGGAAGGCAAGTAGTGCCTAGGAAGGATACATTTTGATACTTGGGATCAATGCTTCAAGCATCAGGGGATGTCGATGAGGATGTTAGCCATAGAATCAAAATAGGGTGGATGAAGTGGCGCCTGTTAAGGCTGTTAGGCCCATTAGGCCCATCTCATGGCTATATATGTAACTCCACCTTAGTGGTGTCTTGATCCTTTATCTAATACAACTATTGTCACATGGTATCAGAGCGGGACTAGGTTCTTGCTGCCATCTCCGTCATCTCTCGCCCCCGGGAGTTCATCCCGTTCTTCCGGGGGCGGTCATCAACCTTTCCTCTTTCCTGCTTGGTTCATCTTCCTCTCAGGCGCTAGATCTGTGCGCCCTTCCCTGTGCTCCCTTCCCCTTCGTGCGTGCGTCAGATCTGGTGGCAGTACGCCAGATCTGGCCATTGGTCGCTGGATATGGGCGTCGTCCGCCGGATCTGGTCGTTGGCCACCGGATCTGGGCCTTCCCGTCTTCGTCGCCGCCAGAGCTTCGCTGCTCGTCGCGAGATTTGTCGCGGGCCATCATGGAGGTCGTTGTTGCCGGTCGCCCCGTCTCCGCCATCGCGGAGGCCGTTGGCCGCCGGATCTGGGCGCATGCCGTCGGATCTAGGTGTCGGCCCCCCGTCCGCCGCAAGTCGCGGGTCGCCCCCTGCCGTCGCGGGGGTGCTGCCGTCCGCCGTCATTGCGGCCCATCCTCGTGCCGCCTGTCACCCCGCCGCCCGTCGGTTCTGCTTCTGCTGTTCGCCGCCGGCTCCTCCGCTGTCTGCCACCCGGGCGGCTCGTCCTCACCTCCTGCCGTCGCAGGGGTGGTCTTCTTCGTCGCCTCGGCTCTGGGGTGGTCTTCTTCATCGGCTCTCCCTCGCTGCAGGACCTCATCTCCGCCGTTGCGGGGTGGTCTTCTTGCACCGTTGGATGTTGGCTCATCCCCGTCACTCGTGTTCTGCTCTGCCATCCCCGCCAGCCCGTAGCGGGTCTATCTGTTGCTTAGGTCATTTTGGGATCATGTGGTCCTGTTTTATTTTTTTTATTTTTTTTTCTCTCCTGGTTATAGACCAGGTTTGTGTCATTTGTGTCGCCCGCCGTCATCGTTGACTTGCGCATTGTTGGTTTCTCCGCCGTTGCGGAGGCCGTTGCGCACGTCCTCATCCATCGCCGTCATGGCCCATCCTCGTCGTCGTCGCCATCGTGGAGGTGTTTTTGTCACTGGTTTCTCCGCCGTCGTGGAGACCGTTGCACATGTCTCCGTTTGCCGCCGTTGCGGCTCATCCTCGTCGTCTCGCCGGTCTCTGCCGTTGCGGAGGCTGTCGGCTCGTCGTCGTTGAGAGCTACATCGACTTCATTCGCTCAAACTCAACGCTTTCGATCCGCATTGAGTTTGAGGGGGGTGTTAAGGCTGTTAGGCCCATTAGGCCCATCTCATGGCTATATATGTAACTCCACCTTAGTGGTGTTTTGATCCTTTATCTAATACAACTATTGTCACAGCGCCAAGCATCAGGAATTTTATATGACAAGAGGGTACCATTGAAGCTAAAAGGCAAGTTCTATAGGACGACAATTAGACCTTCAATGTTGTATGGTGCAGAATGTTGGCCTGCAAAAAGGCGACATGTCCAGCAAATAAGTGTTGCGGAAATGTGTATGCTACGTTGGATTTGTGGGCATACAAGAATGGATCGTGTCCGGAATGAGAATATACGTGATAGATTAGAGGTAGCACCAATTGAAGAAAAACTTATCCAACACTGGTTGACATGGTTTGGACATGTCCAACAGAGGCCTCCGGAGGCACCGGTGTGTAGTGGAACCCTAAGACGTGACAACAATGTGAAGAGAGGTAGAGGAAGACCAAAATTGACATGGGAAGAAGCAGTAAAAGGTGATTTGAAGCGATGAAATATACCCAAAGATTTAGCCATAGATATGAGTGCTTGGAAAACAGCTATTCATGTGCATGAACCCTGATTTTTGGTTCTTGTTAGGTTTCAACTCTAGCCTACTCCAACTTGCTTGGGACTGAAAAGCTATGTTGTTATTGTAACTATGATCCACAGCAGAATAAATTTGTTTACCTGTCACTTGGATGGCCACAAGCCAAGCATTTCACCTTCACATAACCACCAGGGTCCATCCTCCCCCCTTTGCTGGTATCTGGTTTTAAAAGAGATGCAGCTTCCCAAGATAAAGAAGTAACTATATCTAGCCAACTCTCTTTGCCAGCTTTTTTAGCTAACGGCACCTTTTCAGCCTGAAGAAGTTGAGCAACCAATGCCCGAAAATGCCCAGCAACAATTTCTTTCATGGCTCTCTTGTGTTCCTCAGCAGATTTATCTCTACTTCGACAATGTCCACTACCAAAACTGTTTGAGCGTAGGTATCCCCACTCTCCTGTAGCATCCTCCCCATCATCATCATCACATAAAGCACCATCATGGTCATCCTCTTCATCCTCAGGTTCAGGAGGCTGCCAGAGTGAGCTATTGTTTTCAAAATCCACAGGTTCATTTTCTAGCACTTCCATGCTATACAAGGAAGAAGATCGAGTATTGCACTCCTCAATATTATCAATGATGTGATCTCCAATCTTATCTATTTCCACAGAATCAACTAAATTAAGATCATCTTTCCTTGGGGATACAGATTCTTTTACAGCATCACTACAATCAACTTGATTATCAAAACACACAGTTTTGTAGTATTGATCACAGTTTTGCAAGTGTTGTACATTTGAATCTGAGTGAAAAACTGCATAATCATCATCCTCATCATCACTCCTAGCACAAAATAGATGTTGGATTAGTCACAATAATGATACTTGCACTTTAAAAATACATTCTTCGTTACATTTATTGATTCATGTGCACCATAATTTCTAGTTAATAAAGCATAAAAATAAGTGCTGAACTAATGCAAAAACGGGGGTGCTAAGCATCAAGTAACTTTACGGTATCCCAGCTATTTTTTTCTCCCTGCATAATATGCACATTTCATAAAAAAATAATGGCAGAATATGCGACAGTGTTACACATTAGTTTCTGGCACAGAGGAGCAATAGCAGGTTGGCAGCTTATGTCAATGAGACAGTAAAAGATGTCGTGGAGTGTGAAACATATCACTAGGATAATATCACAATGACCAGGAAAATCAAATCAGAATGTTGCCACAATTAGTTGAAACAACTATCAGTTGGAAGTTGTAAGGCAGTAAGCTTACTAAATAAAGCTGGGTAAATCCTTTTGTCTATGTGTTCAAAAAATTGTCACACCATCGAAGTATTGAAAAATGGAAAAATAGAGCAATGCAACCATAATCTCTCAGCCTGTACCTTTTATACCCTACTTGTTTCAATGGTGATGATTAAGAGTATAGCGCTATAACCAATTCAATCATGCTCTGTTGGCTAACCAGCAGTCAGCTCATGAATTTTTCTTATGCTTATATAACACTAGCATGAACAATAGGAAATGAGCACTAAATGGCACAAATTTGATACTAGTTTGATGGCATACTATAATGCACACCATATGGAAGCAACAAGTGTACTTAAAGTTTGAGATATTGTTTGTTTCATGTACCAAAAGCAATGACAGTGAGCATGATCTCCAATATAAAGTATCCAAGTTCAAATACAGGGATTTTCTAGGTCAAAGCACCCAGAAGGAAAAAATATTATGAACAAATTAGCAACTAGCTCTTGTCCAATACCTTTAACAAAATTCAACACAAACATGTAGCAATGTTCTCAGAATTATGAATAGAAATTTCTACCAGTTAGTCCATGCATGTGTGATCTTACTTTGTAGATAGCTTTGCAACAAGTTAGATCCAAATTCTTATTGAGTAAAACACATAGCCCAGAAAGGCATACCTATTCAAGCAAAAGTTATATGGATCGGATGTTTTGTCGACATAAGCTGCAAGCTTCATGCCCTTGGCCGGTTCCACCGCAATCAGCTCCTTCTTTAGAAAACCACCCCCCTCACCGCACTTGTACTGGTCTTTGACCGACACTGATGAGAAGTCTGAGTAGCTAACATTCGCGTAAGACAACATCTGACCGTTCGTCCCGACACTGTTATGCCTAGTTGAACTAGACTTGTTGCTTCCGAGGCTCAAGGCAGAAGCTGACGGGCTCAACACCAGACTCGATTGTTGTGTTACATCTCTCTGAAATGCCACCTCCTCCTCCAACCAGCGCTTGAAGCAGTAGTTGCAGACTCTGATCCTCTCGCAGTCCTCCCTCACTGCGTCCTCTGGCGCATGCAGCACAGAGTTAGACGTGCACCGGGCACAGAACACGCGACCGCAGTGGCGGCAGTGGTGACGCCGGTTCAGGATGGTGAATTGCACGTCGCAGTCGTAACACACACGGCAGCTCTGGTCCGGCATCCAAAAGTCCCTTGATAGGTCATGCGGCTGCGGCGATACGGCGCCAGAAGCAGCAGCGGCACCTGCCTGTGGCGGCGGCGGTGGCGGTGGCGGTGGCGAGTGCTCTCCCCGCCGCGGCATCCACGACTTCACCGCACCAAACAACTCCACTAGCCGCCCCTCGGGTGATCCCATCATCCAGGCCACGCGCGCCGCCGCCGCCACCACCAGCAGCCCCACCCCTCATGCTCAATCCGGCGACGCCTCAATCGACATAGCTCTCACTACTCCCAAAACCAACAGAGACCACCACTCCCACCTCCCCGCCGCACCACGCCGCCGGATCAGATCACCTCAACAGTACAGTAAACAGCACAGTAAACTCCAGGCTCCCAGCTATCCGTCCGAATTGGGTAGTAGAACTCCAAAACTTGCTTCAAACCCGAACAGCAGGAGGGGGAAGTGATTTGGGTTAAGAAAAATAAAAAATTTAGTTAGATTAAGGAGGTGAGAGGGTTCCAGTAGGCCGGCGCCAGGGAGCACGGGAGACTGGAGGTTCGGGTTCACGGGGAAGGGGATAGAAAAGGAGAGGATGGATTAAATTGACGGCTTGACGCGTCTTCTGTTTTTAATTTTTTTTTATTTTAGTAATGAAATTTTTTAACTGTTATTATTTTTTTATGTTTTTTCCTCTTATCTTAAAGTCATTGGCTAGGTGCCAACCTTATCGTTTTCTTTCACGATTTTCTTTCGTTGCTTTCTTTCCCTTTCAAAATTTATTGATATTTTCCATTAAAGAAGTAAATCCCAATACGTTATTTACTAAAGACTCTATAATCATTTCAGCGTGATTTAATTTCAATAACTGAACTGATAATTTATTGATATTTTGCTGTCACCACTTAGTGGGTTGGAAAAATTGATAATTTATAATTCTCAAGATAACATTTTTAATTATGTTACTATATTGTGATAATAACTATATGATTGTTTAATTATGTGAGCCAAGATAAAAAAAATGAAGCTACTTTTGAGTTGTGGTAAATTATCAAATTTATCATGTGGTGGCTAATGTCGTAAATTCCAACCCATTGGTTTTGTCGGTAATATATTTATATTTTTGTCTTCTTTTTATCTATTCATATTGCTATGCTTTCAAGAGTGTTGAGTATATTTGGTGATTTATAGGTTCTTTGTGTTATATCCTCCAACAATAATTGTGGTTTTTTAAATGTGAAACAACTATTTTACATGTTTTATATGGAAAGAAGTGTGTCATGTTGTTTTGTTCTATTTGTATATCCTGATTTTTTTCTGTTTAAGTGACTTGTGCTGCATATAATTAGATATTCTTCCATTTGTTTTACTATAATTTCATTCCCTATCTAGCACTGTTTTTTTGTTGCATTACCTTTCCTTTATTGAGGTTTCCCATTTAAGAAGTAAATCAGGATACATTGGTTATTGAAGACTCTATGCAATCTCACTTGTGCTTTTTGTCCATAAGTGAACTGATTTTGTTTGCAGTCACCACACGGTGTATGCTTAATTAAGGCAAGGAAGTAATGAACTCTAGCCGATTAGTTTTGTTGGCAATGTTTATGTTTTTCTTTTTTTCTTTTATTGATGCCGTCAGGCTTTTAGCATATTTGGTGGCTCCTGGGCTTATGTTATCGGGTTAAAACTCATACCTGATTAGTAAACATGTACGGATATTCACTGCACATATCCGCTTTACTCGTTTAGTCATTTAACATTAATATATAAAGAAAATACAAATCCTAACCCTAGCTACTCAACCCACCACTCCTAGCTGTCACATTTTTCACACCCCCACTTTCGAGTAGTTACCCCAATCGTTCCCCATCCCTCGTGCCACCCATCGCCTTCCCCTCCCCTTGTTGTGGTGGCGGCCACTCCCTCTCCCACTCTTGTGGCAGCCACTCCCCTCCCCTCCTCTCCAACGACGGCCACTCCCCCTCCCCTCCTCTCTAGCGATGACCCTTGCCTCAGTCTGCCACTACTGTGTCGTGCGTGATCCCACCATGACTTCGCATCCCCCCCACACACACGCATGACCACTCTAGTGCCATCCTGCCCACACCATTCACCTCGCGGCCACTCTAGCATCATCATGCGCGCGTCGTCCCTCATGTGGCCACTTCAGCGTCATCCTACCCATGTCGTCCCCCGCGCAGCCACTCCGGCGCCATCTTGCCTGCGTCGTCCCCACCTATCCCCCATGCGGTCGCGCTATCCTCGGCACTAACCAACTGCAATCCCCAAGCCGACCTCTCGCCCCGAGCATAATTTTCCGCAGTTCCCGTGCTTATCTTTATTGATGGGTAAACGAGTATACTCGTGGGTATACGGCACCCGTGGGTACCGACAAGAACATAAGTTTTTACCAGTCACTGGTAATGAGTATGGGTTTGGATACAGGTATAGGTATTTTTTGCGAGTTTAGGTATGGATATGTGTTACCTACCCGTAGTACCGGACTGCCATCCCTAGCTTGAAAGACATGAAGACATGAAGTCCAACTGATTAGTTTTGTCAGCGATTTACTTTACTTTTTTTTATCTTTTATCATTTCATTAATGTCATTAAGTATCCTTTGAAACGAATTATTTTTAAAGAATTTTAGAAGATTTAGTTTAAATTCTAAAAAATGTAACATTACTGCATTACGTCTAAAAGCATCTTCAATAGTACTCTAATCTAGTTTTCTAAAATAAAATTTAGGTATTTTTTTAAAAAAAAATCAGCTACAACAATATTCCTAAACTATTCTCTATCTTAAGTGATCCTCTAAATTATCTCTCCTTTCTCTCAAAGGTATGAACTTCCTTTCTAATCCCCTTTAAAATATAGGAATTAAGATTATAAAAATACTACCATGACTGATTAATTTTTAGGGATCAACAAAGTTTAGGATGTTTTTTATGAGATTTTAGAGAATAAAAAATAGAAACTCGCTCTGAGATACTCTAATTTTTATGAGAGTTTAGAGAATAAAAAATAGAAACTTCCTTTAGTTAATTGAATGTTCATTCCAGAATGACTGTGGTTTTGTTTACAAAATGAACCCATTGTTTTTATGCGTATTTGATATAGGAATGATGCTTTAATGCTTATATCTATCCGATTGAGGATCCCTTGTCCAGTTGTCCAAGTAAAACTTGTCGCCTAATTTTATTGTTTAAGTAAATTGTGGTGCCTACGTTTATATAGCTTTTCCCCTGTGTTACTAGCATTTGCTTCCCTTGTCTCCGCCAATTTTTAGTTTTGTGAAGATATGCTTTGGTAGGTTAATTTATTGCAATTACTTTCTCTTCTTGTGTTAATTAATTGCATTTATTCGTGTTGATATGTTAATCAATCATTCAATCCGCATTTTTCTTTTGCCCCATCAATAATCCTCCGTTCTCCCAAATAATTAATGGTAAAGTTTACTAAATGCTAATCTACTAAGATAGGATAATAATATCATGTAAACATGAATTAGACATCATCAAATGTTAACTCCTGATTTGTTTTTATATATATGTATATTTCTAGGCCACGTGTATTCTACTACAATACATCCAATTTTTAAACGATTCAGATTAATTTCTACTGCTAATCTAACGAGGGGGCATTATACTATATATATAATAAATTGTCAAAAAATTGATGTGAGGCTTAAAATGGTAATTTTTGTGTAAAACCCTTGCAATACAATGTTACACAGCCTCTAACACAGTTCTAAAAATAGAGATAAGTTAGTATTATATAAAAATCACTAATGATAGTTATACCTATATTATAATTAATTAAAAGTACCAATGCAAACTATCGTTTAAAATTGATGGCTAAGATTAATCTACTAGATTAGTATTATATAAAAATCACTAATGACGGTTATGCATAGATTATAATCAATTAAAATTACTAAACTACTACTTAAAATCAATGGCTAAAATTAAACCACTGAAAATAGAATACTACCGGTATACTAGTAAAATGCATCCGGTGCTCAATTTCTAACACTTTCTTTTTCAATTGTGGCTATTTGACTCCCACTTTGTACAAAGCGATTGGATAGATTGTATTTTGTTCGAGGTTAAAATAACCGACTTAGCTATATATCAAAGACTAGCTTAGCTTGAATTTTGTGTTGGACTAATAATATCTTTAATTGACCCATTAGTGTTTAGCAAGATTCGTGAGCAGTAGAAAAGTGACGGTTAACTAGTATTCCGCTATTCTTATGGGTTAACTTATCCGTGGCCTACAAGTTATATAAGAGGCTTTGATCGAATTAAATTTACATCTCTAACCCTAAAACTATAAGTTTCAACAAGATTAAAAGTCTCAAACACACCTTGGTGGCTTTCTTAGGTTAGATTTGCGGTGCATATGGGTATTTATTTTTCTAGATCTCGATCGGACAATCTAATTAAAAAAGGTAATGTTCTTTCTCCTGTTTTAACTTACGAATGGGTTTTTGTAGAACCAGTCATGATTAATACATTATGTGGGCATTCTGTTCTTAGAACAAATAATATGCTTATTAAGATTTTTCTAGGTGCACATGCGCTCACTATATGCGATGATTACTTTTCCCTAGAAACTCCTTTTCTATTGTCTTTTTTATATTATAACATATTACTTTAAAGTTATAACATGAGTTTAGTTGTTTCTGTCTACATTAAATTCGTGTTATATAATCATGGAATCCAATGTAAATTTTCGAATGAGATTGGACCTTATGGGAAAAAATGTATTCAACTCTCTCCAAATCATGTATTGATTTTCTGTTCCAAAAATGGCTACAATGGAAACATGATAAATAGGTTGTACTGCCATTTTCTTATTTTGTGCAATCCCCCCACCCCCCCACCCCCATATATATATACGTCATTTTCTCATTAGTGATCTATTTTTTGCTCTTCACACGCTTACTTTTCTCCAGGATATTTACAAAAGACAAAACACGTGAGCATAGGTTTTTTTTTGTCGGTTTTATGATTCCGATGAAGTTATGATCTAGTACTAAGGCTGTCCGGTAAGTCAAATAAGCATGCGGATTTGGAAGTGTGGTTTGCCTCTTAAGGTGAAAATATTCACTTGGCTCATGATGAAAGGGAGGATACAAGTGGGTGAGCAACTGAAACGTATGAACTGGAGGGGGATCCGTCGTGTAAACTTTGTGGTGAAAGTGAATCAGTTGACCATTTAATTTTTGATTGTATGTTAGCTCGAATGCTTTGGCTTTTCGTGGTTGAAACTCTAAGTTGGGAGCTCCCAGGTTATAACAGGGATGGTTTATGTGGGATGGTAAGTAAAATTAGAGATCCAAAGGGTAAAGCTTTAGCGGTACAAATTCTGGGGGCTATTGTTTGGACTATTTGGTTGACACGAAACGAGTTCGTTTTCCAAAACAAAATTTATGCTAATGCTTTTCAGGTCATTTATAAACTAATCACATTTCTCACCCAGTGGCTTCAACTGGTATCAGCACGCTTGAGGGAGGAAACTTCACGGTGCCTCGGATTGCTCCGTGCTCGGCTGCATCAGCTCGTGCACCTGGATGTGGGTCCAGTCTCAAACCCGGATTGATGAAGCTAAGTGGAATTCCCGGTGTGAAGAGAACGGTCCGCCGGGACAAGGCGGGATTCTAGAGTGCTTTACTTGGTTCATTTCTCTGTGGCGTTTCTTTGTTAAATTCTGTCTTCGTAAGGGGCTTCGTGTATGTTGCTCTGGTTGTGTTGCCAGCGTTAGTGGTGTGCGTTTCTTGTGGGTCTGCTGTGCCGCACGTTGCGGTTTCCTCTTGATCTTGTATGGTCAGTCGGTATCCTCGGCTTAACTTGGTTACATTATCTGCTTTCAAATAAAGCAGGACGCCTACTTTAATGTAGGTTGCCTTTTTTCAAAAAAAAACACACATTTATGGCTTTTCTGGCTTTGAAGACAACTTCCGTTGAAGACTTCATGATAATTTACCATCCGTGTTATCATTTATCAATCGTGCATAGATAGAAACCGGTAATAAAATTTCAATACTATACCGAGTTTAAATATACATATATTACATAAAATTATTTTTCATAAAAAACAGACATATTCTTTTTATTTTATTTTAAGAAGAAACGAGAGGTTCTTGCCATTTCATCCATGCTGCAAATCAATTTTATACTGCACCAAACCACGCGAAAGATTAATTAACTCTAAGGTCTCAGTTGGAATATAGGATTTCACATGATTTTTAAGATAATTGAACTAATTCACACGAAATTTCTATAAAATTCATATATTATAAAAGGAGCTCTAAATAGAGTACTGTAATACTTTTTTTTCTCTGGACTAGAATAAAAATTTTGGGTTTGTTTGTTTCATTTTAGATATAAATCTATATTGGATTTAGATTTTATATAATATAATAAAGTAACATAATTTTTTTGTATAAAATAGAACTAAATTGCTTGACTAAATATATTTATATTTAGTTCTACTATTGTATTGTATAAATTTAAGATTTCTTAAATCTAAATTTAACCAGTTCTAAAAAATATCGATGAATATAGAATTGTGCAAAAGGATTGTATTCTGATTGCTGGATAGATATATACTTGCCACATCATCACGACAATACAGCCTTGTGCGGAGATACGTACATAGAGAGAGTAGGGTAGATGAAGTGAAAATATAAACATAAAGTTTTCAACTTAGTACGGAGTACTTTCCACGTTCTGGTCACGGAGATGTATTGTTTTGGATATTGAAATTGTCGCCAAAATATGAATTTGATGTTATTTCTACTACAAAATATTTTAATAATAATAAAATTATTACAAAAATGCGTTGAAGACAAATCAACGCGAATTTTTCATACATCAATATAAGTATTTAAAACACAACGACATTCAAAAAAATATTTGAGCTAAAACATATCCTAAACGACGTTTCGTTAATTCTTTAGGAATGGCAGTGTTCCCAGTTCCCACCAAGGACTTTGGAGCTGTCCATTTGGCACCGGAAAAAGTCAATTTACATATTTTTCTTGCGCAAAGTACGCGTGTTTAGCACTTTACCGTTAGCAATCATGTTTGTTCAACGCGGTTGAACCAAAATAGACAACAGTGTCCTTCTCGTCGACAGAAAAAACTAAGCCTGGAATCCGTGACAGCCGAAAGATAGAAAACGAACGACTGCACGAGCCAGCTATCATCTTGTCGTCTCCAAGAACTAAGCGAAACGCCAGGCCCAACAAGAATCAACGACACGGGCTAAACGGCCGGAAATAAATTCTATGGGGATTATTTTGGTTGTTCATCTTGAATAATTCAATGATTTTTTTCCTTTTATTTTTTGTTGTTCATCTTGAATAATTCAATGATTTTTTCCTTTTATTTTTTGTTGTTCATCCGTTTGAGGAACAAAAACTATTCTAGTAAAAAAATTAATAATTATTTGTGTTATTAAAAAATAATTTATGGCATAAATTTAATAATTATTTATTGAATTAGAAAAATATTTTTTACCAAATTGCATATAGAGATTTTGATGTGATAAACCTATTGGAAAAATCTTAGGTCTACCAATGTATATGTAAATAGTTCAATGATTTTTTACTTTTCTTTTTTCTGTACATTCGTTCGAGGTACAAAACTATTATAGTAAAAAATTAATAATTATTTATCCAATTATAAAAAATAAATTATGAAACAAATTTCATAATTATTTACTAAATTGGAAAAATATTTTACCGAATTGCATATAGAGATTTTGATGCTGACATATCTATTGGTAAAATCTTAGTTCTACTGCTGTATATGTACGTACACGTGTACAATACACCCCTCTTTTCATAGACT
Source organism: Zizania palustris (assembly GCA_019279435.1). Taxonomy (NCBI): domain Eukaryota; kingdom Viridiplantae; phylum Streptophyta; class Magnoliopsida; order Poales; family Poaceae; genus Zizania; species Zizania palustris. The sequence continues at coordinate 35,131,134 of JAAALK010000290.1, forward strand.
CGTTGTTGGGGGAAAATATCCCATCTTCGGGGTTATTGCCGTCACAGCACAAAAGCAGATAATGGATTCAAAGACTTCTAGACGTCCATCTTCGAAGATACCCTGAGTCAAGCTCGAAGTACGAAGATAGGCATTGGTTCGGAGTACATCTTCGAACTAAGGCTTTTTGAGATCTTTATTGCCAGCTAAGATGGAAGATTTATCTTTTATATTATTAGATTAGTCTTTTACCATTTTAGCCCTGTCAAAGGTACCGAATAGTTTCCACTATGTCGGTTGTAATAGAGGGGTAAATAGGTCTTTTCCTTAATATTTGGGCCTATAAATACCCCCCATTTCACCCTGTAATAGGGACCGAATACAAGTTATTCAATACAAACATTCGAACTATTCTAAGTTATTATCCTTTCGGAGGCTTAGAACAGTTCTCTTCGCAAACACTTCGTTTGTTAGTTTCTATTCTACAGAAACCTGTTAGCGTAATCTTTTACGCCAACAGTTGGCGCCGTCCGTGGGGAACCTAGTCCAAAAAACTTCGTTCTCTACCAACTTCTTACATCATGCCTCCTAAGCGGAGCGCACCTCGTAACCCTGTTCGGAGGTCCTCTCGGATCTCCGGAGAGGCACCATCCGATACGGTTGAAGTCGGAGGACCTTCGACATTCCCTCCACCTCAAACTCCGGAAGGAGTTTCCATCCCTCGAACATACGGAGCTTCTCCGCCAAATCCTTCCATACTTCGACCACCTGGAATCCCTCTTCCACCTTCCATCCCACTTCGAACTGATCCTACTAGTTCTCAAGACCCGGAAGATCCTTCCGGAGGAGATGAAGACAATCTTGGAGATATGGCCACTCAAATGGCCAACCTTCAAGCTGAAGTAGCAAGATGGCGACAAGAAGCTGCGAACAGGCTTCGCTCTCAAGCCATCCCAGCTATCCCAGAAGTGCCCGAAGATGACGAACCCGATTATCCCGAAGCCCCGGAGAACGCCTCCTTCGATAATGAATCTCCGCTGCATCCTGAGCTGCAGAAAGTTCGCTTTGATCCGAAGTTTAAGACTTCGAAGCTCTGTAAGTATGCTGGAGATGAAGATCCCGGAGAGTTTGTTCGTTCTTATGCCCTAGCAATTTAAGCTAGCGGAGGAGTTCGAGACACCATGGCAAAGTCCTTCCCCTTAGCTCTTCAAGGAGTGGCATTAAGGTGGTTCTGGTCTTTGAAGCCAGGATCAATTAATTCATGGGGACAGCTGAAGAAGAAGTTTGTAAGCAATTTTCAAGGCACCTTCGTGCCTCCGATGTCAACGGGAAGCCTTTTCCAGGTGAAACAGCTCCCCGGAGAGACATTGAGGCAATATTTCAAGCGCTTCGCTCATACGAAGTCGCAGATCCGGGGGTTGTCTGCATCTTCGGTAGTTGATGCAGCTCGGGAAGGCGTCACTCATCAAGGCCTCCTGGATAAGCTTCATCGGAAAAGCATCTCCTCGGTCTCTCAGCTGATGTCATACTTCGAGGAGTATGCGAGGTCAGAAGAAGGTTGGCTTCGAAGAACTGCAGCTACTTCATCCATATTGCAAGAAGTTAAAGTAGAAGTAAAAACTTCGGCACAGCCGCAAGAACCAGTCTTCGAAGTTCAACATGATCGGAGAAGAGGGCAAAAGCACCCTCGTTCTGAAGTCTTGAATATTGCACCCCCACAGAAATTTACACAGAGAGCTCCACAGTCTTCGGGGAACAAGGCCAGCGGCTGGAGGCCGCCAGGGAAAACGACTGGCAAAGGCCAGACCCTTTTCTACTGCATTCATGGTGAAAATCGAAGCCATGCAACTGATACTTGCAAGGCTATACTCACTCTAAGAGGAGAATATCTAGAGAGAACTTCGGGTCGAGGCACTACCGACCGAGTTCCAGCTACAGCGCGCCCGGAGCCGGTCCAGGCTGTGGCGCGAATAGAAAACTTTGAAGCCGCAAGACATCCTCCAGTGGCCAATGTTATGCTACCTCCGAAGCAAGAGGAAGGGCAAGACCGAGGGAAAAGAGTAGTCCTCCCCATCTCCGGAGGAGGTACCCTCGGAAGCATGTCAAAGAGACAGCGAAGAGACTACGTCAGAGAAGTAGGCCATATTGGGACTTCGTCGTCTGCAGCTGCAATGCCGGAGTGGTCTCATGTACCGATATCCTTTTCTGCGGAGGATGCAGCTGGCATTAAGTTCCCGCATGCAGACCCACTTGTTATCACTGCTGATATTGCGGGCACTGAAGTTCGAAGGGTGTTGATTGACGGAGGGAGTTCGGCAGACATCATTTTTGTTCAAGCCTTCGATCAATTGTGCATCTCTAGAAAGCATCTCCTTCCAGCGGCTCGTCCTTTGCAAGGCTTCGCAGGACCTCCGCTAGATGCACTTGGCCAAATAGGCATGGAAGTTACCTTCGGAGAAGGTTTGTTGGCCCGAACTGAGGAAGTAATCTTCGATGTTGTAGATGCCCCGTATGCTTACAACGTCATCTTCGGAAGAGGCATGCTAAACCAGTTCGGAGCTGTGGCGCATCACAATTATTTGTGCATGAAGATGCCCACACAAGCAGGAGTCCTTACTGTCTTCGGAGATCAAGCTTTCGCTCGGAGAGCGGAATATGGTCATGGTCCCCCTCTTGATCCAAGACAAGTAAACAATGTACAAGATAATGAAGAAATTTTTTCAGCCCCTTCCGAAGCTTCAAAGAAATCCTTTTCGAGACCAAGTCCTGAAGGAGAGATTGCAGCGAAGGTCATTGTTAAAGATGGTAAAGAATATATATTTCAATTTGGTAAAGATTTACCTCCAGAAGTTGCAACCTCCTTGGAAAAGGTGGTGGAAGAGAATTTAGATGTCTTCGCTTGGTCTGACGAAGATATCACCGGAGTCGATCGGAATATCATTGAACACAGTTTACTTGTAAACCCGAAGGCCCGCCCTGTTCGGCAAGGACTCCGGAAAATGTCTGCAGAAAGAGTTACTCTAGCAAAAGACGAAGTTGAGAAATTGTTGAAGGCTGGGATTATCAGAGAAGTGGCTCACACAGAATGGTTAGCCAACCCAGTCTTCGTCAGAAAGAAGTCTTCCGGAAAGTGGCGCATGTGCATCGACTTCACATCCTTGAATAAAGCATGCCCTCGCGACCCCTACCCCATGCCCCGAATTGATCAATTGGTTGACTCCACCGCAGGTTCGGAGTTATTAAGCTTCCTTGATGCGTATTCTGGTTATCATCAAATATGGTTGAAGCGCGAAGATGAGATCAAGACAAGCTTTGTAACTCCTTCGGGAGTCTTTTGTTATGTAAGAATGCCCTTTGGTTTAAGAAATGCCGGGGCTACTTTTTCGAGGTTAGTTGCTAAGGCTCTAGGTCATCAATTAGGTCGCAATGTGGAGGCCTATATGGATGATATTGTAATAAAGAGTGCTTTAAAGCACCAGCATAGCCTAGACTTAGCAGAAACATTCAATAGCCTTCGGGCATGTGGGATCCGTCTTAACCCCGAAAAATGTATCTTCGGAGATAAGGCTGGAAAGTTGTTAGGGTATTTAGTTTCAAGCAGGGGGATTGAAGCTAGCCCTACTCAAATAACTGCGCTACAAAAGATGGCTCCTCCGGAAAATTTAAAGCAAGTGCAAAAGCTGACTGGGCGTCTGGCAGCACTTAGCAGGTTTTTATCAAGGTCTGCGGAGAGAAGCTTGCCTATATTTAAAGCATTGAAAGGGTCCGAAGATTTTGCATGGACACCGGAGTGTCAGAAAAGCTTCGAAGATATTAAAGAGTATCTCAGTAATCTTGCTACACTCACGGTGCCTACTGCGGACGAAACCCTACTCCTTTACCTTGCAGCTACAGGTTCTGCTGTCAGTGCAGTCCTTGTCAGAGAAGTGGATTTCAATGGGAAGTTGGTCCAAAATCCTGTTTATTTTGTATCCGAAGCATTATCAGAAGCGAAGACAAGATACTCCGAACTCGAGAAGTTCGTTTATGCTCTGATAATGGCTTCGAGGAAATTAAGACATTATTTTTTGGCACATAATGTAATTGTACCAACTTCGTATCCTTTGGGAGATATGCTTCGAAGTAAGGATTCCACTGGAAGGATTGGGAAGTGGGCAGTTGAGCTAGCACCCTTCGGCATATCTTTCCTGGCAAGGACAGCAATCAAATCGCAAGTTTTAGCAGATTTTGTAGCAGAATGGACTCCACCTGCAAATTTAGTTCCGGAGAAGTCAAGTGACGGAGTTTGGACTGTTTACTCCGATGGGGCTTTCCAAGCATCCGGAGCAGGCATCGGAGCAGTATTAATTTCGCCTTCAGGGCAAAGAGCAATGTACTCCGCAAGACTCAACTTTAAGTCTACCAATAATATAGCGGAGTACGAAGGGATTTTATTGGGACTCCGAAAAGCACGTGCTCTAGGGGCTACAAGAATTATTATAAAGACATATTCTCAGATAGTAGCAGGGCACGTAGATAAAAGTTTCCAAGTTCGGCATCCACAACTTGCAAAGTACTTAGAAGAAATCCGTAAAATCGAAGCACACTTCAAGGGTATTTCCATTCGGAGTATACCAAGAGCAGAAAATATGCAAGCGGACATCTTAGCAAAAGCTACAGCCGGAGCTGTGGATGTACCAGAAGAAGCTTTCTATGAGGAGCTCAGTATACCTTCGGTGCCACAAATTCCCTCTGCAGAGATTCTTTGCATTCCTAGTGCAGATTGGAAAAATTCGATCATGGAACTTTTACAGGGAGGAACAAATTTGCCCGAAGAGCCACATCTATCAAGATTGAAGCTTAGAGCTAGAAATTATCAAATAATCAACGGTATTTTATATAAGGCCGGAGTATGCTCCCCTCTACTCCGATGTATATCTCAAGCCGAAGGTCAAGAAATTCTTTGAGAAATTCATGAAGGCCTTTGCGGTAGCCATTTAGCCCCTCGAGCTTTGGCAGGAAAAACACTTCATCAGGGGCTTTACTGGCCTACAATAACAGCTGATGCGGAGAGCTTAGTCCGCACTTATCAAGGATGCCAGTGGATGGGTCGACAAAGTCATCGCCCACCAACAGCTCTTCAAGTCATTGCTCTGGTATGGCCTATGGCCAGATGGGGTATGGATTTAATTGGTCCCTTTCCAGTAGCCAAGGGAAATCTGAAGTTCACAGTGGTAGCTATTGAATATTTTTCTAAGTGGGTGGAAGCAGAGCCCTTAACAGCTATCACTTCGAACAATGTACAGAAATTCTTTTGGAAGAACATCATTTGCCGGTTCGGAGTGCCTAGACAACTCACAGTTGATAATGGAACACAGTTCGATGCAGAACCTTTCAGGAAGTTTTGTGAAGATCTAGGCATTCAGTTATGTTTTGCTGCAGTGAGGCATCCTCTGTCTAATGGAGCCGTAGAACGAGCCAATGGAAATATTTTGTCAGGGATAAATCGAAGGATAGTAGGATTAGCAAAGGGACTGTGGACCGAAGAGCTTCCGAAGATTTTGTGGTCCATTCGGACTACGCAAACAAGGTCCACAGGTTTTACTCCATTCAGACTACTATTCGGAGATGAAGCTATGACTCCAACGGAGCTCAAAGGAGGATCATTTCGCAGCACCAAACCGGAGATTGAAGAAGAAAGACAAGCTTCGCTAGATTTGTCAGAAGAAACAAGACTTCGAGCTGTGGCAAATTTATCAAAGTATCATCAGCAGACGAAGGCTTGGTTTGACCCGAAGGTTAAGCTCAATGAACTAGGACTGGGTCATCTTGTTCTACGAAGCATTATAGCGCCAGGGAAGTTAGGAAATAAATGGGAAGGTCCATATCTAATTGTTCGTTCAGGACGCCCTGGCTCTTTTAAGCTAGCTAATTTAGAAGTTGAAGATTTAACACATACTTGGCATGCGGAGCACCTAAAGCAATACTTCGCATAAGGGCTCCTTGTAATTCATTTGTAATCATCTTCTAAATTAATACAGCATATGGTCCAGATAATGCCTTCCCCTCATAGACTTCCAGCTTCCGAGTGGACGCACTGGAACCGCGGGGTTGACCGAGAGGGAAGTGTCATGAAGCTGAATCGTATTTTCGGACTTCGAACCATTGGTTCGAAGCTTCCGACGTGGGGGCTGACATAATCCGGAGTCCAAGCCACCGGCTTGTAGGCATCCGTAAAAGAGCCCAAAACCACATCATACGGAGTCCAAGCCTTGGCTGGTAGACTTCCGTAAAAAGAGCCGAAGGTGGCCAAACATGCGGAGTCCAAGCCATTGGCTGGTAGACTTCCGCAAAAAGAGCCGAAGGTGGCCAAAATATATGGAGTCCAAGCCATTGGCTGGTAGACATCCGTAAAAAGAGTCCGAAGAGACCATTGCAAACTCCGAACCATTGGTTCGACAGAATTCGCAAAAAAGAGCCGAAGGTGGCTAAAGCAAAACAGAGTTTGAGCCATGAGCTTCGAATGTCTGTTAACATAGTCCAAAGTGACAAATTATCTAAGATACTAAGGTATCTTGAAAGTTATCTCAAGTGATTTCTTTCAAAAAACAAGGGTACTAAGTTGCCATTCTTCAGACCACAAATAGTCGAAGACATTTTATAAGATTTTAAAAGATCTTTAAATTGCAGAGGGGCTCCGAACCCCCAAAAAATTGTACTCCGAAGTTTTTCTTTGCGCATAACCATCTTTGAATACAGTTCAAAGTTGCTTATACCCAAAGAGGGGCTAGTAAATATGGAGACAATTTTAAATCGGTATTCATTATTCGAACCAATATGTTTACAGATTACATCATGAAAAATTGGTATCTATACCAAGAAGGAATCGAAGACCTCTTCGGTCTCTAGAGCTAGGGTTGGAACGACTAGTTCCAGCGCCGGGAGTTCTAACAACTTTGCATTTAACTCTTTTGCCCCCCTTCGAAGCTCTAAAGTCCTTCTGTTTTTGTTGAAGCTCGGCCCAAGTTCGAAGCCGTTCGGGGCTCCTTTCCCAGCTTCCAAGTTCTTCAGGTTTTTTACTTCGAACTTCATCTTCGTCTTCAGACCATACAACGTCTTCGGAAGACGAAGTGTTCAAGTTAACCTCCTTTTCTTCCTCTTTAATATAAGATAGTATATCTTTGATTACTTCGGGTGCGATTTCACCGGAGCTACCTCGAGGAACTAAAAATCGAGGACGTTTATAAGCTTTTAGAAGATCGAAGGTGGTCCATAATGAGCGAAGTTCGTCGTTAAGGTCTAACACTTCGATATCTTCTGTATGAGGTAAAGCCTAAAAATATGATAAACAAATTTTCATTGATAAATGTTCATAAGCATAAAGCTTTACTTAGCCAAAAATCCTAAAGTATTTCTAAACCTGCGGGTTCGGAGGAGGCTGACTGCTTTAAGCTTGGGTCCGAACTTGCTTCTGGCGTTGACCTTCGTCGATCCAAGCCTTGATCGCAGAACGACCTTCGGCTCTCCATGAAGATTGGAAGGCTCGCCAGGCAGCAGCCACGCCTTCGGAAGGAGCTAGCAGTCGCTCGTCATCGAAGGTAATTGGGCCCCCTCCTGCGTCCGGAGTTATCGATCGGCCCAGATCTTCGTAGTAGCGAAGTAGGCCGACAACAGCCACTTGTCCTGAGAGTTCTCCGTATCGAATGCCCACTGTCTTCATCTGCTTCGCCACTCCTTGGATCCTTTTCAACCGACGCAGAAGAGTGATGTTATCATCAGAAGGAAGTGTCCCGGTAGTACCGAAGTATTCCAGGACACCTAGCAACTGATTCATAACTTCCACAGCCACCTTCTCGGACTTCAGCTTATCTTCGTTCAGCGCATCCTTCGTCGAAGTTACTTCTCCCAGAACCCCAGAAAGTCTAGCATTTTCAGTGGTCAAAATATTCTTTTGGTTCAACAGCTGGCTAGCTTCCTCTTGGAGTCTGACAAGCTCGGTCCCCGCAGTAGCGTGCTCCGCCCGCAACTTTTCAACTTCTGCTCGAAGCACAATTCTTTCTGCTTCGAGCTCTTTATTCGCAGCCTCCAAACCTTGTCTGGCCCTTCGCTCTGTTGACACTATATTGTCCATTTGAACCACTCGGCTTTCGGAGATGTTAAGATTCCTTTGAAGGACGTTATTTTCCTCCCGAAGACGAGCGATCTCTTCATCATTACATATATTCGCAGCTCGGGCCAAGACAGTTTGCTGCAAAAATAAAAAACTAAGGTAAATATTTATTCGTAGATGAATTCTATGTTATTTCGCAGGTGCTTCGTACCTGGTAGGCTGCACGTTCTATAGCAGCATTAAGCTCCGTCCTGTCCGCCTTGCTCAGAATGGCCACTAAGTTGGTCTCCCCTATGTCACGGCTAGCTCGATCTAAAGGTTCGAGCAAAGTCCGAAGACCAGTTGTTTGCCCTAAGAAAGGAGCTAGCAGGGGGAGCATACTTATTGCCTGTTGGTCATCTTCGTCCAGCGAATGACCGGAGCGTTGGCTTGTGGTCTTCGGAGCCTCTGGAGACTGGCCCTCCCCGGAAGATTGGCTCTCGTCTGTTGAATCAGACGGAGTTGATCCGGAACTCGCAGCAGGGAGAGGTTCTATATTCCTTTTGCCTCTTCCAGGTCCCATTTGAGTAACTCTCTGGGTTGGCTCCGAAATCGTCGAAGGTCCAGGAATTATTTCTTCCTGTCGGACTTCTTCCACAGGAGTGGACTCTGTAAAAAATATAAAGTATTATACATTGTATAAATACACAAAATAAACATGAAAGAGTTATTCGAAGTCTACCTTCGACATTTTGTAGAGGAGTAATCATCGGACTGTTCGGCGGATCGAAGGCGAGATCTTCGTCCGAATCAGTCGTTAAGTCTTCGACTGCAGGAGCATCGTCTTGAGTAGTCCTTGTTGCCTCTTCAGGAATCGAAGCCATAGTAACTTCGACCCCACTTTCATTCACAGGAACTTCGTCCTGAGATATATCTTCCTGAACTGCCGAAGTCCTAGGTTGCTCAAGATTATCTCAGGACTCTGGCACGTTCGCAGGTACTTCAGCTTGTGCAGTCCTTTGAGTTTCATCTTCTTCTATTAGACGCACAAACAATCTCCCTTCATCCTCTTGGGAGTCAGAGACTGAAGCCCTTGAGCTCGAAGGTGCAGGATTCGAAGGTGCAAGATTTTTTGGCTTCCGAGCCACCTTCTTCACCGGAGTTTTAGCAGAGCTCGAAGTCCCAGCTTCGGCTTTCCTCTTTTTGGGTCCTTTCTCCGAAGGCACCCAATCCATCAGAGGGGGCGGAGTGATTTCCAACATTCCCCACACTCTGTTAAATCTCTCCCAACTCCCGACCAACTTGATTCTCCATTCTTTTTCGGTCGGAGTTGGAGCGCCCAAAATCTTCTCCGAAGCCCTTACGATTTGCTCCGAAGTAACAGGGGCTGAAGAAGCTAAAAAATGAATCAAGTTAGTTTTTCTTCGAATGAATATGCATAATACATGTTATTTTCGAAGTTACCTGCAGGGCTCGAAGTTGAAGTGATCTTTCGGAGACCGCCTTCCGAATCCTCTTCGAAGAAAATAGGCCAGTTGGCCATAAGCGGAGATATTTGTAACCCAAGGAATTCTTCGGCTAAGTCTCGCATGCTCAACCTCCGACTAATCTTCTGAAGTAGGCTGAGGCGAGCTTCGAGCTGACCTTGGTCTGGTTGCACTAAGGCTTCCTTCCGGAATTGGATTTCTTTCAGAGGTCCGGCCAGAGGATTGCTCGCCCCAACTTCGGCATAAAACCACCTCATGACCCAGTCAGTATACCATCTAGCATTGATGGCCTTAGCAGGAAATTGAAGGGCATATTCGTCCCGAAGCCTAAAATTGATACTTCCGAAGGCTACTACCACTTTTTCACCTCCGGGGCCTACGAAGGTTTTGGGCTGACATGAAGCTCTATGTAGTGCAACGAAGATCTCTGCCCTCCCCTCACAGCCTTCGGCTCTCAACGCCCATTCGAAGATAGCCAAACAAGCTACTGCGTTCGGAGACAGTTGAGGAAGGGTGACGTGAAATAAATCAAGTACCTCCGCCAAGAAGTCTACTGCTGGAAGGCCTAAGTCGGCTTCGAAGAAGGCTTCGAAGACGACCACTTCTCCAGGCCTTGGTGACGGGATGAGTTCTTTTCCAGGCTTGCGGATCATAACTCCGGTGCTAATCCTCCCTTCTACTGTGATTGCCAGCGACTCCCTCTTGCAGGTAGAAGATCCCAATTGAAAGGATTGATCCAGGTACTTCGTTGATGGCGGGCAAAGACTTTGATCATCAAGATTTTGGGGATTTCTCCCTCCTGCCGCTATGGATGTCATTGCGGATGTTGGGGGCGCCGTCGCCAATGCCGCAGCCACTGGTGCTGCAGCCGCCTGCTGCCGAGCCAAGGCCGAAGGGGCCCCAGAACCTTTGGTTTTCGCCATTGCAGTTACTAGGTTACTTTGGGGGAAAATGGAGGCTAGGGCTCAAAGAACTCAAAGGGCTCAGAAGGTGTATGTTTGCAAGAGAACAGCGGAAAGGTAATCGGGTAAGTTCTAGGCCCTCTATTTATAGCATAGACTTTACATTTTTACCGTTAGTCCATGCCGTTTCGCATTCCTGGCCGTTACTTTTCTCCGAAATTAACGCATTCTACGGTTTCCGTTAGAAGAAGAAAGCTAACGGCTATTTCTTCTAAGTCTAAAAGACTTTCGAACTTCCTGAGTCAGTTCTAAGATAGTTCGAAAGTAATTGTCTTAAGATTGATTCGGAGTTTTATATCTTCGTATATTTCGGAGATGAATTAAAATCTGATAACCCCTATGCCTGGTTATTTTTTCTTTCCGTATACTGCTCTCCTAACATTACAGGTTAAACGGAGAAGCGTATTCGAGGGGCTACTGTTGGGGAAAAATATCCCATCTTCGGGGTTATTGCCGTCACAGCAAAAAAGCAGATAATGGATTCAAAGACTTCCAGACGTCCATCTTCGAAGATACCCTGAGTCAGGCTCGAAGTACGAAGATAGGCATTGGTTCGGAGTACATCTTCGAACTAAGGCTTTTTGAGATCTTTATTGCCAGCTAAGATGGAAGATTTATCTTTTATATTATTAGATTAGTCTTTTACCATTTTAGCCCTATCAAGGGTACCAAATAGTTTCCACTATGTCGGTTGTAATAGAGGGGTAAATAGGTCTTTTCCTTAATATTTGGGCCTATAAATACCCCCCATTTCACCCTGTAATAGGGACCGAATACAAGTTATTCAATACAAACATTCAAACTATTCTAAGTTATTATCCTTTCGGAGGCTTAGAACAGTTCTCTTCGCAAACACTTCGTTTGTTAGTTTCTATTCTACAGAAACCTGTTAGCGTAATCTTTTACGCCAACACTCGCACAAGTCAACGTCTAGGTGATCTTTTATTTTAAGGTAATCTAATATATACATATTATTTTATATAAATATTATTTCTGATATATTTTAATTGTGTATTAGTTAGATTTCGTATATATATATATATACATATTATGTTAGCAATATTCACATGTATGGTTAGTGATATCCGTGTAATCTACATGATCTCGGTTATTAGTTTCCTGCATATATACACCAATCCTTTTATGATTACTGGGCATGGTTTCCATGAATCGGCATATTAGCTCTGGCGTATATATGCAATATAACTACAATTGAACCAATCTATTGTGTAATCATCCAAAATATCTTACACTTTTATATTAAAATATCATATTATCGTTATATACAAGGGCCCATAAATTTTAGTTTGCCTCGGGCCCCTGAAATCTCAAGACCGGCCCTGCTCCCGTGAGGCCCTCCCCTCGATGAGTGCCACGTGGAAGAGATGAGAAAGCGAGGGAGGAGATGAATCAGAGGGGAAGACCGTAGTGCGGTGGTAGCGTGACTGGAGCAGGTCCGATGACGGCGGCACGGGGCAGAGCAGGGGCGCGGCGAAGGAGGCGGAGCGCGGGGTGGCCAGTAGAGCGGCAACGTCGAGGGCAGCAAGACCAATGACCCTCCACGTGTGTCTGGTGTTGGCCTAGAGAAATCAGCGATGATGACACGGGGCGGTGCGGCACGACCAGCGGCCTCCAACCCGCACTAGATCCCCGCCTCTGTCAACATCGTCGGTCGCCGGAGAGGTTGAGTATAAGAGGGCGAGATGGCGGCGGCCAGAGCTCCACGACCTCTCGTCGGACCTCGTGCCACCGCGTCAGAGCCCTCCGAACTTTGCACCGCTGCGTTGGAGCTCGTGGGACTTTGTGTCGCTCATCTCGGATTCATATCCTTTGCTACTTTTCCATCTCTTCCACGTGGAACTCATTAGGGGAGGGCCTCACAGGAGAGGATTTGAGGCCCTCCCCCATAGAATTTATTTCCTAAATGGCCCACCTGCGATGTACACCTTGTGGTAGGGTGGGGACAGGGGCAATTAAATTAGAAGGTAATCGTCTGCTTGTGCTACCTTCAGATGTCTTGTTACCTGGAAGTCAGAGGTGTGAAGCCACCAAGAGTATGATAGACGAAGCTCGCCACCGCAGATCACAACGAGCGACCTCGCCTTCGAAGTCACTGGACATGCCTTTAAGCACTCCCTCTAAGGTGTAGTTTTTAGGAATTCCCTATAACCTTTTCGATGTAATCGGCTTTGTTTATTAATGGAAATAATATTTTTGGATTTTGTCATGTCTTAACTATTTAGCTTATTCCCAAAGTCGAAATACTCAAAGATAGTGAATAACTTCGACATCAATGGGTGATTTTCGAGGCCATCAGGGCCAAAGGCCACGTTCGCTTCAAACTTCCTCATGATCAATTAGGTAGGGTAATGTTGGAATTAGTCGTGCGGTACTTATGTCAATAAAAAGGGAGTCGATTGCATATATGTCCTCTTTGTCGGAGTCAATTGACTGGGATGAAAAAGGGCGTGGATCCCCTGCTAGTCCAAGCCAAACCGAACTTTGCTCATGGGCAGAGTTGCAGGAAGAAAGGAACGTCTTGAGGGCTTCTAAAAAGAATAAGCGATCGAGGAGTAAAGCGAAGCCTTCTTTGAACCCGTGGGTGCAGGGGTCTGGAGGAATCTCTTAGAGCCAACCTCCTCTGGACCAACGAGGGTGAAGGGGTTTTTGGTTCCTCCTTGAGCTAGATGCAACTTTTTCATGAATTACATTTTGACATAGTATTGATTTTGCAGTTCTTTTACTTTGCATTTGTACTCCTACATGGTCGAAGACATTATTTTGTAGGAGCAGTAGTAGTTTTTTCAGGGCCGAAGCACAACCTGTGTTGCTTTTTTGGTCGCTTTGGACTCTTTTTGGATGCTGCGAGGTCGATCTCGGAGTCCTATTTTTTACTGTTATTGGCCCAATAGCAATGTGTAACGGTAATGATGGAGCGAATCGCACTGGATTTTAAGGGTCCTTTGATGGAGCCCAAAGTCAATACCTTTGTCCATACTCAAGGGGCGATCTTCGAGCATTGGGATTCGGGCTTCATAGCAGAGCACACTCATACGCGTGGTAGACTTTATTTGTCTCGCGCCGAGCCTATGGCTTCGAGTAGCGGACATTAGTAAGCATGATATTCAGTCATCGAAGTTTTACCGACGTTGTGATGCATCCATCATCACATCAATATGTTCGAAGACTTATAATATGTGAACCATACCCTTTTGCGGATTCATTTTACCTTGATGATGAAATTTCCCATAGGGAGATATATTCGAAGGGTACTCCGCAACGGATCTTCAATTACAAACTAAGCAAAATATCATCGAAAGTGCTTCGTGATCCAAGTATGCCTCAATTTTCACCTTCAAGGTTAGACAACTTAAAAGAGTCCAGCCTGTTGGAGCAAAGCGTAATATATGACCCTTCCTACTTATTTCTCCACTTGATGAGTGTAGGGACAAATTCGAAGTACTAGATGTTCGGGTCGTAATTCAATGGGTTTTACCTTAGAGTTGTACCATGACTTTATCTGATCCTAGTACTTCGTTAAATTGGCTACAACTCAGAGTCTCATTTCTTCTGTTAGGTCAAGCAATGATTACCTTTTGCTGTTATCTTCAGGGAGTAGTGCCCACGATGAGCCTCCTTTTAAATATGTTGGTGTCATTGCTTCGTCACCGAACAATAGTCTAAATGGAGTGAACCCTATGGATCGAGATTGGGTGGTCTGAATGGATCACAAAAGTTTTGGCAATTTGTCAACCCATAGCCCCTTGGCAAGGCTAATGATATGACGGTTGAGGCCCGACAAACTATTTCCATTGGCTCTTTCAATTGCTCTGTTGGACTGTGGGTGCCTAACTACGTGCCTAACTACGGTGAAGTGCAGTTCGATGCCGAGACCTTCGCATAATTCTTTGAAGGGGTCTGCGTCGAATTGGATGCCATTGTCGATGATGAGCTGCTTGAGTACCCCAAACTTACAAATTATATTCTGCCAGAAAAAACTTCTAGATGTTTTTCGAAGTGATTACAGTGAGGGGTTCGACCTCGATCCACTTTGAAAAGTATTCATCCACCACCACAGTGAACTTCAAATTCCCCTTGGCCTACGGAAATGCTCCGATTAAATCCATGCCCCACCGGGCGAGGGGCCATACCGGGGCAACGACCTAGAGCAAAGTTGGTGGGCGATGACTCCATCTTCCCATCCACTAGCATCCTTGGCATGCGTGAACCAAGGCTTCGACATCGGACATTATAGTGGGCCAATAGAGGACTTGCTGGAGTGTTTTGCCTGCTAGTGAACGCGGAGCGAGGTGCCTTCCGCACAAGTCTTCGTGGATGCTTCAAATAATGTCTTGGCCATCTTGTCTTGAAATGCAGTGTACTAGTAGCGAGCATACTTCGGATTTGTAGAGCATGCCATCAATGAGGTGGTTTGTTGTGAACCCTGTGTTTTAGCCTCGAGAGCTTAGGGCCTTCTGTAGGATCTAAGGATACTAGCTAGAGGGTAGGTGTATAGATGATTTCAACTAAAATCACAAACACTTGGTAAATTTAATTAGAACCACAAGAGAATTTACACTTCTAGCCTATGTTTAGTTAAGTGGGTTTGCAACCTATGATGACAAGATACAATTCAATATCTAGTAAACAAAATTACTCGAAATAAATGCACAAGATGAAATTGAGCAAGTGAGATCATCACACAAGAGACTGAATATATCCCATGGTATCGATGACTTACCAGTGACCCCTAATCCACGTTGAGGTGGATTCAATGACTTCCAACCGCTCCTCTACTAAGAGTCCACTTGGTCCTTGAGCCATCTTGAATCAAAGAATCACTCCAAACCTCGATTCCACTAGAGTTTCTCTTCACCACCCTGGTGAGGCGAGCACAAAACCTCTCACAACACCTCCATGGTTTCTTCATAATCTTCTTGAAGAGCTCAGTGAAGAAATGACCTCCAAGCCATCTAGGAGGCAGCAACTTCCAAGAGTAACAAGCCAATGCCTTGCTTGAAGTCTTCCTAGTGCCCCAAAGCTTAAACAATATATGCAATGCACTAAGAACCACTCAATCTCACTTGGAATCAAACTGTAAGTCAATGTGAGTGAGAGAGAGGAGGGGAAAGGGTCAAGAATGCTCAACAAGTGTTCCAAATGACCAAGAGAGGGTGCACACACCTGTGCACCCACTATTTATACTCTCCCTCTCCTCAACTAGCCGTTATGAGCTCGCTGCACAAATTCAGAGGAAACATGGACAGTCCGCCTCACAACATGTGGACTATCTACCATTAACCCCAACAACTAGTTTTGCATTAAATGCATGTCAGAGCACTCAAAAGTGATAGGTGGACAGTCTGCATCCTAGTGCCGGATAGGCCACCGATCAAGAACCTCGAAGCACAGAATATCCACATTATTGCTGCTTGGGAAGAAAATGATCGGTGGATAGTCTACACCCAAGCAAGACCGAATTGTCCGCCTCTCACTAGATAAAAACATCGAGACCGAACAACCAACAAGAGAAGTTGAAAAAGATAGGGTTATTTTTTTCTATGCCACTATAATTTTCACGGTTTGCCAATATGTCATTGATGTGTCACTGACAGATGAGGACCACCACAATCACTGACAGTGGCATGCAGACGATTTTTGAAAATTATAATGGCATGCGAGTAATTTTCCCAAAAAGATATTATCACATCTTTCTTACACCATTGATATAAAAAGGATTTGATGAAGAGTTTTGACACTATCATATAACGGTCTTTAGTGACACAACTTTAGTGATGGGTAAAAGAAATACGTTAGTAATACACTTTTAGTGACGGACTATTTCACACGCACCAGTAATACTGACTTATTAGTGACGGGTCATGGTTTGACTCGTCACTAAAGATCTCTCCTATAGTGACAGGTTATATTTCCACTCGTCACTAAAGAGTGTCAGTAAGAGTACATTAGGTAATCACCCCTCACTAATGACTCCCCCTAATAAATAGGGAAAATTACTCACATGCCATTATAATTTTCATAAATTGCCTATATGCCACTGTCAGTGACTGTGGCGGCCCCCATATGTCAGTGACACATCGATGGCATATTGGCAAACCGCAAAAATTGTAATGGCACGGAAAAAATTAACCCTAATAAATAGGCAGGGCACCGAAGTGAATCGTCATGCTTTCATTTTGCGCAACCCTAACCCTATACTCCTGCCACCACGGTCGCCCATGCCCTCCCCACCTCTGCACCTCGTGGTTGCATCCTTATCCTCGTAAGTTTGTTCGTGCTTACTATTAAATTTCAGTATATAAATTTGCTTATTGAATTTGTGAATTAGGGATATGGCAAGCATTCTAAATGTACCAACCTATGTTCCTAATAGTTTCTTAATAAAGATCAATCATCTAGTTAACGACGAGTGTCACTAGGTTTATAAATTGCACATTGCATGTACTGTTTAATGTGTTAATAAACTGAAGCGACATTACATTACTGTTGTAGTATTTATCAAAAATATTTTGTGATATCAATAACATTCGTGCGAGCAATACCCTCCAAATAATGACAAGAGATGGGTGCACCACTGAGGTTGAGGTTGTGAGCTGTGGATGCGACGATAGGATATGCCTCCACAAAGGTGGCCTAAATTTAGTAGAAGAGTTGGCCTAACACAAGGGGACTATTTGGTAGTAACAATGGGACATGCCCCATTGATAGTTATGGCCAAATTTTACACTAATTTTGGTGATGAGAAGACCCCAATGACCATCAAAGTGGAGGACAATGACGATAGTGGTATACATAGAGAATTGACATTACTTACTACACATGAATGTTTTATTTATGTTCTTATCATGGTTTCTTATAATTTCAGGGGAGGGTCCTAGCAATGTTACATACAAGAAGGGGAAACAGATAGCCAGGGAGGTCGACACCGACCAAATGGACCAATTAAATCACATCTGTTATTTTGGCAATCCAATAGATGTAACTCCAACAAGGAAGGCTTTCCTACAAGACATCTCAGTAGGTTTATCCTCTAAGAGTCGGTTATATGTCTACACAATAAATAACACGATCATCAAAAATAAGTCATTTGTAAGTTATTTGCACATGTAGTTGTGTTGATGTCAAGATTTGGTAAAGCCAAGAGCCCACCAAGGATGCCACATGGTTAACGCAAGTCAAGAAGAGTCCGGTCAAAGATAGTCAAAGAATCCCGTCCGTTACAATGCTGGCCGGATATAGATGAGCTGATGAAGAGAAGATAAAGATTATCTAGAATCGGTTAAGATAGAAGAAGTCTCTGGACTATAAATATGTACCCCTTAAATTAAAAAACATATCTTTGTCAAATAACTACTCGACACATCGCCAGCCTTGGCTTCCCAAGGTTAATCCCGATGGGATTCGACACTTGAAGCTGGGCTGCATCATTCTGATCTCCGGTGAAGAGGTGAGTCCCACCAGCCCCGACGACCGTATCGACTAGGTCAATATCCTCATGGCTACATTACATTGATCTCTTGAGGTGAACGTCAAAATAGTAGGGTCGCCAGTTTCGCGGTGTATTGGCTAGGTCTAAGGCTGCATCAGATTGATCTCTTAGATTGATGTGATCTAGGTGTGATACTTTGAGGCTTCATTGGTTGAGTCCGACATCTCTTGTTGTTGTATCTTTTTCATTCCATATACCATTCATCTAAATAAAGCATGCCCAATACTTTGATATATTATTAAGATCATCGCGATTAGCTACTGTCTTGGTTAGGTCCGATCTAGTTATTGTGATGATTTTCTGGATATAGACATGTTATCTAGCACGTTTTATTTATTTCTGTCGGAGTACAAGACGATGGGTTATCTTCAATTCAACGCCACATCTTATTCGCCATCAGAAAGGGCTCATCGGCCTATATGTGTAAACTGCCCATATCATCGGCCGATGGCATGCTCACCCAATTGCTCCACCCTTGGTCATCGACCCTATGGCCGATCGGCATGATATTCCACAATTATTCCATCCTCATCGTGGTCATCGACTCAATAGCTGATAGGCTATGCTATTGATCATATTTTCATGTTTCCTTATCAATTGCAGGGTCAAACTGATTGGGATGCCTTGAACCCTTATTTCTAAGAACGTAAGACTTGCACTAGAGTTAAGCAGAGCTCCCAGGCCTCGCGTGTGTTAAAGTGTGACCAAAAAACACACCAACACAGTTTTTGGCATGCCCGGTGGGACCATACTTCAGCAATTCAGCCATGGTGGGTGAACTCAATGATGACAACATTATTCTGATCACCCTAGAGACCTTGACTGAGGAACAAAGGGCAGAGGTACGGAAACACGTTGATGCTTTCTAGGAGCTATGCCTGCAGGCCTACAGAATGACTCGAGAGGGTCCCATCTTAAGGGATCTGTTGCCGAGACCAGCGATGGCCATGGAGATCAGTCAACCGACAGAAAGCCCTCATGTCGGTTTCTAGGAGATTGTCGACAACACGCTTCACCATGTGGTCATCAATCAATTTGGAACACTAGTCAACACCCTCCACGGGCTGATCAAGAAGACTATTGATGGCATTGTAGCCCACGAACCATCACAATGTTCGACATATCTCCCTGATACTCAGACCAGACTGCTATAGAGTCCACAGCACACTCGGTCGGCTCCACAGCCGCAAGGGCCGATGAGGCTAGAGCTGTTGTCCTTCTCGGTTGGCCATGAAGGAAACAAGGCGACCCAACCATCGGCCCCCGCTCAGGGCTTGCCATCGAGTTCACCGTATAACCTCGAAAGAGGTGCATCAGCGCCGTTCTCATCGGCCGACCCTAGGATGATAGGACAGGAGGCCCCAAAGGTCACATATGGTGTCACAAGGAACGTGCTGCTAAACGTTGTGTCACCTAGGGGCACCCGACGGTATTCCTTAGGGGTACCATAGGACCATGAATTTTGGAGCGCAACCTTATGGTGATGAGGGGCAATACAGATACACCACTACCCCGTCACAACTTCTCCACCGCGAGGTATCTGGTCTCAACGTCTAGTAGTCTTCTGTTGAGATAGTAAATCACCCTCTCCCTTTTATCAACTTTCTGAATTAGAACCACCCGATGGCTTTGTCATCGGCCGATTAGTATAGCCTGAATGGAATCCCTTTCTGAGGTGGCATTAACATCGGTGGTGAATTCAGATATTCCTTAATATCGCCAAACAGATTCTATTGCTCGTCTCCCCATCTAAACGCTTGATCAGGCTTTAGCTTCAACAGTGGAGTGAATGGATCTATTTTTCTTTATAGGTTGGCTATAAATCTCTTGAGAAAATTATCTTCCCAACTAATGAATGTAATTTTGTTTTATCGGTAGGGGGTTCAGTATTTTTGATTGCTTCAATACTACGTTGGCTTATCTTAATTCCTCTTTCATGTACAATAAAGCCTAGAAACATCCCCGTTGATACACCAAAGGCACACTTCTCATGGTTCATCTTCAATCCATACTTCCTGACTCTTTCAAGAACTTGACGTAGATCGGCAACGTGGTCTTGAATGCTGTTTGATTTCACTATGACATCATCTATGTATATTTCCACCAACATGCTAATCAGGTCATGGAAGATATAGTTCATGGCCCTTTGGTATGTAGCCTTGACATTTTTTAGACCGAAGGTCATGACCACCCACTCATATAGTCCGATAGCGCCTGGGCACCGGAAGGCTATCTTGTATATGTCTTCGTCAGCCATGAAAATCAAATTATAACATGTGTTCCTGTCCATGAAGCTAATGATCTTGTGACCCGATGCGACGTCCATTAGTAAGTCCTCGATCGGCATTGGCTATTCTTCTTTTGGAGTCACTTTATTCATATCCCTGAAGTCGACACATATTCTGAGATTCCCACTTTTTTCCATACTGGTACAATATTTGGCACCCAT